>NJPT01000024.1:0-276665 GCA_002946425.1 Rutstroemia sp. NJR-2017a BBW
ATATATCCTCCAGCTCGATAATAGATAAGGATTTCAAAAATACTATTTATAATTTATAATCTTGAAGATTAAGCGAGATATCTCTTAATACCAGATCAACTTCTACCAATAATACTTTTTTATTAGTTATCCGATGAGACTAAAAATAGTATCACTGAATCCGATTTCTCGTCCCGATTCCCAAAATAATATTTATATGAGCGAATTCGCGGATCTTCCCGGGTAAAAGCGTTAATACCAGGTGGCAGGGGTTAATACCGGTGGTAAGGGAGTTAGGAAATAAACGAAATAGTATCTCGAATTTACCTTCTTTAAAAATTATATAAATATACTAGAAAAAGATCGAGTTGATATTAAAGGATATAAATTAAAAGTTGGTATAAAAATATTAAAGACCGAGTATTATATTAAATAGATTTCTTAGAAGGATTCGGATAGAAGTTAATATTAAGATAATTTCTAGATTTATTATAAATAGAATAGATAATAGAATAGTATTTCCCAATTTTTTATATAAAGAATTAAAATAAAAAGAGATTAAATATATCTATATATAAAGTAATTAAGAGAGTAGAGATAAATCTTCATCTTTATTATTAATAATAACTATAAAATTTTTGATATTATCTAAATCCTTCAATATATTATTAATAACTAGAGATATTATATTTAGATCTTCAAATATAGGAACGGAAATATTTATACTAGAATTATTTATTAGTAAAATATTATTAGTTTCAATTAATTATTATAATAAGAGAAGTTATAAATCGATATAAAGACTTTATATTTATAAATAAAGATTAGTATAATAGGATATTAATTATTTATCCTCTTTAATAATTATAAATATATTCTTATCCTTTATACTTTATTATAGAAAAAAATCTATAATAGAAATTAATATTTATTAGATTTAGTTATTTAGTATTTGAATAAATTATTAAGAAGCTAATAACTAATATATTATAAATAATCCAGAAGTTATATAATATAGAGTAATTGAAAGATTTTATAATAAAAGTAGAAGAATTGAATTCGAGAAAGTATTTAATTAGTTCGATAATAAAGATATAGATTTTAGATAATTAGAAGAACTAATAGAAAGAAATAATCAAATTTATTTATTTATAATTTATTATTCTCAATCGGCTTTTACCTTCTCAACTTTCTTTTTATTATATTTATCTCTTTTAGCTTTCTATTATAAGAATCTTTTAGAAAGAATAGAATCTGAATTATTAATTATATTAATAAAGGAAGAGTAAAGTTATATTAGTATTATATTTCAAGATTATTATATTATATTCTATATTAATTATACTATCGATAATATTTTTAGATTTCTACTATATTATAAACTATTATAATTGAATTATTGATTAGAGATATTTATTAAACAAGTTTAATAAATAATTAATAGTAAAGAAAGTAAAAATAGAAGATTGATAAAGGATATTATATAGAAAGAGAATATTCTAATATTATATTGAAATATAATATTTAAAAACACTTTAAAAACAAGTCAAAATCATTTCAAAAACAAATTAAAAATATTTCAAAAATACTTTATAAATTTATAAAAACTTAAGTATTATTATAAAAAATCGGAAAACACTTCAAAAACACTTTATAAACACTTTATAAATATTTCAAAAACATTTCAAAAACACTTCAAAAATATTTCAATAATAGATAATTAAGATTGATCAAAAATATAATTAATTTATAATAAATAATATTACGAAATGGAAAGAAAATATAAAAGTAACTAGATAATATAATTATTGAAAAGGATAAATAATAACTTTATTTGATAATTTGATTGTTATATATAATTAAATTATATCGAGAATAATTTAGATAGAAGGAAAAGTTTTGATAAGGATATTTTAAATCAAAGTATCAATATATCAATATTTTTTATATAATATTTTTGAAGTATTTTCTAATTTTAAATCTAATTATAATATTCAAATAGTTATCTTTCCTCCAGATTACTAAAACTATAATAAGTTCTAGAAAAGATTAGGAAAAAATATTATTCTTATTTAATCTCTTCTTTTAAAGATTTCTACTAACTATATAATAATATTATATAAAGCTAGATTAATAGTTTAGATATTAGAAAATATTAATCTTTAGAAAGGATTTATAAATAATTAAAAATCTAAATTAGAATTACTTTACTTCCAATTAATAAATAGTTAATAGAATTGATAAATAAGAGATAATTATAATAAATATAATCTGAATAATTCTAATAAGTTATTCTATTATTATTAATCTGGAATACTATTTATAAATTAATTAAAAAAAGATTTTAAAAACTTTAGAAAGTTTAAATATTAGAATTCAAAATCTTAATCTCTATCTTAACTTTAAATTCTAATTAATTTCGATGAAAATCTAGATTTCTCTAAAGATACTTTTTATATCTAGAATATATTATTTTAACTTTAGAATTAGAATAGATAGTGAAAACTATAAAACTTATTATTATAATTCGAAGAAAAAAGTTATTTATCTCTTTATTCTTATATTGAAAAGTATATTAACTAAGATAATTATCCTTTAACTTTCTATAATAAATACTGGAAATCCTCTTTAAGAAATCTATTTTAATTTATATCTTTATATATTACTAAGTTAGAAATTTATATTATATATCTTGGAGATATTCTCTAATTATAATCTATTAATTAACTCTAATTATATAATCGAACTATAATATAATCTAAGAATTATATTAATATCTATTTTATAAACTATATTATATTAAATAACTTTGATATATAAATACTAACTAATAATAATATTTATATAGAAATTCTATAAAGAGAACTAAGTTAACTATAATAATATTTTTTATAGAGATCAAATATTTATATAATAAATAGTTTCTTATTAAAGTTTCTAAAGAACTAAATGAAAATAATTTTATTAAGTTTATTTAAAAGTTGCTAAAACTTTTACTTTTCTTTATTATTTTGTTTACAAAATCAATTTTTAATTCCCGGTATTTATTTTATTTATATTATTCTAACTTTAACTCTTAATATAAAATAAACTTTCAATAATAAAGTAGATTTAGTTTTAGAATTAATAATTAAAGAACTAAAAAAATTTAAAAACTCGAAGAATTTAAATATAGGAAACTAATTATATATAAAGTATAAAACTAATCTAAACTAATTAAGTTCTATAATAGTTTAAACTAGAAGTTTGATTAAATAGAAAGTATAATTATATATATTTTAGATAGGAAGTATAGCTAAATATATAGAGTTCATCACAATATATATAATATATTACTTTCTACCTTCATAATATAGTATAGAACTATTATAGAGGCTAGAACGAATAGAAGCTATAACTAGAACGAATAACAGCTAATTTTCGCCCTACTTGGAGCAGCCGACTAATCCGCGCGCTGTATCTCGACCGAATGGCGGCTATTCGTCGCGGAATAATAGGACAGGCTGGTATACAGGCCTGGCATTTAAGGCTACAATACCTGCCAAGCATTAAAGTGGCTCGTGCGCCTAGTATTTAAGGCCGCAATACCAGCTACGCATTCGGCTATGCATTTAATCGTACGCATTTAAATCGGTACCAATTTCGGTACCCATTTCGGCCTATATGCATTTCGGCCTGTAGTCTCTTCGGCCCGTACACATTTAAATCGGTACGCATTAAAAATCAGTACACATTTTGGCTGGTACGCATTTTGGCTGGTACAGTCAGTACGCATTTTGATGGGGTCGCTGCGCACGGACATTTTCCATGCATTTACTTTGTTCCGGAACGCACAGATAAAAAAGAAATACTTTCTTCCAATCAAAAGCATGGAATTGATGACAGTCCGTGCGCACAAATTTTTGCTCTCCCTTCACCCAATCAGCGCTACACGCGGGCGGGCTAGAATACTATTGGCAGCAAGCTGCCAATCATAGAGCACATGATACAAAGATAAGAAATTGAAGTAGCCATCAAGGTGACAGTATCTCGATAGTATTGAAATTGTGGTGCGTTACTCTCCCCACTGCTGCGATGCCAGTCACACTTGAATGTGCTATAGTATCCAGTAATATCTACGAATTTGCAGATGTGGAACCCTCGTCGCAGCAGAAAGGATATCTACCTCACAAGGTTGCACTCTATCATGGATATATATCCATTCACCTCCCCTCAATTTTCTGCTTTCCATATCTCAGGGCCTGTATGTTCATTATAGACTTTTCAACCTCTATACACCTCATCCTTTCATCTCAATATGCCAAAGTTGGAATATTCAAGTTCAATATACACCGCTAAGACTCACTTCTTCAACCATTACAAATATCGTCGCGGCGTTTTACGTACTCACTTCAGATATGCACCCTTTCTTAGACTCGGCTACCGCAATATATCAGAGCGAAATATCTTAGAGATATCTTTCAATCGATAAGGAGATTAAGAGAGACGGGCGTATCTTTTATGTGAATAGAAACCGAGCCCAGGACTTTCGGCGGCATATATAGGGATCATCATCCAAGGATGATTGTGATACGTGCATAACAGAGTTACTAGACGAGGTTAAGCCAGTAACACTTCAGTGAGTCACTTTCAAAGATACGTCTGATTTTGTTTTCAAGTTATATATTCGACAACTCGCATAACTAACATCTCCTCCCAGCCCTAACCCCAGCGAATAGTCAAATAAGCGCACACTGTATGACATCAATCCCGCATCCACCCAAAAAGCGAACGACGGTCAAATGAAGTCCATCCCATCATCCTTCTCCTCCATTGCTTTAGAAAAACCATCATCTAGGACTAGCGAGCGAGGCTTTATCGAAGTCGAATCGAATTATAATGAAATAGTAGGCATCGATTTCGAGTTAGATTTCGGCGATGATGATAACACTGGAAGAGGAGAGGTGGAGGAGGGAAGATTTAGTGCTGTGAAGATGTTAGTGGAATACTGAAAGAGAGGCGAGGGAGATGTAAACGGGGGATGAACGAGTATGAGGAAAGCAAGGTGAGATGGGTGGAAGAAGAAAGATAGGAAAGCTTACGGTGCAGCAGGAGCATCCATCACAAGTGCTGCAAGAGCAAGTGCCGCAGTGTCCGTCTCCCATGTTTGTTGGTTGTTTGAGTTGATGTTCTTTGAACGTTGTTGTTTGTTTGTCTTCTTGGTTGTCCGATATCTTCTTTATGCAGTTGATGTCTAAAGAAGAGAGGAGGGAAAGATAAGGGGTATATATACTCATTCCCTTTGCTCCTTTCCATCCTCATCCCTCCGCAGCTGAAGGGTTAATGCTTACTCCTGAGTCAGTATCATTGGGGTATCTCCTCCATGTGATCGATGTATTACACACCAAGTCCATCAACATGGATACCAAGCCTATTTACACGAATAGCAGGAGCGAGCCGATCCACCCCCACATAAGATTTAAGGCCTCACATTACACTAAAGCTATCACGAGCCGAGTGTACTCCACATTTGTTCTAGTGTCATCAAACTCTGTCGTATCATATTAATGCTTCCCCACGCTAGTGAGATTGGAGGAATGAGAGTGCAGGTTGACTCAAATACGCAGTAAGGGAGAGGAGCAAAGGAAATTTAGCAGCATGATATGCCCGCTCTAGACAATGTAAAGTGTCGAGATAGATACATGCGCAAACCCCTCGGAGATACAGAGGTTATTGATTGAGTAATAGGATGAGCATTTCGTGTCCCATATCCCATTGAGGTCTTTAGTGCCATCTTTGAAACCAAGGACTCCCAGGTACCAAAATTTCCACTGTAAGCATGCGAATGACAAGAAGAAGCTGACCAGATAGAGCGAAAATACCGCGCAAACCCAAACTTCTGATTCTACTTCATCTGCTGTTTGAAAATGAAATGCTCTGCGAAGTGAAATGCTTTGCGATTTGATTCCATCTAGAATACGAAAGGAAATTGCTTTTGTCGCCTTGGCAGCAAGCCGTTTAAGAGATGTAATAATTCATCTAGTGCCGTATGACATTATTCTTCTTCAATTCTAGCCTTGTATCTCTCTCTTATGGTTCCCTCTAATTCATCCCAGACTATCTAAGTCCAACACCAAGCTCCATTGCTAACAGCTGCTTCACTTCCCATTCACTCTAACAAACTACCACCTACCTTCTCGAACCCTCACACCCTACGGCACAACCCGCTTGCCACGTTTTCCAGGATCGTTCATTATCAATCTCTATTATTCAAGTATATGATTTCCTCTTCCTCACTCTGAGCGGAAGTTGCCCGTTCGGCTCTGCTGAAACTCTTTTCCAGAAGTACATGCTTGGAATCTGCAGGATGTCAGTTGTATAGAAGTAATTAACCTGCAGTTTGTTCTGCGATTAATATGCTTGCGATCGCCACTATAATTATAATAACACGTTTTATAAAGGCTTACTAGTTCGCAATCCGCAGAGGGAACGTATATAATAGCGGTATGGGAATATCAGCAAATGTTCTGGGGTGCAGACCGATGCAGAATATACACTCCGGACACTTTTTGCACTCCGGCCGTCTTTATTTTTTCTATATCTGTGAGAATCAAGAAGGTGTAAAAAGTGATCTGATTGAGAAACTATTTACTGGGTTATAAGGACTATTATATAGGCAATGAAAAGAGCTGATTTTACGGCGCAGCTCGTATTAGAAAAATGACTAATTAAAGAAGAAATGAGGTTATTCTAAATATTGGATGGAGGAGCTAATATACTTTATATACCCCCTGAGGTTTATTAAACTAGCTCAATAAAGCTCGTAATATCCTTTAGTCCCAAAAGCTCAACGAATCTCTTATACTTCTGAGCAGACAACTCCTTCGTAAATCCATCCATAACTATATTATTAGTAGAGATCTATTTAACCTGAATAATCCCTTTTTGAACCTCTTATCTAATCCAGTATAAATATATATCAATATACTTCAGCTTTGTAACTAAATATAGTGTTTCCATTTAGAGAAGGTGAATCGTCTGCTAATTATCGTAATAAATCGTAGAATCCTCCTATAGATCGAAATCAATATTCTTAAAGAGACGAATCCACTAAATAAACTCCTTCGATACC
The DNA here is from genome assembly GCA_002946425.1 of Rutstroemia sp. NJR-2017a BBW. Lineage (NCBI taxonomy): Eukaryota > Fungi > Ascomycota > Leotiomycetes > Helotiales > Rutstroemiaceae > Rutstroemia > Rutstroemia sp. NJR-2017a BBW. Next base: position 7,091 of record NJPT01000024.1, read on the forward strand.
GATGATAAGGCCAATAGTTCTACTTCAGTACTGGATATAGTAATAGTTCGTTGCTTTGTAGCTTTCTAATAAATTATCCCCCTGTATAGCGAAAAGTAAAAACTATTGGAGCTATAATAAGTATCAGGATCGTCGCTATAGGTAGTATCGCTGGCAGCTATAAAAACTCTGTGAGTAGGTTTCGCGCTATCAAACTTAATAGCGAGATTTCGCATATAAAGCAGGTATTGAAGATAGTGATCTACAGCTTTAATATACAAAAGCGATGGATTTTGTTGATACTCTGCTAGCTTCGAAATAGCTTTCGCAATATCAGGTCGCGAAATAACTGTTGTATAGGTCAAACTGCTTACTTTCTCTTAATACCCTTTAAGCTGGCTAGATATCGCTTTCCCTTTATGTTTTTGTAGTTCGAGTGAAGGTAATAGTGATGATTGTACGATATTTGGGACTTTGAATCGCTCGCCGAGGCTTCGTAATATAGGAATCTTGGATTAGAAAGAGCTTGTAATATTCTTGTTGACGAATGATACGAATACCTAGAAAGAGATTAACTTCTCCCAAATAGTGTAGCTCGAACTTATTTATAAGCTTTACTTCAAAATCCAGAATTCTCTACCTATACTTTAAGTAATGAACCAAGATAATATCATCAATATAAAAGACTAGGATTAGCCAGTTATTTATAAACAGGTAGTTAACTTCAGGAACTTACGAAAGATTTAGATCCTCAAGAATTTGGATAAGGTAGTAATACTATAGGTTCGGTGAGATTTTGAGCCTGTAAAGTACGAATAATAATTTGATAATACTATTTTCTCGCTTAAAACCAGGCGGAGTATGGTAATAAACTGGTTTCTTAAGCTTTGTATTAATAAAAGTATTAATAGTATTATACTGTCTTGTTTCAAGGTCGAATATAGCAATAATAGCTATAATAGCCCTGAATATTTGAGCTGCTAGTATTGCGGTATAGGTATTATTATTGGTTTTCTGCAAATTACCCCTCGTAACGATATGCATTTTGAACTTGGTTAAGAAACTATCCTCATCAAACTTGTATTTAGGAACCTATTTGAGAGATAAAACTTCAACTAGCACTTGCTCAGAGGTATTCGTAGATATATATTCGAATATATTCTTATATATTAGTGTATCGACTTCGAACTGAGCTGCTTTGAGCTATTCCGATCGAAACTTATAGTGTTTAGCTTCTGCCCAGTTTGTGGGTTCAGTAGGAAGCTCAGAGCGATGGATCTTCTTCTTCGAATCAGAGAGAAAAGTACTGAAAGCTAAGTTCATAAATTATATACTTTTTGATCCTCTCGTATACTTACCTTCGATAATATTGGTAGTATTAAAGTCGCTGGAGATTTCCTGAGCTTGTAGTATAGAGTTATCAGGTTAATCTAGTGCTTTTTCTTCGATTTCCTTATCAGTATCCAAAAATAGTTATAAATCGGAATAAGGTGAGGATCTGCTAGAGATATTTTGAGGAAGTGGTATTGATTCTGGGGTTAGGAGTTGATTAATAGCTGAATCAGAACTATTAGTATATATATCAGCTGATTCTTTATCGCTTTTATTGGCTGGAAGCTGCTTGCTAAAGAGCTAATCTTCGATCTTATTAGCTTCTATCTCGGTTGACTGAATTAGTATTGAATCAGTTTGGATCTCTTTAATATTTCGATTAAGTACTGGTTCTATCTATATAACAAGTATCTCAACTACTTCTTCTTTATTTTCTAGTAAAGACAAACGACGAGAAAGCTCAATTTTAGTGATGATAGTATTGATTTCCTCCTCTCCAATTAATAAAGTAATATTAATATTATCTAGCTTATACTTAAGCTTCGTATTAAATATTATATCTCTTATACGAATCACTTTATCCAGAGTCGGAATCCAAATATAGAAGATATTCGTTGATTTATATCCAACAAGATACCTAATATATATTTATAGTACTAATTTATCCAGCTTTGGGATGTCTTTATTAAGCGAATAAGCCCTATATCCATATAGTTTGAGATATATATATAATAGCTTCATCTCTATAATCAATTCGAATAGAGACTTCCATCTATAACTTTTAATAACTATATGATTGCCTAGATAAACTGAAGCTTTCAAGATCTCTGGCTATAGGTTTGTAGGCAAGTTAGCTTTGATTCTGATTATACGAGCCCGAATCACAATCTGCTTACTAGCGATTTCAGTAGTACTATTTTGTGCTTATATCTTTGGTACTGAATATTATACGTTGTATCCTCTTGTATTGTATAGATTAACGAAATCTTTCTATAAAGTTCTCTCGCTATCAAGAGTAATATAACAGATCTTGAAGTTAAGATACTTCTCGATAAAATTCGTTATATACTCGAAGTACTTCAAGTTATCTTTCAACTGGTGATAAGTTTCAACTAGGTCAAAGCTAATATTAAGGTAGCGAATATACGATGCGAATAGGTAGCTATTATAGCCCTGTAATATATAAACAAGATTCTATATAATCTCGTTGAACAGAAGTCTATTACGAATATACTCCTTAAGAGAAGATCTAGAGATCTTTTGAATTGCTTTTGATTGAGTATAATACTTGTAGTTGATAGTTAATTAAACAGAGACTTCTCTATCAATCACCTTAATTCCTTCTCCGCCAACCTCCGAATAATCTAACATCTCAGGACCAGGATAGCCCAATATTAAATATAAGTCTATCTTTTCGACTTGAACAGTCTTAGGTTGATCTCGAGTAGTAACAATAAATATACTTCGTTCTTATAGTTGATAGGTATTAAAGACCCAGTACTTGCCGATTCGAATAAGATTGTAAAAGAGAGAACTATTATCCCTCTCTAATTAAGTTGGATTTCGAGTGCTCCAGTAGAGACCTTTATTACTAAGAATCTATATTGAGATTAAGCTGGTTATAAAGTTTGGAATAAGAGCGATATTCAAAAGTATTATATATACCTTTTCCCCTCCACTTAGAATATCGATCCTATAGTTGCTGAATACTTCAATTTTAAAAGTAGTATTACTAGTATAGACTACTATTCCATCACCATCTCTGGTTTTTATAAAGGTAGTAATATTATTACAGATATATATATCAGCACCGCTATCCAGTATCTATATATTATAGAGCTTGTAGTTGGAGTTAGTTAAATATATTGATACTATCTAACTAGTCAGGTCTTTGCTTTTTGTAGTTATTAATAATGATTTTATCATAGTAGCAGGAGTAGTAGTGTTACCTTTCGGTATAAGACTTTGGATTCGTACCTATTCGGTTTTATAATACTTTTCAAAAGTACTCTTCACTCTAGGTTTGAGGGCTATAATATGGTTAATCTCTGTAATAGAGTCTTTGTTTGATTTCCAACTAGCAGGTTATAAATTAGGATTAAGTTCAAAACATTTGTATATACTATACTTCTTTTGGCTACAAATATACTTATTGTATATATATAGTTCCTTTGAACCAGAAGGGTTGGACGATGATAAAGCTACTAATCCGTCTTGATTATTACCTTTATATATTGTATTCGTACTGAGCTGATCAGCAGGATTATCATTATAAAGGCGAATATATTAATAATAGCTCTTAATGATACGTTCAATTGTAGGAATAGTAGTTAAGTTAGTAATAGCCTGATGGAGTATGAACTCTTATATACTTACCTATTAAGGAGATCTAGTTCGAACAGTACGAATAAAGTCATATTATATATAATTCTTGGCGATATCAGGAAAGTCCAATACTTTATAGTTATTATAGACTGTTTCCCTATATTCAATCTAGTAGTTGATATCTTGATTACCTGTATAAGTTTTGTTTTTGGTATATTCACAGGAGAGCTCGATTTCTCGAACCTCCACCGATAGTACTAGATATTCTTTAAAGGCAACAAACTTATTCTAAACAGATAGTTTATCGAGGATACAAGATATATTACGAGATGAGATAGTATTATAAATATATTGAGTAATTGTATCGATCTTCTTTGTATACTTATTGAAGGTAGGAAGAACATCCTTTTCATAAATCTGGTATATATCCTTATATACTAGTTGCTGAGCAATATCAAGTTGTAAGAGTGAGGTAGTATCCTTTACGAATTAAGTATAGGTAGGTCTGATAGGCTTTTTAATTTATACTGGTTGCTCCTTGAGTATAGGGTTGATGAATAGCTATATATCGATATCCGTTCCTGACTATACTTTGGATTTGACGATACCGATCTATTCTTTCTAGTTTTCAGAAATGTCGAGTATATAAATTGTAATAGTGGTCTTCGAGCTAGTTATAATAAGCTAGTATATAGCACCGATATTGTTAAATTAATAAAAGAGTATTGTGAAGGAGGTATATAATACCCCCCGAAAAAGTATAAAAAGTGCTAAAAGTGCAAAAGAGTATAAAAAGTATAAACCGGGTATATAACTATAAGAATCAAGAAGATATAAAAAGTGATCTGATTGAGAAACTATTTACTAGGTTATAAGGACCATTATATAGGTAATGAAAAGAGCCGATTTTACAGTATAGCTCGTATTAGAAAAATGACTAATTAAAGAAGAAATGAGGTTATTCCAAACATCGGATAGAGGAGCCAATATGCTTCACAATATCCGTTCTGCACCGGTCTATACCCCACTATATTCTTTTTATATCTAATCTATACCTTATTATATTCTTTCTATATCTAGTTTATACTTCAAGAAAAAGAAAATTCCTATATAAACTATTTTACAAAGAGATTATAAAGAGATTATAAAGAAAAATTTATTTATTAGAAATTAAATTTATCAAGAAAACTTTTAAATTTTTTTTTATTAATTACTTTTCTTTTATTCTCTATTTAATATTTAGAATAAATTTTCAAATAAACAGAATATTTATATTAATAAATAAGGTTTTATATTAATAAATATAATCTTATTATAAATTATAATTAAAGAAAATAATTATTTTTATATTTAAAAATTAAAAATTTCAATATTCTTTAAAATAATAAAAGAATTTTAAATAATTAATTTATTATATAATAAAAATTATTTAAATATTAGAAATTATAAAAATTTTAATTTTTTAATTATATTTTTAAAAAACATTAATTTTATTTTTTAATATTATATATTTTATATAAAATATAATGATTTTATTAATTTTCTAATTATTAAATATATTATTTATAGTTTATTATTAATAATAAATTAATAATTATAATAATATATATATTTTAAATTTAAATTATATAAAGTAATTAATAGAAATTTAAATAAAGAATTTATATATTATAAATATTTGTTTTCTAAATTATATAGAAATAATTAGAATCTCGAATATTATCGATTATAATAATTAATAATATTATTATAGAGTTTATTATTTATAATAATTATATAGAGAATCGATTGTAATTATAATAATAAATAATAAATAATAATTATTATTAAATATAAAGTTCTATATATTAAAGAAAACTATTTAATTATATAAACTTTCATTTCTTATTATTTTATTAATTTCATTACTTTATATTATAATAAGATAAATAAAAGTTAGTAGAATATTATATATTATTAATTAAAGATTTTATTAAAAATATCTTTTTTATTCAGAATATTCTTATAAAAATAAATATTTCCTTCTTAGAATATTATTCTCTTCAAAAATATTTATTATTAAATTAATTTTAAAAACTTAATAATTAAGTTTTTTTTAATTAAATTTTTATTATTATATAATATAAATAATTACTTTTAAATTTAATATATTCTTAATTATATAATATAAATAGTTATTTTTTAAATTTATTTACTTTTTAATATAATTATATAAATATTCTCTATATTTAAATAATTATATATATATTGAAATGATTTGGAATTTTCACTTTTTATTAAGAAAATTATAATAAATACTTTATATTAAAGATAATAACTTCTATTTATTTTAATAATCAATATAATTAATAATTTTAAAATCTTTTTTAAAATTATAAATAATTTGATATATTTCTTAATTTCTCTTAATTTAATATTTCGATTAAAGATAATTATATCTTTTATAAACTTTTTATTAATTATATTATTTATATAAAGATTTATTTATTAATTCTAATAATAATAATAAGTTATTTGAAATTAATATTTAAATTTATAAAACTAAAATCAATATTATAAAAAATAAAAATAAATTATAATTTTATAATTTTCAATTTATTTAATAAATAAAATTTATAATTTATTATTTTATATTATAATTTATTTTAATCTTTTTTTCTAGATAACTTTATTAAAAATTAAATTAAATAATTTTAATTATTTTAATAACTTTTAATTCTCGAAATATATAATATATTATTAATTAAATAGAAAAATATAAAGAATTTTATAAAAAAATATCTTTAAAAAAGAATTTATTATATTTGTTTATTTATATTATTAATATTAAATTATCTAATAAATTATATAAGTTATATTTATATATTATTTATAATATTATTAAGATTTATATAATATTTAATTATTATTAAGGATTTTTATCAAAAAACTAATATATAATATTATTATTTAATATAAAATATTATTTAGAAATAATATTAATATTTAAGTTTCTTTAAAATTTCCAAAATATTAGAATTAAAATATTTATAAATTGATTTTATTTATATTTTATTATTTATTTATTTATTATTATAATAATAATTTATTATTAAATTATAATAAATAATCTAAAATATATAATATTTTATATAAAGTTTTATTATATTTAAATTATTAATTTCTAAATTTAAAATTTTTATAAATATATATTTTATAATTATTATAATAAATATCGAACTTTAATATTCAAATTATAATTTAAATTTTGAATAATATAATTAATTATATTAATTTGATTTTAGATTAATATTGATATTTTTGATATTTTAATTATCTTTTTTAAAATATTTTCTATTAGTTATATTTATATTAGTTTTATATTTATATAAATAATAATATAATTTTGGATATCAAATTTAATAATTTAATATTATATTAAACTTTCTAATATAATTTTAAAAGAATAATAAATAAAGAGATTCTTAAAGTTTATATATATTTTAATAAAATCAAAATTGATAATATAATTAAGAATCTAAAAATAAAGAAATATAATTTATATTAAAAATAATAAAATCTTTATATTAAGATTATAAATAAAGAAAAAATCTATTATTATAATATATTATATAGATTTGATAAATTTAATCTTTATATTATTAACCAGAATATTAATATCTAGTTTAAAGTTATTAAGAATAGTTTTGATAATAATTTATATTATTTAGAGTTTATATAGATTAGTTTATATACTAGTTATATAAATACTATTATTTAGATCTTGAATTTGTTAGATAAACTTATCTATATTCTTTGAACTTATATTATAATCTATATAATCAATAAACTATCTAATTTGTAGTTTATTTATATAATATCTTCGAAAGTATCGATTTAGGGAACCTGGGTTTGCGTACTCGGCGACCCTCTTGCCTATTGTCAGGTGCGGAGTTCCGATAAAGATAAAACATCTGAAATCTTTAAAGTCCGAGTATATACAGAGATATCGACAGAAGAAGGGTTTGGAAGCTAAAACAAAAGACAGAGCGATAAAAGAACGCCAAAAAAAAACGAGATTACTTGGATCAACGTCGCGGCTGTAGAGGACGAGTTGGAAGGCCTTCGGAACCTTGCTCTGACGACGGGCAACTTCTGTGAAAGTCTAGAACAGAAAGAATTGGCCTAGGCGGGATTGAACGCAATCATGCAAGCAACTGCCAAGCTCTAAGCCCATACTGATGATTGCAATCAAATACGGAGCGACATCTGTCCTAGACCTATTATGGAGAGATCACCTGAAGGTTATATACCTAGAGAGAAGATTCCAGAGCACGACATTGTTCTTAGCCCGAAGCTCCTTGATCTACTTAACCAGCTCTGCCTTTGCATCCTTGATATGAACCTCTTATATACATTCGGATATCTTTACTCGTGTTGTACACCTTCTGTATAGCTTGTTGCTATCATACTACAAAGCGTCAGCCAATAGGACAATATTCCCCGAGATACCACCTTTCCCAGGCTGCTCTTAGATCCAATGGAGGAAACGATGCGAAGCCTCTACACTATCAGCGACCCCCCTCAAACTTTCTTACATGCAAGATCTCTGTGGCAGATAAAGAATCTTCATCTATCGCAGTGCCTGTGCCTGCTCGAACGAAGGTTCGTAGGTCGGGCATCCTCCCCAAGTCCTGCAAAGGAACGATGCTGATGGTTCCTCCTTTTCCTATTCTATCAAAGAGCGAATATGTAGGAGCCACTGATGAATTTGATCCCCCCTATCTCTTGCCGCTGGGTGAGATGCCTCCACGAACCTAGTTCTCATTTTGCTGGTCAATCTAGGCTTATCTCATGGTCAACCACTAAGGATTCGTAACTCGCTCGTCATGGGAGGAATCCTTGCATTGTTAGCACCTGAGCAATTCTTCGCCGTTCAGCTGAAGATATTCTCTATTCCGGGAAAAGTATAGATGGCCAAGAAAGCCTGAAAACCTATGTTCGTAGAATAGAGACAAGAATAAGAATCAGGGCTGAAGCTGCACTACTGTTCTAGTAATTCCGTGCTAGCGCCCGCTAGTATGCAGTATGCAGTATGCATCTGCACAGTCGAGCGCAACTACGAGTTCCACCACCTTTTCCCCTTCATTGCCTTCGACGAGGCTTGTCGTCTCTCTCATTTCGGTTTCAGGTGTATTCACACTATCGATGACTGGTAGGTTCTTCCCTTTCACTACAGTACCTATAATACTACGATCTCGACGTCGGGCCTCAGCTCACGCTATCGCAGCACTGTTGGATCGGATGCTCCATACTATATATGGAGTGGACCTCATAGCAGTCCATATAGTGATGCGTTCAATAACATGCTTCATGATAATCTGATGCTACGTCCATATGTTCTATCGCAAGATTGAACTCATCGTACTGTGTTTAATAGTACCACAATCCACTGTAGTCCCCCGTAACGGTCTTCTTCGAGAATTTGCTAGTCTTTCCCATATCTCCTATCATCGTGCCATTATCCAGGTCCATCGCCCATACAAGTGTTCTAAACCAACATTAGTTGCATGATGTGATTTGAGAATAATCAGGACTTACCCTCCTAAGCACTTCGAATTTGCGTAATCAAGCTTAGTTTTCATCGTCTCACCATCATCGTACGACACCTAGGGAATGTCAATGCGGTCACTTGAGCCTTGCTCTCTTTGCTAGATAAGTGTACGTACCCACTGGTTCCCTCCCCACGTCACAATCTTGATTGCTGCATCCTTGTCCAAGGTCACCGTGGCTCCAGCACTGATGACGTTCCCAATCTCGACAGATGATAGAATCCCGGCAGTGCCTGTACAAGGACCTGGGTTACCGCCGCCACTGAATGGGCATCCCGTTGCCGAACATGACGGATTGGTGAGCGTGAAGCCTGCACAAAATCGAATTAGTATCTCGCTTGCAAGTAGATGAGGTACATACTTCGACCATAGAAGCCCAGACCCATGTTCACCTTGGCGGGGTCGATATTATTCCGCCATAGCAGTTGAAGTGCTAGGTTAATTTCCGTGAGATTTGTATGTGCTTGAACGATGTTTCCAATGCTCTTGACGCCAGAGTCCCAAGTACCGTGCAAGTCGTAGGTCATAACGTTGAACCAGTCAATAATAGGCTCCATGCCGGCGATGTCGAAATGTTGGAGGTACCAATATGAAGATGGCTATTGTATAATTTAGCAAGAAACGCTGAGCAGAGAGTTTGGTGTGCGTACCAGCGTGAGTGAGATTCCAAACCTGTGCGACAAGCCCGCATTGTCAAAAGCCGCACGGAGGTTCTTCAAAAACGAGACATAATTGACAAAATCATCTGGAGATCCAAATCGATCCGGTGCTACTGGATACTCCCTGCCCTCACGTTAGTCAACGATGGCGAATCAGAGCTAAGCACATACCAATCGAGGTCGACGCCATCGAAATTGTTGGCCACCAAGAAAGATATCAGAGACTTGAAGAAAGCACTCTGTGCGGATTTTGAACGCGAAAGGTTTGAAAAAGTGGTAGCTGTTGCGCCTGGATCGTTGAATGACCAGCCACCCACACTGATCCAGACCTCTAAGCCGTTCTGTTTCTGTTTAAGGGCTGTGACACGTTGATATAACGCCGCGACCTGAAAAGATGTGAGCTCAGAAGACATTGAATCTTGATGGAAAAGCATACGCTGTTCGACATCGGTGCTATCTCAAAAGTACCCGGGTCGATATACGCAAAGGCGAAATTGATGTGCGTCCAGTAGCCAAGTGTTACGTCTTCTGGTGCCACTGCTTGAATAGCTGTCAGCACGCTGTTATCCCCATGACGGATGCCTCCTTACTATTGCAAGATCTCTCCAAGTTCCAGCCTTCATAATATCCGATGACACGACCGTTCGTTGCAGAATTGCCGCTACACGATGGTTCGGGAACCTTTTTGTCGCCACAAAAGTCGGCAGTGCTTCCACAAAATCCTGTTTCCATCAGCCTTCCACCTACCACGATTCCTCGCAGCTGCTCTTAACTCACCAAAAGTACTGCAGCAGACATTCAACGGACACTTTGAGGAGTTACTCCATTGCATACCCCATCCAGGATCACATTCGCTCTTGTAGCCACAGCTGGAAGTGCAATTTTCTTTCGCGCAAAAGACAGGTCCCAGTCCACAAACACCTCTGGAAAATATCAGTCGGTCTGGCATCAAACGCTTCCACTGTGCTTCGCTCTTACCCATTTGAACAGCATCCTATCTCGCATGGCTTGGTGGGGCTGCAGGTATAATCTTGGGCAAGAACGGAAAATAAAAGAAGGCCAAAGGTGGCAAGCAAAGCTGCCACTTTTCGAGTTGAAGTCATGTTAGGTCGATTCGACAGTACGGAATGAGTACAGCAACTTTCTGTTTCTTTGTTCTACATGTGTGAAGATTCGGAGGTATCTGTCATAATCCGAATCGTTGAAATTGTCAACGCAGCTACCGCGAATACTTTACTCCCACACGGAGCGTGCGGGGGCAGAAGTTGCATTTCCCTATGGGGCGAAACTGTACCTAGTAAATTTCGCAGTCATCTCCGCGTACTCAGGGGCGGCCCATTAGACTGGCTGATGATACACTGTCAGATCCTGTCAGATGAGGCAGTCCTCTGCCGGCGATGGCATCCTGCAAGGCCGGACAGAATGCAGGCAAGGGAGATGAGCAACTGTAAGGCTTGCCGATCATTACCCTAGAGATTTATGTTCTCTCTTTACTGGCATTGCTCTGGGTAGTTGATAGGTAAGTTCGTAAACATCATCTTGGGTAAATAACAATGCTGGGAAGAAGTGGGGGTCAGAAACAGAAGGGTTGTAACCCTAACCCTTCTCTTGTCTCTCAAATCCCTGCAAGCGGTTAGCGTTGGCACATATCAGATGACATTTGCCACGAACACAGAAACTAATCTCGGGATTAGGCTGCGAACTAGGTACCCATAGGTGGGTAATTGCCATCTCCAACCCACCCATAGGTACGGTACCCATAGGTGGGTTTTCCTACCGTCCACCTACCCAATCAGGGGTGGCATATACCCTAAACGGGCCCGTGATACCTAGATGGGTTAGGTTACCTGCCCCAACCCGCCCTATGGATACAAATCAGCCCCTATAACCCACCTATACTATGCCTCCCCATGAATAAAGGTTAAATTTTTCTGCGTCTTGCCACCAAAAATTTAACCTTTATTCCAGGGGAGGGATAGTAGGTGCCCCAACCCGGCGGGTACCCACCCATAGGTTAAGTTCGCAGCCTACTCGGGATTATTACCAAAACTTTACTTTAACATCCTTGCATGTTCGATCATGGCTCGTGCTTACCCGAGCAGGTCTCTGAAATTCGCATGTCAGCAAAACTGGGGGGCACGAGTAAGTCAATTTTACCTCGTCATCTCTGGCTAGCACGAGATCGATCGCACCTCGTTATGTCTGGCGTTCGATTAGGAGAGAGAATTTCCCAAGGGGCGCTGAGCTTTTTCAGTCCTGCGCGAAGCGAAGCATAGTTATATCCGAAGTTCGAAAATCAGATTCCACTGAGCCCAGGTCTCTGTCTTTCTCGACACATTGAAACATATCTGCGATGCATCTTCTACTGTTAATCCTGACTCTGCTTGGAGCATGCGAAGCTCTCGTACCCGGTTCATTTGTACACAAACACGATCGGAGGGCAACAACAACAACTTCTGCACCTGCGGTGTATCAGACAGGAATTGCTTGTAACTGCAACAATTACTACGTAGTTTCGACCGGTGACAATTGCGATGCTATTGTCACAAAATATAAGAATGCATTCACTCTTGCACAATTGTAAGTCTCCGTTCTGCTGTTCTGCTTGAATGCTAACATTGTAGCTATGCATGGAACCCAGCAGTCGGAAATGATTGTAAATTTCTTGGGCTTGGCTATAGTGTGTGTGTCGGTGTCGACGCCAAAGTGACAAAATGCACCACAACTTCGGCAGCACCAACTATTACGACTACGAGCACGCCGACTACGAGCAAGCCGATATCTACAACCTCTCCAAAGACAACCACTACTCTCCCGCCTTACTCACACATCTCATCAACAGTAATCAACGCTCAGCCAACTGTCACAGAGCTGCAGCCTTTTGGAGTGCCGAGTCCCGTCCAGGCAGGAATTTACAGTGGCTGCGAAACATACTATCAAGCTAAGGCTGTATGTCTATCCCGAAGCCATTACAGCAAATTTATGACTGACAGCCAAAGGGTGACAATTGTGCCTCGATCACAGACTATTTTTTCGGCTTCAATGAAGCCCAGTTCATCTCCTGGAATCCAGCTGTATCCTACGACTGCTCAAACCTTGTAATCGGCAACTACTACTGTATTCAAGCTCAAGCGTACCGACCTAGCCCAGCAGTTTTTTCTGGTCCTGGTCTCCCATCACCGCTCCCCAATTGCACCGTTTCCGACTGTACAGCTTGGTACAGAGCGACGGAAACCGACAATTGTACCAGTGTTCCCCAGAGATTTGGCAACTTCTCACTCGTCGAATTCACCCAGTGGAACAGCTTCAACCCGACCAATTGCACAGGCTTCGACACCGGCTACTTCTACTGCATAAATTGGCCTTGGTCTTCCAGCAAGAATTTCAACAGCAGTAATTTCAATGACACTGATTACAGTACATGGCGATTTCCTATCAACAGCTGCTACAACTCCACGGTCAATGAAACAACCACTGTACCCAGCACAACTACGAGCACAACCACGACAGCTGCTCCAATTTCCACTTGTGTTAAATCGTACACAGTAGTGGCTGGTGACTCATGCGCTGCTATTCAGGCCGCTAACAGCATTACTTTCGCACAGCTCTTGGCGTGGAATCCCAGCATCGGTTCAAATTGCGAGTTTCTTGCCATTGGGAACACGTATTGTGTTTCTAAGTCCGCCGGAACGACTACCACGACATCTAGTAAGCCTACACAGACATCTTCCTGCACAAAAAGCTATACCGTTGTCGCCGGTGATTCGTGTGCTGCCATCCAGGCCCAGTATAGCATTACTTTCGCACAACTTTTCGCGTGGAATCCCAGCATTGGCTCAAATTGCGAATTTCTGGCCATTGGAAACACCTACTGCGTGGCTAACTCTTCTTGAACAACTACAACTGTTATGCAGACGCCTTGGAGGATACTTGTGCAGTTGTAGAGGCGAAGTTTGTTATGAGAGATGTGGACTTCAAGAACTGGGATACTGTGTTGGATGCCGGGTGCACGAATTTATGGCTTGGAAGTGATTACTGTGTTAGTATATAAAGTAATGTACTATAATTGTTATGAGGTTTAGAAGGCGCTTTGGTTACCGTACCAACGTTCTGAAAGACACAAGCATATTCTCTTCCCAGAAACTGCTCAAAAATTTCAAATATGATTCTGCATAGGACGAAATCGTAAAACCTAACGTGCGTGGTGTAAGTAGCCGCCAGTCTGTCGTGTCTACAAATCCATGTTTCCCTCATGTGTGCCATCCTGACAGCTGCCTTTTTTGGAATGAGTCGTAATTCCAACCTGCTACCTACTCGTCCACCAACATCATCCAGGCATCCTCCCCGCGGCGGTCATTTCTCAAAGGCTGGTAAGAATTTTTATTGATAATCTTCTGTCTCACCGGGTATATTTTGAACCCCCCTACTCCTGCATGTTTACCACGGCTTGTGACCATTCTCTTACTAAGACTTACTTTGGTCCAGGAAATGCGGTAGAGTAAGACGCGAAAGGGGTGTCAACCTTGCCCATCATCCCCTTTACTATGCCTACCTAGTGCTGCTGCGCGCACAGAAACACAGGCGATGGATCTTTTCCGATTCGTGCCATATGTTGCGACGGCTGTATACTCGGTACTATACACTTGCAGGGTTCGGGACGGACTGACACTATGTGATATTGTGGGGCCGAGAAAGCAAGATAATTACAAGCATTAATGTGGCTGCTTATCTCACCTGTGGGGTAAATAAGCGCTAGATCGTGTAACCGAGCGGCCTGTCCCGTCTGACCCTTGATGACCCACTCCACCTCCGTACCCAGTATGATGACTACTGTATGATGACTACTTTAGCCGACAGTCCCGGAAGTTCAAGTACGAGGGGATCAGTTCTGAGGTGGGTAAATGTGGATGTATTTTAAAAGAGCCTAGTGCCTGGAGGAGACCCTATTTATCCTGCCGCTAATCGACCAGGGTATCTGTGGTCCGAGTCACATGACACCGGACAGATAAAACTTAAGCCTTAAGTTTACCTCGCTTACCTCCAAGAAATTACGAGCTCCGCCTCAAGTCATCAAAATGCGTGCTTGACGTACATCGATCTTTCAACCCTCCTCTTTCGATATGCGAGCATAGTCACATTGTCCTTGACCACCCGGCATCGCTTTTTTCTTCTCGTATCTGGTGCGTGCCGACCAATTCTCCTACCATGCAACCTCAACCTCACTCGCTTGCCTTCTTGGTCGGCTTCACACCTCGGAGAAAGAAGAAGGGCGAGCCTTCGCCACCCAAGCCCCTCCCACCACGATCTCGTCGTCTGACCGTGGGCGAAATCCCATCTCCCTCTTTGGAGGTGGTGGCGCCGCACCCACCAGAGGATCGTAATCAAAATGCATTACGGGGCAACCTATCACGTCTCGCCAATCGCTTCAACTTCAACTTCAACTCCACCAAGCCTGAACCCTCCAGCGACCCTCTGCCCCTGCCCCCACCCACAATAGCACATCCCCAGGAAGTGTCCCCGATATTTCTTCTTCCCACCGAGCTACGCCTCCAGATATACACTCTCGTCCTTGGCAATCGCAACATCCACCTCGGTCTTGAGACGGAGGATGATAATCGTCATTCACCTTACCTACGGCACTATCACTGCAAATACGGACGGCAAGATCTGTTCATAGATCCATGGCATGATTGTTGGTCCCCCCGAGGCGGCAGACCCAAAGATCCTGTACAGAAGATCCTCAGTCTGCTCTTGACATGCCGACGGGTATATTCTGAGGCAATCGACCTGCTGTATTCGGCAAACACCTTTCAGTTGGAGAACTTGCATCTTGTCAAGCAGCTTCATACGCTAGTCCTACCGCAAAGGTTACAAGCCATGCAGCGTCTGGTGCTCATCTTACGTTTCGACAGATTTCCACTCGCACCGAACGAGATGGAAGACAATGAGCTGTCACAAGCGATGGTTTGGAAGACATTGTCGGAAATGAAGGGATTACGGGAAGTACATTTGCATTTACAGGCAGCCGAGACGGATGATCGCATGTGGAGAGACGATGGTAGTTGTAGAGATGCATTGAGAACTCAGATAAGGCCACTGGTAGAGAGGCTAGATGCTTTTAGGGTATGGTTGCCAGTCATGAAGATCTTGACATGGGAAGGCATGGAGAGAGATTCCTTTGCGGTGTGGCCGTCTCAATAAAGTTGCGAATGACAGCCGATATGAACACACTCCCCACCGATAGTCTGACAAGAGGTGAACGAGAGATAGTGAACAAACAATGCGCTAAAGGCTAGAAGTACTAGATATGTCATATATGTCATATATAGACACTATCTAGAGTAGACATGATTCGATACACACTAATGGTTATGGGCTGCTTCACCAGGCATATTACCCGCCAGTGCCTTCACAACCATTCCTTTCTGCCCCTCCGATAAGCTCGTACCTTCAGGAAAGAAAGTTGAGTTGAAGACCGGTCCCCACATCGCCATATCTGCCTCTTTAATGTCATCGCTGCTTTCTTCGTCAAAAAGTGGAGCGAGACACCCCAACTCCTCCTTCTCCTCAGCGGTCAGAGCACGTTTTGCCTTTGAAGAACTCGAACCTTTTGTGACTTTGCCATTTTCGTCGATAGATCCTCCGGCTCCGATCACGCGAACACCTGTTCTGTGTCAATCTTCGTAAGTGGAATTAGAAAAATTATAACCTACCCGAAGCGAAGAGTCCATAGGAATCGGCGTTGTTCATTGGCTTTCCATGTTTATCGCCAGGATTGTCGGGTAAATTCGTTGAGATCTTCCTACAGTTTTTCCATCCTGAATCATTTAGCGGCACTCCATGAACCTCAGCGAAACTTCTCTGCTCACCATATGCGACATTACTAAAGGCCACTCCTGAGCCAGCGTTTTCATCGATCGGGGAGTCAAATGTTTGGCCTCCATGTCTCGTATGAGTGAGCTGACGAGTGACGACAAGATTAGTTCTTGAACACGTGTAAAGGTAGATTTAAAGATGCTGAATACCTCGTGTACTACAACTTTATCGAAGAGTGAGAGCAAGTCTATGGGTGTGAATGGCCAGACCTTGGCGGAAACTTGCGCAATGGGACGACCTAGTAATCCCACCAGCTTCTGCTTCCATGTTCCGCAGTTCGGAAACTTCAGTCCTTGAACGTAGGACTGTTCTCCAAGCTCAGCATCAAGAAATTACATGTAGGAGGGGCAAGACATACCAGGAACCATGGACAAAGTGTAATCTGGGATGGTTTGGTGTTGTCATCGCTGACCCACGTGTAAGCCAGAGCCCCGACACAGATTTTTCTTGGATCCTCTTCATCATCGTCCACGAACTCGACAAGACTCGTGTCTTTGATACGAGCTTTGCCGTCCTGATCTTTGATGTCCTTGTATCTTTCAGACGAGCAGTAAAAGACCTTGTGTTAGATTAGTTCGAGTCAATTAAAGTGTATCCGATGATCCTCACCACGTCGTTTGCAACAGCTCTGGTCGCACCTGAGGGTCCACGAAAGTCTGCCGCCGGATCCGCCATGCTCGAAATACCTCGAGGAAACTGAAAATTGCTTCCATCAGCTTTGTACTGGAAGTAGTCTGCGCGCGCCTTGTTTCTCGGACAAGTTCCACCGAAGCGACCTTCAACATTGTGTAATTAGCTTCTTAGAACTGGACTTCATCATGATCGAGACACAGCTTACATAGGATTGCTTCTTGAGGTGTAGGATAAAAGGATGGATCAGCGGTTGGAGCCCACAGGTGGTCCATCAGAGTCTGAACTTCTTGTCTAATCGGCCCACGGAGCTCGGTGACAACATTCGTGGCCATATCAAAGGCACAGGTGAGCTTCTCGGCGAGAAATGCTCGGGCGACAAGATTGCAAGAAGTTGTATCAATGACATAGGCGGTAGTTGTAGCGCTCAGGCAAAGAGCCGACAGAAAGTGAGTGGAATACATAATTGAAGCAAGTCCGCGTGTGCTCTCCGAACAGGAAGACCTTTGACAGGATTCTTTCTGCGGGTGAGGCAAGTATTTTCCCTTGGGAAACCCTCACTTGAGGCGATGATTGGAAAAGTATACGTGCACTCTCTCACACGCCACTAGACTTGTGATCTCAACGGCTAACCGCGAAGCTTTCTCGGCGACATACTCTTCTAAGGACGGAACAAGGATGGTAAACAAGGATGAACTCACATGAGCAGCAATCCATAAGCTTAGAAGGAAGGCAAGAATCACGGAACAAGAGAAATTGCAACACGGAGATGACTGACGTGAGATTAGGCAGATCATCAACCGATATTGGTTTTTGTCCGACGCACGAAATCCTTGTACGCCTTGGCATGGCTTAATGGCACCCCACGCGGCCCGCTTACCTGAACGAGTACCTAAGCTGCGAACATACCCAGTGGGTGGGTTGGGTACCCACCGGGTGGGTGGGTATACCCATGGGTGGGTTATAATGACTAATGGGTACCCATTTGGTGGGTTAGAGGCTCTTTTTCCTACCCAGTGGCTGTCACGGGCCCCTATAGGGGGCGTGACACCCCTGTTTGGGTATATAAGTGGGTTGAAGAAGTCGAAAACCCACCTATAGGTTACCCATAGGTGGGTTGGAGATGGCAATTACCCACCCATAGGTACCCATTTCGCAGCCTACGAGTACCTGCATGCGATTAATTTAGACTTCAACGGTTAAACACGCTCCGACGACACTACTCTCTGACATGCGTCAAATCATTTCCTTTACATTATTTCATACAGGCCTTGCCAACCATCCCTGTTGCCCATATCGTTAGCTGTTGTAATATGCGAGCTCTCACCAAAGGGGCTATGATACCACCCATGACATCCTTCTCTCGGACGGCCGAGGGACTTTTTCACTCGCAATGAAGATGGTAACGAAATATTACCCTCCATTCTCATAATCTATACTTTTTGCAGTTTTCTCTCAAGAACTTCAAGTTCTGGGGAAACATCATACAACACCCGCCAATATGATCTTTCAACGACAGTTGTCGTCCCTAGTTGCGACTTGCCTCTTGCTGCGACCTGTTCTCGGAGCCGGCGTGGCTACTTTCACTCTGGAGGAAGCCTCGTCCGTTACTCTGGTACCTCGAGACCTTCCTACAGACGTACCGCCTGGATCCATCACCTCTATTCCTGCGAATGGCATTGATATTTATCTGTCAGAGACTACTCAGAAAGCTGTTCAAGATGCAATCTCTGGAAGCTGTGGTACGACTGGCAGCCTACAATGTCAAACAGCCATACAGGCAGCGCTCAACACACAGAGTCTTCAAGCTGGACAATTACAGCCACGTTTTGCTGGCCTGGTTGTTGCTGGCCTAGCTGCTATCGTTGCAATCGTCATAGAGAATTATCGACTGAGCAACTCTGCGGTCCCTTCCGCGATCCATCTTTCACCTGCACAGCTCAGTCAGGCTTCGAACATTGCAAGTGCTACAAGCGTGGTAGCTGTAGGTGGCTCCAAAACGACAACTTTCACCCTCCCACCGTCCCCAACGACGGTCACGTAAGTCATCACCCTATGCAGCTGTGAGGCTTGGGACTGATGCAAAGCCTGTGCAGTGCAGTTCCCACAATCAGCATCAATCCTAGCAGTGGAGATCTACACATCAGTCTTACTGATAGTCAAGCTCAATCGTTCATGACGATCATGGGTCTCCCGGGAACTTGCTCGAGCAGCCAATCGCCAATAGGTATTGGCAATAAAAAGCGAGCCACCATAACCACATCAACCTGCCTCAGTCTCCACGCAAACGCGCTGATGTACAACTCTTTCTCCGGTAGGAATCTCCAGCAGCATTAAATTCAGAAGCTGATTCAGATACTAGGCCTTGCTTCGGCTATTAGCTTGATGTTCCGGTCAGCGAAACCTCCGAATCCGTTTCCAGGCTTCAGAAACGCCGCTGTTCAAGCAGAACAGACGGAATTTCTAGCCCAATGGGCGGTAGGTGATTTCCAGTCGGAATTGACAGCTCCCGAGCTAAATTCGCCTTATAGCTTGCTGCACCTGCATTTGGGGTCACTGTGGACCTTATGACAGCCATCGCAGGTGTCGCGTTCGCCCTCTCATATATCTGGTGGGTTTACTTCCTCATTCCTGTCCAGTGACTAATGCAGTGACGTAGGACGTCTCGGGGCGTTGCTCTTAGTGTAGATAATATCATCTCAGGTTCATTAACAAAAACTACCACAAGGGACTGCCCTTCGGAAGAGGGTGACCCGGACAACACAAATCTGGTGTGCTCGCTGCCCTCCTGTTCAGGTAAGATGGCGAATAGCAAGCAAATTTGATACATGCTGATACACTTACTCAAGGCACATCGGACACGAAGCTTTGCACCGTCGATCCGTGGATAGACTGCACTTGCATGAATCCGCAGAAATCTAATCTCGAATACTATGACCTCGTCATGTTTGCGGACCAACCCGACGCACTCACGCAGTTCCTTGCTGGTCCACCACCAGATCCACCGAGCCCTTTGTTCTGCGCTTCGTCTAAACCACATCCTCCGGCATACTTAACGCCAAAATTGGCGTACGACACATATCCAGACTTCTGCAAAGGGATATCGCCCGGCGATAACTGGAATATCAACAGCACCTACTTTCCTGATACCCCCGAGCACTTCGCTTTGCTCATTAAGGGGAGTATGGCATCTTCGAAATGGTCTTCCGACTTATGCAATCAAGCTTTCAAGTCCATCTTGGACAATTGCGACGGCAATGATCCTGTATGTTTACCTTGCATGTCTGAGAAGCCCTTGCTAACTTATATAGAACAACCCGTATGTGTGTAGTTTACCCCCAGTCAATGTAATCCTAACATTCGCAGCATGAACTACAAGTTTGGTGGCACATACACGACCCAAGGTCTTGAATTCAGAATTCAGCCGATATTTGATAATCGCCCCGTCCCGCTGCCTACATCACCATCCTGGTCTTGTACAGGTAGCTACCATGGCGCCTATGACAATTTCGGTATCTTAGGTACGTAATGAGAGACGTATGTACGTACTGCATTTCTAACATGTTCAGGCGTGGGATTTGCATCATCCGATTTTGGCAAAAACTCATTTTTCGGGGCCATAGCCAAGTGTATCGGGTCTAAGCCATCTGACTGGACTTTCAAGTACTTCCTTTATGATGGCACCCCGGACAACCATTTCGGCTTCGAGTGGTTAGCAAGTTTCCACACGCCAATCTGGGTTAGAGCGCGCTGTTTCGACAACTGTAAGGTAGGGTCGAATGGAGGTGGGCCAGCTTGGGGTGACAGTTGCCCAGGGTGTAGTGGAGACGGATAAAAAGGAACGTGGGAGCATTTGAGTGTCATCGCGGACAATTCTGAAACTATCATTAGTTACGAGTGGAGGATGTTAAATCCATGTTGTTCTACAAACCCAGGGATAATCAAAGTTAGAGAATGACGAAATATACCAACCATCTCTATACTATGCAGAGGCTTAGGGCTATTATTCGCACCGGTCGTGTATTTCAAGCAAGCAATTGCTTTTACTTGCCAGCGAAACGAATGCGCCAACGTCAGGGAGCTAATTCTGCTCCCTCTTCAACGCCGGCGCTCCTTAAGCGCCATCACAATAGATGCGCCAGCGTTAGGGAGCCGAGTTTTGCCCATTCTCACTATTATGATTAGCGATGCGGACGCACAGGATATGATGATATGATAGAGTTACATCCTCGTTCAGTACAAGATATTGCGGACGAGCTCAGAGCAAGCGGCAATGTGCGATCTGTAAGAACGAACGATCTGGCGAAAGGTATATGGGGGAGCTTCAAGGCTTCTTGTTTCACCCTAGGCATCACAGTAGGGAGATTTTTCACAGTGCTCGCATTGAAGAGAAAGCTGTCTATTCTACCTATCGCGGAATCACTATTGAGATGCAGCCACGAGCGCCACCAGGGGTAACATTGTGGTTTTTTTTGTTATATTAATAGGAGCGACCTTGCTACTCTGTAGCAATTTGATATTTGCACGACCGAACCGATCCTAGGTTGTTCACGAATCTGAAGGCAAGGTATCATTCTCTTCGCTCGGAAGTAGTTATTACTACTTTCAAATCTTTATATTATATAAACTTGATTCAATCTATCACTTTCTTTCTATAGCTCGCTTCTCCGGGGGGAATATACTATATCAAATATTTATAAAGTATTTATAGTAGAATTACTATTTAGTATACTTTCTTTAAATTTAGTAAATTTATTCTTTATATCGATTTAGTTATTTGAGATAATATTTTAAGATTATTATATATTTTAATTTATAAAGAATATTTAAAATAATCTTTATAATAATATTAAAAATAAAATATTATATTAAATTAATTTCTTAATAATTTAATAAATATCTCTAAGATATAATAATATTATTATAGAAATAAACTATATAATAAATAATATAACTAATTAATTTAGAAAATTATTTATTTAAAAACTAAATTTGAAAATATATATTTTCTAATTTAAAAACACTTTACTTTATAATCTAATTAGAGAAAGTTTAACTTTCTAAATTATTTATAAATAATAATTAAAAATCAATAATTAGAAAAAAGATAATTAATTTTATTATTTTAAATTCTCAATTTTATATTTTATTTATAAGATATTTATAATATAATATTTATAATTATAATATAAAGTTAAAAATTTAAAATAATAAAATTAATTGATTTTTTTCTAATTATTAATTTTTAAATTAATATTTATAAATAATTTAAAAAATTAAACTTTTCGAAATTAAATTGAAAAAAGAAATTTTCAAATTAAAAAATATATATTTCTAAATCTAATATTTAAAAAAATAATTATTTAAATTAATTAATTATTTTAATTTATATATTATCTAATTTATAATTTATTTTGATAATAATTATTTATTTATAATAATAGATAAATAAATAGTAATTATTATTAAATATAAAATTATATATATTAAAGAAAATTATTTAATTATATAAATTTTTCTTTTTTATTATTTTATAAATTCTATTAATTTTAATAATATTAAAAATATTAAATAATCTTTATTTAAAAAATTTTCAAAATATTATTATTTATTTTAATATTTATTTATTTATAAATATTTTATTAGTATTTTTATAATATTATTTTTTATATAAATATATTAATAATTATAAATATCTTTTTTATTTTTATATTAAAAATATAAATTTTAAAGTTTTATTATATTATATAATCTTTATATAATAATTCGATTTTATTAAATAATAATTAATTATTTTCTAAATTTAAAATTCTCAAATTTATATATTATTATATTATAATAACTAGCTTTTATATAAATTAATTTAATTTATATATAGATTTACTTTATTAAAAATTAATAATAATAATAATTTTTTAATAAAATAGATATTATATATATTAAATTTAATTCTAATAAATAAATCTTATAATTTTGATAAATCGATATTAAAATTTTGCGGAGAAATCAAATAAATCTTATATAAGATTTATTCAATAATTATAATTAGATCTAGAGTTATTATATATATCGGATTTGTTAAAAGCTAAAAGTCTGGCTAGAGATACTATTCAGAAAGGTTTTACTAAGAATATAATCGAGCTAATAATGATTTGGAAATCCTTTATAATGAATTCTCTAGCCGGCCCAGCCTTTTCATGAAGCAGCTAATTAAGGATCGGACGGTAAATCGCATCGAGTTCATCGACCTCGGAGTGTTTAGTCTTGTATTCCACGACCTTGGCTAGTTGCTTAGCAGGATTTGACTATCCAGGGTCATCAATGAATCGACAAACAGTAGATACCAAAATAAAGAGCGGAACGGCCATCTGGACGAGTGTTCGAATAATCTCGGGGCCTGGCCAATCCGACGGAAGCTGGAGATTACCAGGACGCAGACGGTTATGCTTATTCTTGATTTCTGAGAGTTTATCCCCCAGAAATGCTGTGATATCTGTTCAATGATTGGCGTTGGTATCTCGTGTAGGATTAGATCCTGATATTGCCCTCTAATGTCGTTGAAGCCAAGCCGAATTAGCAGCTCGGGTCTGCTTGTCACGAAAGTCCTTAACATCCTTGCTTGTGATAACAAGTGGATGATGACTTTAACATCGTTGTCTCGCTCACACTCGTCAAGAGCATCAATCACGAGCACAATATTCTTGAGGCTACTAGGGTCACCATTTAGAATTTCCAGTGGTCTCAAGATGAGCTGATCGAACTGTTCTTTGAGGGCCTTTCCAGGAAGAGCAGGGTCTGCATCGATAGCATCTCTGACGGATGCTGCCAAAACAGGCTCCTTGGCAACGAGTTGAAGAGCGATAGTTGTGAACGGTAAAGCTGCATTGCCACAATTCCGCTCGCCCCTCTTGAAGAAGAAGCTAAGGCAAAGGAATCCTTTGGCGGCAAACAATTGCGCCACAGTACGCGATATTGTAGACTTCCCCACCTGCCATGCCGTTGAGCCAGAAGATACGTTTGCCCTGAGTATCCCCCGCCCATGCCATTATATCCCGGCGGAGATCAATTCGGGTTTCTGGATGACATCGTGTATTATGCTCATCAGCGTGAGAGTCGAAGACTGCATCCTTCGCAGTCGGCAGTTTGGAGAGGACGAGTGTCTGGCCGATGTCGAGGATCTGCGCCCTACGGAATATGTTAGCCAGAAGAAGCTAAACGGAAAGCTGTGGATCACGTCTGGTCGATATTGAGAGCAACAGAAAGTTCATCTCGATGATTTTTGAGGGTTGTAATAATAGTGTTGACATCTTTGCTTTGAAATGGCCACTTTAGAGCACGGAATCCGAATTGGCTCATCACCTTATGCCGTCTCCCAACATTGAGGTTTTCTTCTAGCTTTGTTTTCAGTTCTGTCAGTTGGGAGTTACAGCTGTGGAGGCCATCATGCAAACGCTGCGAAGACTGGAGCCTCTTGGCATTTGGGCTTCTAAGAAGCTGCTGCGCATCTCCGAGAGTAATCTTCAATCTTTCTAGTTCTCCCTGCTGGCATTCTATGTCGTCTTTGGCCTTCTTGATAGGCGCGAGAGTATTGTAAGCAAAGCGACACGACCTTCGCAGACAGCTCGATCACGGCGATGACATTTGCAGCCGCTCCTAAGCCTTCCATGGCGTCGCGGCGTAGACTGGATGACGGTTGTCAGAAAAGTAGCGAGGCGGAGGAAGCGTTTGGTTTCGTAGGATTAATGAGGCAGTGACTATGCGAGAAAAATAATATTTCGCAAGATTGTAGGCGACAACGACATCCATGAAGACAGTTGCAGGCGTAAATCGGAAACCGATAGAGTGTATTGGCATTGCAGATATAAGGTTAAGGTTAAGGTGTACAGCGCGATACCACATCAAATATCCTTCTAGAATAAAGTATACCAAATCCTGCCTAAATCAATGAAAAAATAACTACAGTAAGATGAAGAATAAAAAAACAATTGATGATATCGAGAGGAAGGAAGATTACAATCTTTATACAATTCCAATAATATCTTGGCTTCCTCTAAGGTTAAGGTTAACCTTGGTGATATAGTTTAGTGCGGAAAGATAATGATCAAACATCAACCAAATCTTCTTGGCGTACTTCACAGCTACCTTCATACACGGGACCGTCTGAAAGACCATCTAAGCTTAGCTCCAGTGCCAACAGAAAAGAGGGTCAACTTGCAGGTCAGACGATAATATTCAGGAATAGGAATGGGATCCTGTGCGAAGCCCTAACTAAGAAGCATTTAGTGTGCTTATGTACGGTAACTATCATGTGACGAAAGCCCATTTCCACACCAACTAAATGCTATCGCTGGCTTCCTATTCATCATATACCAGGCCGGCGAATTGGCCGCAGTAGCTCTGCAACCTAAGTTCTTTGGAAAGCGAATCAACTATCCTATCAGCTTTCCAACAGTTGGTATACTTTGCGGCGTAGAATCCTACCACGGGAAGTTACGACCCGATGAAGTGGGGTAAACGGAGAGCTCGGGGAATGTGGCTGAGTAAGGTGATCAGAGGGCTTTATAAGTGACCATAAGGAAGCGGGGTTAGAAAAGCAATAACTAGTTCATACCTCAAAACCACTATATTATTACAATACGAATAGACTCTTACGACTTAATCATTCTTATACAATTCCCTACCAACCCAATATTTATAGAGAAAACGATATTCAACGACTTTAGCTATGACTCCATACAAAAGTGCGCTATTGGAATCCTCTTCTAAAGACTCGGGAACTGGGATCGAGAACGATCTACAGCCCTATCCCGAATCTGCTGATATTCGTGAGCTTATCAGCACCGTCCGCCACCAGACAGCGATAATGAACAATATGGAACAATCAATTTTCCGAATGAATAACGCTATAGCCAAACTTGAAAATGCTGTTTTCAAGAAGGCACATAAGCTTGGTGAAGACGATACCCCTTCGGAAGCCGATACTGATACGTCGTCTCTAACATCAGATACACCAACACTCACAACTATCGGCGAGGATTATTTGAGTCCTATCACCTCGCGTGTGAGAGTTCCTTGGGCTGGTGAAACATATATGATTTGCGACCGAAAAAAGCGTCGTATCATTACGCTTACAAATGGGAAATTACAACTAGAGGATAAAGTGGCTGCTGGAGGGGGTAGTCACTGGATTTGTATCGATAATAATGGTTGGTTTGGGTTCCGCAACTCGGTGTCGGGGACATTTATGGGGCATGATGCAAGAGGCAAGTTTATATGCAAAGTGTCGCATCACAAGCCTCACGAATGGTTTTTCCCGAGGGCACATCGGGACGGAGGATATTGGCTATTGATGTTGCATGGGAATGAGTGGCGAGCGATGAGTATTGGGAAGGATGGAAAGGAGTTGGTGGAGGTAAATAATAATGGTACTGTGTGGGAGTTCCTGAAGGTTTAGGGTCAGCGAAGACGGATCCTCCTACCTATACGTAGTGCCGGCTACGAACCAGTACTATCTATTCAACAAGCAGCACTGAGCCAAAAGAGAATACAGTCGATTTCGATTAACTCTACCTCTACATCGATAAAAGCGTACCGATACAAGCAGCAGTTGGTACTTCGGAACAGTCAGGAAACAGACGGATCTCTCAGACGAAGTAGCAATATAGCCTTTACAACACAACAACCACCTCTCCGCCTACTATCACTTCTACAATATAGCCTTTCGAATACACTCAAGCCTTCTAAACAGCGACCGATATCACTACGATTCTCGAGTACAATTGGGGGGGTACTGCTTAGTGTCAGGGGTTAAGGAGAAAAGAAGGGGGCTCGAGAGTCGGGGTAGAGATTATTACCAAAAAGAGGGGTAATGGAGGTTACGCGGCCAAGGAGCGGGGTTTAACCCTAGGAGTGAAGAGATAAAAAGGAAGATAGAGGAGAAAGGGATTAGTAGCAATTAATTTGTCTTCAATTGATACTCTATATTTACCCTCCGGCAACCCCCCGGCGACTAAGTAACCCGTTACAATTCCCTACCAATATAACTCTAATACTTAGCTAGAAGGAAGAAGGTTAAGTTTAAGAATATTCAATTAGTAAAGTGGATTTAAATCGATAAATATAGTTAAAAAACTCGAATTATTATTTAAAGTTTATAATAGAACTAGAATATTATAAAATCAGAAACTCGAAATTATTTAAAGATATATTCTTTTTTCTCTTTATAATTTTTAATATTACTTTTTGAAAGATAGTATATATAAAATTCTTTATATAAATATATCTTTATATTTTTTAGAAAATCAAATAACTATATTTAGAATATAAAATAAATATTATTATTATTATTATTTTGAAAATTTAAAATTTATTATAAAATAAAAAATAAAAAATAAATAATATAATATAATTAAGAAATATATAATAATAATTATTATATTAATTATATATTATTTATATATATTTTGGGAAAGTTTATTAATATTAAATTAATTATTTAATTAAATATATTTATAATTATTTTAGTTTTTGAATTTAGTATTATTAGAAATTATAATAAAGATAAATAATATTAATTATAATATTATTTTCGAAATATATAAATAAATTTAATTTAAAAATATTTAATTTCAAAAAAAGAAATTAAATTATATATAAAATATTTTTATATATAATATATCTTTAATTATAATATTAAATAATAATTAATTAAATAAAGTTTAATTAAATAAATAAATAAATTTATTTTTTAAATATAAATAAGAAAATTAAATTATAATTTAAAAATAAAATAATATAAAATAAATAAATTAAATATATTATAATCTAGATTATATAATAATTTTAAATTTTAAATTGAAAAAGTAATTATTTATAATTAATAAAATATTAATTTTTATATTTAGATTATAATAATAAATTAAATTAAAAATTTTAAATTTTTTTTTTTTCAAAAATAATTTTTTTTTGAATTAAATTTTCTTTTTGAATTAAATTTTTTTTTCACGTGATGTAGAGAGTTACCGTTTCAAGCTTAGTGTGGCTACGGTCAAATGATGTAGAGAATTACCTTTTTGAGCTTAGTATTTCCCCACTTTTTAGCGCGGTCGCGCAAGTGTCCCCCGAGCGCAAGTAGCTCTGCGTCGACTGGCAAATTGGAATTTTCACTTCCTATTAGGAAAATCATAGTAAACAATTTGCATCAAAGATGGCGGCTTCTATTTGTTTTAATAACCCATGCAAATACTGTTTAATTCTCACAGTTGATCACTCTGAAGCCTTCCTTAAAACCGCCGGCGATCTTTCTATTAACTATGAGCGGTTTGACACATTCCCTGATTTCCCTCAGCTTAACGCCTCGACCAAAGATGGCTGTGCCTTTTGTGGACTTCTACGAGCCTCGTGCCGATTACACTGCTCATACGAGGACCCGTTCGCCAGCGCTAGCGATGGTAAGAAGTCATTCGAAATTAATGTTCAGATATACAAAGCCAAAATCAGTGCTGTGGGAAGTGGAAGGGGAATGACGACCCTGCAATTTTCAATTCGCCCAATAGATAGAGCTTATGACTCATCATCTCTTGCTACGATCTACTTTAATCTTTATTGTTGTAATGGTACAACCAACTTCCCACTTAAATTTAGGTCTATTCTAACCTCTTCTTCCAGATAGCCCTGCCAAGAGCCAGATCAAGCAGCCTCAGCCACTCCCAACAGCCCTTGATCCTCGAAACGTGCAGCGCATCACCAACTGGATGGAAGAATGCAAGGAATTTCACGAAAGATGCCGCCTGGAGAAGGACCCGCCATGCCTACCTACTCGTGTTATTGACGTTGGACCACCTGATGGATCGTGTGATCCACACTTGTACATTACCCACGGTATCACTGGGGTTTATACAGCGCTTAGCCATTGTTGGGGACCTTCGTCAAAAAACCAATATAAGACATTGTTGTCTAATATAGAACACCGTTTAGAAGCAATGCCAATGTCTGAGCTTCCCCAAAATTTCCGAGACGCAATCATTGTCACACGAGCACTGGGTCTGAGGTACTTGTGGATTGATTCCATCTGTATTATTCAAGATAGTAAAGATGACTGGGAGGTGGAGATTAAAAACATGGGTAGTATATACGGTACAGCTCATTTAGTTGTTGCCGCCACATCATCGTCCTCCAGTAACTCGGGGTTTCTCGCTCGCGAAGTAAAGGCATCTGTTAAAATGCCACTCCGTTCTGTAAATGGCTCTTCGCTTGGACAGTATTGTATCCGATCCCAATCACGAGCTGGGGGCGGAGGGTGGTTCCAAGACATTGGAATGTCACCATGGAATATGCGTGGCTGGACACTCCAAGAACGATTACTTTCGAGGCGAGTCATTCACTTCACAACCGAGAAAATATACTTTGAATGCTGCACCACCGATAGCTCGGAAGAAGGAGACATTACACGGGATATGCCGGGGGAACTAGATACAATGATGGCTTCCCTTGAATTCCAACACCTACTTGGGCTCACTAAGCAAATCTCATCGATTCAGGAAGTTGACGGTTATGAGGCTGCTGCTCGTTCAGCGTACAATCTTTGGTATACGCTGGTGACAATGTTCTCGGGGCGCCAACTCACATTTGAGTCGGATAAATTCCCTGCTATATCTGGTCTTGCAGTCGAAATAGGAGCTTTACTCAAAGACAGTTACCTCTTCGGCCTTTGGCTGAATGATCTGGTCAGGGGCTTAATGTGGCAACCAAACATCATAAACATGTCACAAGGCTATCCAAGGGTATCGAAGGGAGGATTACGCCAAGCTCCCTCTTGGTCATGGGCTGCATACAACGGTGGTGTCTCATATTATTCAAATGCGCTGTCAAGGGATAGCGACGGGCAGAGCCTTCGTATAATAGAAGCTAACCCGATGACTTCTGGCTTCACTCCACCAGAGATGAGCGCTCCTGCGAAGCTCAAGGTATCGGGACTTCTGAAGCAGGCAACAATTTTTCGGACTGGGAAGATTAGAGGGGACAAATTTAGACTTGTTCTTGATGGTGAGGTGGGAGGGGCATGGGATAATCGTGTGAAGATCAATAATGAGGAAGTTGGTGACTGTTCGCTCGATTGTCGGCATCCCTCATCTTCTGGTGAGAATGTGCGGCTACTTAAAGTTATGAATAGGACACGGGAAGACATAGTCAATTATGGTGTACCGGCGGGATTAATACTGGAAGAGGTTGACAAGGGAGTGTTTCAGCGTATTGGACTTTTCAACCTTGACTTCACCCAGGAGAGTATATTTGATGATGAGGAATATCAAGAGATTATAATTATTTGAGAAGAGAAAGATAGAGAGAGTTATTATTTTATTTAACAAATAAAAAATTGTTAAATTATTAAATTATCTTTAAAAAATATCGAACTTTTTCAACTTCTAATCTAGATTTCAGTGATCGGGTAAGCTTAGTACATAGCCCATCCTCCACTCGCGCTCACAACCTGCCCAGTCACCCATCGACTCCCATCACCAGCCAGCCACGCCACTACCTGAGCAATATCATCAGCCGTACCAATCCGGTTCTGGATCGGTGTTGATGCCTTTTGCATCTCAATTGTCTCTTTCGGAATATTCTCCATTAGCTGCGTCTGCACTGGCCCCGGGTTCACGCAATTGACAGTGTGGCCTTGGGCACCGAGCTCAGCAGCCCAGCACCGTGTCAGACCTTCCAATGCAGCTTTAGAGGAGCAATAGACGGAGAGATTCTTGAAGCCTGCGCGTGCCCCGACGGAACCAAGGTTGATGATACGGGCGGGAGCACGAAGGTAAGGAAGCACAGCTTGCGTCAGGAGTAATGGAGCCCTCACGTTGAGGTCGTAGACAGAGGAAAAGTCCGCCACTGTAACATGTTGCATGGGTTTGACAAGTTCAACCCCTGCATTATTGACCAGAATGTCAATACCCGGTCCAAAGCTGTCGAGAGTGGCTTCGACAATGACTTGCGCTGCTGAGGGTTCGCGCAGGTCAGCTCGCACGCCAGTTGCACGGGCACCGTTATTTAGATCTTGAATTCGTTGGACAAGCTCGTCTACGCTCTTTGAACTCGTTGCAGACGTGTATATAATGGCCACCTACTCCAACTCATTAGTGATAGATAATGGACCGAATGTCTTCTGAAAAACGTTACGCTTGCACCTAGACGACCTAATTCGAAAGCAATTCCAGCGCCTATTCCTCGAGATGCACCTGTTACGATAGCGACCTTATTCGCTAAGGGCAACGAACTTGCCCCACGGCTAGTAGTAAGAGGTAGATCAGCCATACTCCTAAGAAATCAAAGTTTAAAAGGGCCTGGGTGATGCGACTCTGGCGTTGATTGATTCTCAAGATGTGCTGAACTCGGGAAGTTTTTAAACTCTTTATATAGCCACCAGATAACCCACCCCGGATTTTGGAACTTTACAAATGCGATCCTCAGTCCATATCAAAGTGGATACGTTGTCAGCAATTCAGCCGGACATAACGTTAAGTTACAGGATTATACCTATGATGTAATAATCTTAAGACCGAGACTGAATTCGCGAAAATTGTCGTGAAGCCAAGCAATGCTATATCCTAAGGTTATTTATCTTGCATACTTCGTCCTGGGCCAAAATAATGTAGGTTTCCTGTCTGTGTAGCTTCTAGATGTTTCTATGAGACAAGGTCATTTGAGCGAATCACGTTGTAGCTTCGCCATACTTTCTTTCCCTGATAAGCATGACTGTGGCAAAGCGCACAGAAGAGAGACTAATATTATTTGGCTATATACGAAGTAATTGACGTCCATACTAGGGTATCTGGTTTTGAACATATGTACCTTGGATGCCGCCTAGCCTCGTACGAGTATCTTATTTCCGAAGCTAACTAATTATAGAAACTATAGTAAGAAACATGATAATCCCTTCACGATCTTTATCAGGGTACGGATCAATCCAGATTTGGATTAATCACCAACTTCTTTCCTCTCACGCTCCCACTCTGAAGCTGATCTAGAGCAATTTGTATATGTCCAATGCCGCCAATAACATCCACCTTTCCTAGCTTCAATCTACCACTCTTAAGTGCCCCTTCTAAATACTCCCAGAAGACCCATTTAGTAAACCCTTCGTTTTCTAGCTTAAAGTAATCGTCCATATACTGGACGAAAAAAGCACTTACCCCTGATGGAAGGACTATACCTGGCCGGAGACCCATTGATGTTAGAAATTGGCCGCCACCTTGTGATTCAACCACTTTTCCTATTATCACTTGATCTGACGCTGAGTCGTTGGCAGCGAAAATAGCTTTATACGGTCCCATAGATCGTAGAGACTCTAAAATTTCTGGGGAATGGTAATTATATACCATAAAAGCACCCGCTCCCTCTAACTCTGCTTTTGAAGATTCCGATGCTGTTGTTATAACTCTATAGCCAGCCTATATGCGGATTAATCTAAAGATTCCAAAGGCTTTTTTATAGCTGGCCTTACCTGAGACGCTATTTGCACGGCATAAAACCCTAGAGTAGACGAGCCGCCCCAGATCAATACCGACTCGTTCTTTGGTATAGCTTCTAAGGATGGCCTATCCAGGTTTAAATGAAGAACTAAAGCTGACATGGCAGCGTAAACGCTAATTGCAGAAGTAGCGGCTTCAAATGAAGTGGAACCGATCTGAACTAGGTAAGAAAAGAGAGGCTAGCACTAGGTTGGAAGATAACTAACATGTGCTGTGTGCATTTCTGAGGCCAGAACAAAGCGTTGGTGAGCGCCATAACGATGGTCGCCACGCACGGCAAATGCACTCATGCTTAGAACTCTGTCGCCTACTTGAAAGCGAGTAACCCCTGTTCCAATGTCATGAACATATCCGGCAGTGTAATCTATCAAATATTTAGTGTATGATTTTAATATTCAAGGTGCGCAATCATACTCCCCAATACTGTTGGGTACTTGAGCGGTATCGGAATGATTCCCTTGGCTAGTTTCCAATCACCCGGATGAAGTGGAACGGCTTGATTCTAAGAAATAGATCAGTCTACAGCTACGGTGCAGTTAATTCAGCAATATAAACAGAACGAAGCATACCCTGATAACAATTTCCCCTGACTGAGGCTTTGGCATGTCCGATGGGGCTACCTGAACATGGGCCTCTTGGGAGAGCAACCAAGATGCGACGTTGGACATTGTTAATGTTATTGAGCAAATACCGGTGCTCTTGCTCTTATATATAGAGGCAGGTGATTGATTTGACTTGATTATTCATACTCGGTTCCCTCAGTGTCAGCAGCCATACCGGAGGTAGTCTCCATTTTCTGACGCCCTCGTCTCGCTTTGCCCAATAACGGATCTCGATTAATCTATATTTCCTTGGCGATTATGTGGCGCACTCATAGAGGTAACCGAGCTTAGCCGGGGCGCGCCGGACTACAGTGCTGCTTCGTATCTACATGCAACCAAATCGACAGACTATTCGCTCAACGCTAAACTCATGCGTTACCCACGTGATCGGCAGATGTCGCATTTCCATCGCCCTTTGCTGCGGCCACCAACACCTTGCCCGTCTCCGGGTCTGTACTGCCCCTGCGACTAACTTCCTGAACCAGACCAGGATTCTCAGCTTTTAGACGAGCAAAGGTCTTCTCTGCATCCCAGGCCCAGGGTGTCTTGGCCGCAAACAATAAGTCCATATCTTCTAGGGTACGTTGGTTACTCTCGGGGTACAGAGCCCAGACCATCGGAATGGTGATGACATTACTCGCGGCGAACACATAAAGTGTCTTCTCGCCGATCGCACTGAACATGACGGGACACAGCAGGGTCTAGAAACTCGTTAGCATGCGAAATACATGTCCGGATGTTGCACTAACCAGCCATCCGTTTCCAATACTCCAGCCAACAACTCCCCACGCGTTCCCACGAGCACGTACGGCCAATGGGAAGATTTCAGCAGGGTACAGCCAAGGTACCGTCAACCAGGTCGCTCCGAAGGTCGAAGTGAATATAAAGATCATGGAAGCTGCGGCTGCACCGTATGAGGAGGCGTGACCCGCATCACCGGCTGCCTTGGCGTTGATAGCGAGTCGAGAGAATCCACCAGCCAAGAACATTGCAATGCCTTGAACAACTGAGCCCCAATACAAAGTCCATCGCCGGCCAATGCGATCCAAAGTAAATACACAGACGAGTGTGGCAAACTGGAACGGATGTTAATGATTTGATCATAGAACCCCTGAATATCTTTGCACCAACCATGTAGAAGATATTATTCAAACCACTAATCCACTGACTCTTGCTGGATTCAAACCCTGCTATACTAAAAATTGTTGGAGCATAAACAGTGACACCAGCAATCCCTACCCACTCCTGCATAATCTGCAGCCAGATTACAAGTTGGACGCGACGGCCAATGTGGAGATCCCCAGATTTGGAGCCAAACAGCATCGACAGATACGAATTGCTGTGGACGACTGTCTTTTCAGTTTCAGCGATGGCTTGGATATCCAGAAATTCTGTCTCGGCCCGGACGAGATCCTCGGGACTACTTCCACGAAGGCGCTGCAGGATGTATCGAGCTTCCTCCTCGCGACCGACCTTAACAAGCCAGCGAGGCGACTCGGGGAAGAACCAAACAGCAGAGAAGAGTACTAAGAGGAACACAATTTGGAACCCAATAGGGAATCTCCACCGGAAAGGAGACCTTCCCTCGTCGATGAATGACAGGCCACTAGAGTGCAATTAGTAGAAGGATATGGATGATGCGTGAAATTAACGTACAACTCCAACCAATAGGCAAGAACAACACCAAAGATATTCAATGTAAATTCAATCGCAATAAATTGGCCTCGCGAGGTGTGTTCAGCCGTCTCCGTGGCCCAAACCGGGACGATGGCGTTCAAGATTCCGGTGCCAATTCCGTTGACAAACCGGGCTATCAAGTTTTAGTCCTGAAACAGTTGCGGCTGGTAAATATCACTCACCGCAGATCATCCAGTCATGGTTCTGGGCAGAGCACTGCAGGCTCGCACCCACGATCGCCCAGATGGCACCAACTCCAATGGACTTGATTCTTCCCATGCGGTCCCCCAGCCATCCACCAAAAAGAGCACCGCATAATGTCCCAAGGTAATAAACAGCCACAATTCCGCCTTGCAATAGAGAATTGGTGACGACCACAGTCGCTTCGCCATTTTCCATGCTTGTATGTCCGAACTTCATAAGCTTAACATAATCCTCGGCGTTGTTCACTCCCGCCATCATTCCCTGGTCATAGCCGAAGAACAAAATCGACAATGCCGCGATACAATTAATCGCAACAAGAAGCTGCCTCTTCTCCAGCTTGTGGACAACATTCCAAGCGTGAATCCTGTCACTCATGTTGAAAATTAAACCACCGTCGTGATCGAATCATGTATAACCAGTATGGGATTCATGGGTGAAAGCAGGGTATAAATATACATACCAAGCCAAAGTCTAAATACTTCTGCCGTTACGGGTGCGTTCGGAAGCCATTTTGTTGGAACACTATAGCGGGCGGGGTATGTGGGGCACAGCCCCACATACTTTACTGAATAACGGAGAATAGTGATCGATGAGGTTTTCATGGCCCGTGGCAACAGCAACAGGCCTATTCAAAGGTCGTTCCTACCGGAGATAGCTCAGTAGAACAGTTGAATCGAGTACCATTTACTCTCCCCTTGACTCGTTTAAGCCTACAACCACTCATACCTTTAAGTGTTACACCGCCGAACCTGCAAAACTCTGAACCACAAAGCTAGATCTCCAGTCCGGCTAAGAATCGTCATGAATTTCCCCACGGGGATCGTCGAGTTTGATCCTGAGATAGGAAAGGAGCAACGTCCAGCATGCTGGCAACTTACACAAAAACAAACAGGAACAAATTCACAAGGTGGGATGTTGGAGTGTTTGGTTCCCGCAACCTAGCCAAGCTGAGAAAGTCGGATTTTGTGACGATTCAGACACCGGGTTCTTTACTCTATTTGGGCATCCGGGCGCGTAAATACGGTCGCCTACCACTCGTTCTAGCTAGTTGAGCAATTGCCGGTGCGTTCACTGTCACCCCGTCAAAACCCGGGGATCTTGATTCGAACCGACATTCTCCCAACACCTCTCTTATCGCGAAATATCGAAGAACCACTTTTAGTACCAGCATCGTTCTCAGTTACAACTATCCTATAGTATTATATCGTTGTCTCTACAAATCGCTGAGGAAAGGCATTTTTACACCTGAACTATATACCTGAATCTTTAATCTGGAATGGGGGATACCTGACGTTGCCAATAATTGTTATCCCAAGTACGACTTCATCCTCGACTGGCTAGATGCTTTACCCTCGAATTAAGCAAAAGTCCTGGTGTACTGACCTAGCAGGTGCTCCTTATCTGGGGCAATACATATACGATGCCTAATGAGATTTTGGAGCCCTGCTTGCTGTTCACCATGCAACAAATTGGTTGTAAGATCAGTCATCCCCCCACTGCAAGTCTGCAAGTTCTCCTTAAAGAATGGCACGACGTCTTCAGGTGTCAAATTGTAGATTTTCTTGTTCTGAGCTTGTGGATGAGACCATTACTGCGATTGCCTGCCGCGAGGATAAAATAGAAATGTTGTTGATAGGAGATTGTCTTCAATTACGATATCTTCTTCACGTTGTTGTACGCGGTTGGAGCAACCTAACAAGTTGTTCTGGGGACGAGAGAACCCTTCTTTGAAACCAGCTTCGTTCTTTTCTGTGATATATAGTTCAGACTGATTGTCTTTTTGCTTGCTTACCAACGAAGAGAAGGACGTTGAAAGATCCGTCGAACGTATACATACCTGGCAAAGATCAACATTTACCACATCACGTAACCTGGATCGACTGAGGCCAGCGTTCGCCCCACTTCCCAGCAGCGACTAATCCGCGCACCGCATCTAGAACGAATGGCCGCCATTCGTTCCAGAATAATAGGCCAGGGAGATTGATATAGAAGCACCATCGCCATATGACCTTATCCGTGAAGGCGCCGCCCAGTAGTGATCCTACGTCGGATGAGATACCATACATGGCACCAATAAGTTCTGGAAACGTCGGACGCTGAGCTAGGGGGAGCGGTGTTGCGATGAGGAGATATGGGCCGGAAAAGACGCAGCAGAACCTCTAACCGCAATAGCGCCGCCTACGATGAGGACGACGCCACTTGGAGCAACGCCGTAGATCAACGATCCTGATTTGAAAATGGCAATAGCACCGAGAAATACGAGTTGATCGGGAACAAGGCGTACAGCTTGCCGAAAATCAACTGGAAGGCGGCCGTGGTGAAAATTTATGCTATGCCGCCGGAGGAAGGTGTCAGCAAATCATCACTTAAGTGCAGCTGGGAAAGGAGGTCGAGCTATAGCACTTCCTTCAAACGGATGGACTCAGGCATATGCCACTCTGTATCATCCAACGTTGTTGAGACTGTGGAACTGATCTGTGATCTCAGGAATAGCACTTGCAATAATGGTTATGTCCATCGCAACCTGAAAGATAGAGAGGTATAAGACAACCCTAGCAAAGCTGTTAGGAACTGGCCTATAGATTAAGGTACATGAAAATCTTCGAGAGATATATTGCAAGGGGGCAGTTGACTAACTCACGCGAGGAGCAGTAGCTTCAGCCCTCTTGGATAGATGGTCTCATCAGCCGTTGCAGTATCTTTGCCATCTCTGCTGCTGTTTGGTATCATCTCTGACTTGACGGTGACTTTATCTGCG
This sequence comes from Rutstroemia sp. NJR-2017a BBW, assembly GCA_002946425.1. Lineage (NCBI taxonomy): Eukaryota > Fungi > Ascomycota > Leotiomycetes > Helotiales > Rutstroemiaceae > Rutstroemia > Rutstroemia sp. NJR-2017a BBW. The sequence goes on from NJPT01000024.1 coordinate 45,251, forward strand.
GCTTCGGCTGGCAAAGTAATCCGAAGAAATAATCCTTTTGGGAGTTTCGCTTGTAAAGGAATTTTTCTCTTTCATGTTGGTGGTTACTGATGACATCGATAGAAAGGAGCGTGAGTATACCTGATCCAAAAACTGCATAGGAGTCCTACAGAGGAGTCAGGCAAATCGAGCTGGGACGGAGATAAAGACTTTGTTTGGATGCGGGATATTACATGTATGATTCGGCGGTCGAATATGTTGGTGCACCCAACTGTTGGTATACGCAGGAGGGTACAACCCCAGCAATACATCATATTTGATTTCAAATCACCTAGCTCATATATCCGATGACCGAGATCCTTCCAGGTAAAGTATTACATATTACATATCAACGCTGCCTGTTCGGCATTTTATTGCAAGGCGAAGACCGAGGTCCTCCTCCCATTGATCTCATAACAGCTATTTTAGGCAGCACCAGTTCTCTGAATTTATCACTAATATGATAGCCTTAAGTACTCGAGCACTTTGAATTTGCGTCTAAATCTTCAACAATGTCATCAATCAAGAACGTTGTGATTATTGGAGCTGGTGGCCATCTCGGCCCCTCTATCCTCGCCGCCTTCGACAACGATCCTAACTTTACTGTGTCAATCCTGTCCCGCAACTCCTCCACACAAAGGTTCCCGGCTCATATTACTGTTCACCGCATCAGCGATGACTACCCTGAAGCTGATCTGCTCAAAGCTTTCAAAGGCCAAGATGTCATTGTCTCTACTATTGCAACTTCTAGGGCTGGCCAGCAACATGCCATCATTGATGCCGCGATCAAAGCTGGGGTGAAGCGCTTCGTACCTTCAGAGTTTGGCAGCGACACACGTAATGACAAGGCCATGGCTATTCTCCCGCAATACTTCAAGGGTAAGGCCGATACGGTCGCGTATCTGAAATCCAAGGAGAGTACGGGTCTCACTTGGACTGCTTTTGTAACGGGATGCTTTTTTGAACTGTGAGTTTCTCAACACCTCGCAAACTGCACGATATCTCTTCCGGCGACCGTATGCTCATACTAGTAACAGAGCCGTACAAGACTTCATGGGATTTGACCTCCAAGGCCACAAAGCAGTTTTCTTCAACAAAGGTACAGACACATGGTCCACTACAACTCTCTCCTCGATTGGCCTAGCCGTCAAAAATGCTATGCTTCTCCCAGCTAAAACTGCCAACAAATACATTTTCATCGACTCTTTCACTGTCTCCCACGCCCAGATCTTAGCCTCCCTTGAAAAGATCACGGCGAAAAAATGGGAAGTCACCCACTTGGATGCTGAGGAGCAGAAGAAGCAAGGATTGGAGAAGATGTCAAAGGGAGACTTTAGCGGTGCGATGAGTTTGATCCGGTACATCAATTCTGTAATTGGCCATGGTGGAAATTATTCAGAGTATGAGGAGACGCAGAACGAGCTGCTGTCCTTGCCTCAGGAAAATTTGGACGATGTGTTAGCAGGTATTTTGCAGGGCTAAGAGCTATGGAAATGAGCATATTGTGAAGTAGTCTGCATCTTCTTCAGGAAGTGGGGCAATCAGGGGCAACTGATCCGGACAAAAGTAATCTTACAAGATGATTACCTGAACCACCTAACTGAATTCTAACTCCTACCCACGCGGCAGCCCAACTGAACGCCAACTCTACTCCCGCCCAGCTGAATATCCAATAGGATGACTCTTATATGAAACATGGCGCGCTACGTGGGGCTGTGTCCAGCATTTTATTGACCTTACTTGAATTGATTACTGCGCGAATCTTAACTTCTAAGATACGGCAAGCTTAAAATTACCCCCAAGTGGGTTGGGAAAGTAAAAATGTCTTGAACGCTTCAAGTACTATTGCTGCGCTGAATTCTATGAACGTCACAGCAAATTGCTCCATCTCTATAAGCTGGCTCGATGCGCAAGGGTTAGCATTACCAACAGATTCCGATAACTCCATCAACGTTGCTTTTCTTCGAACGGTACTTCCTCCGGCGTTTCTAGCCTTTTCGAACCAGTCCCTCTTTGACTTCTATGGTCAGCTTGCTGCTGCCCAACCTAGTATTTGGTATTCTCCTACCGTGGAAAACATTCAAAGAGCCTGTCTCGCACCTCAACTTGCTAGCTCTTTATCTTTCGAGCAATTGGATCTTACGAAAAATTGCTCTGCCACCGCGACATACTACAGCAATGTTCTCTGCGCCATCAATGGTCCCCGACGTGTAAATGGGATCGATCAGCCTGGATGGATAGTTGACCACTACGAGGGATCCAGGTGGATGTCAAGCGGTCCACCATCTGCCCCAATCAATGGGACATCTGGATTGATCATGCTTCGACAAGCCTTGCCTTCCAGGTATGGGAACATCTCCGATGTCGAACTCGCGGCTTGGTCTACGCTTGCAAGCACAAGAGCCAATAATTTCACGAACACCTCACAGGCTGCTCACACCTGTGAAGCTTGCATTTCAGAGTTCTGTAAAGCTGCTGCTTTCACAGGGAATCCAGATATTGCTGGCATAGGGGTAAGCTTGGAATGCATTTACTTCTACAAATGATTGACAACTAAAAATAGGTCTTTGTGTCCTATCTGATAGGAGCCTGTTTGGTGACATTGAGTTTTATGTTCTGGGGTTTATGCAAGATATCAGATTTGCGCTCGAGTACCAGCCAAACCAACGCTAAGGGCCTATGGCGCATATCGGCATCAAGGACACTCGGGGCGCTGGCTGGAGGCACGATTGCATTATCTTTGTCTATGAGCGTCGCGCTCTTGGTCCTCTTAGCCCGACGGGAGGCATCTTCATCCTACGAACAAATCATGGCCGAGAATGTGACTTATATTTCCTTCTATATGCTCATGATCCTGGGTTCATATTTTCCACCATCTTCCTTCGAAGGATCGAAATTTGCGACAACATGGATGGCTCTATATTATGTTTTTAGCTGGATTCAAAGTTTGAGCATTGCGGCGGTTATTATAGATGCTATCAATACATCTTGGTACTTCGGTTTCGGTGATATGCCGTGTCTTCGGGCCCAGCTTGGAGGCTCACCTGTCAATAGCCCCTTGACGTACTCAATACTGTTTCTGGTATTCGGAGGGCTACCCAGGATGCTGTTGGTGATCTCATTTACCTTCAAGGCGCTGAGGAAGTGGTTTCAGGTGAGGGACGCGAAAAAAGTCGCCGAGCAGGACCCAGCCGAAAAGCAGGGAACAGCCAAACTTTGGATCCAGGCTACCCTGTCTGACACTGAAGCAATTAGTCTCATGATCGCATCTCCTTTATTTATTGCTGGTCTTGTATTCTACGCAAACGTAATGATGGTCTATTTCTCCTACCTCTACATAGCGTCCTTAGGCCAAGATCGATGGAATTGGGCTGATCATGGACGACATCTATATGCACGCATGCCTACTTTGTTGGAGTCGTGGTTCAAATGGGCTTCTTATGGTGTGCGGGCGTTGTCTTTCATATCAATACCCTTGATGTGGTTCAATATTGCATTCATCATACGAGTACGTCATGCTATGGGCGTAGCTGCTGGTGACACATGGTCGGAGAACCAAGTCGGCTTTGGACAGGTTCTCGCCCTCCTTATATGGATGCCCGTTATGTTAGGGTTTACTCTGAATCTCGGTAAGTTTGGAAAACCTCGATGCTATTACTATGCTAACTCATATCTCTAGCGCAATTGCTTTTCCACAAATTTCTATCTTTGTTAGAATTGAGAGCAAGACACAATCAACCTAGCCAATTACCATCTAGTGTTTGATACGGCAATACCAGCTCCAGTTAGCCCACAAGAGCAAGTCAACAGAGATCCGATTATGCCCAAGCAATCGCTGGAGGATTACGCAGTTTGTCCTGCCCAGTCTGATGAATGGGCAGGATGCGTCTATGACTCTTTGGTGACTACGTGAACCAGCATCCACTGGATATGAATAAAGCCTTCCCCACGCACTACCAAGCTCTGAGAAAACGCCCTGTCATCATAATCAGACGATACTCCCATCTACCTTAGGTTTAATACTAGCCCCGTTGTTGGAGATAGAACCAGACGAAGATCCATAATTTATATCGCTCTGTAAACCTCAAGGTATGTAATGTTTCGTGCAAGCCTTTCGCAGCTTAGATTTTTGATCGCCCTGCCTTAATTTATCGATAGTAACAGTAAAGCGTGTTCGGGCTCCAGTCTTACCACGCGCATTCAGCTCAACAATTTCCCCAGGCTCTGTAATATTTGGCACCGATAGCTCCTGTAATTCGACTGGAACCGAAATGTCCTTCGACGATTACGATGGCGTTAATGAGTCGTATACTGCAGGTTTTGGCATTCGTAGTAAGAGCTTAGGATGTGAGAAAGTGACACAGAACACTTCCTTGATTCTATCTGGGAGCTTCGTCTCCGTGGTCTATCCAAACATCAGTTTCTTCGTAATCATCATCATACAAAGAAGCATCGAGCACACTTAACAGGGTTTGACATGGACCTGGTAGCGGTCGCTGAGGAGCTCGCCATTTATCAATCCGTGCAGATGGTGTATTCACAGGATATGAAGCGCAGTATTCATAGTTGAGGGTCGGTAGGCTGATGGCCCAAATTCCAGGGAGGCGCATTGGCGTTATGGTTCAGCTGGCGGATTTCATTTGCTCGCGTGCAGCGATTAAGTGATCGCATTAATCGCACTGCATAGGATGAATTTAGGCAGGGTGCTGTCCTGTCGAAATCCAACGTGCCCGATCCATCGCTCGGGAATCTGGTCGGTTGCAACACGATAGATACGATAGCGATGGTTCCGTTTTGCGCGAGACGCGAGACCTCTTTCTACGCTGTCATCGGCTTTAGCGGCCGCAGCAGACGCCAATCGGAAAGCAATACAGTCGGTCGGAGAAAAACGATTTAACCCCGCTTGCTACACACAGCACAAGTAAGGAACAAGTTACGTGCACCACGTCAAAAAGATCCAAGGTATGCTGAACGATTAACGGTATTAGATTAAGATTAATATCCTTATATATACATATCATCGCCATATCCTATATACTGACCCCTTTCTTTAATATGGCACCAACATATAAAGTTGCTGTGATCCAGCTCCACCCTAAGGTCTGACCTCTTCATCACTTCAGTGAATCACATGCTCAAGTTGCCTCGCAGCCTCTTCAACCCGAGGGAAACTTTGAGAAAGCCTCATCCTTCATTCGTTCCGCTGCGCTACAAGGCGCCGACCTTGCGGTTCTTCCTGAATACCACCTCACGAATTGGCTGCCAAATGACCCGAAATTTCTGCCACTCTGTGACGAATGGGAGACGTATGTGAAGAAATATCAGGCATTAGCAAAGGAATGCAATATCTCTATTGTTCCAGGAACAATTGTGGAAAGGCATATTGTGGAAAAGAGTGAAGAGGATCCTGAAGATAAAGGACATAAGCTACTCAATGTAGCATATTTCATTGATAACACCGGAGAGATTGTTGGAAAATACATCAAGAAGAACTTATGGTATGCCCCATCATCTTGTGAATAGATTGAGGAGGAGAAGAGTTAATACTCTAAAGGGGCCCAGAGAGAAATCATCTGACCTCTTCCGGCCGCGATACACATGAGGTCTTCGATACGCCCATTGGACGCGTTGGCATGCTGATATGCTGGGACTTGGCATTTCCAGAGGCATTCAGGGAACTTATATATCAAGGCGCTAAGGTCATCATAATTCCGACGTTTTGTCAGTCATTTGGCTTCCGCAACATATCTATTCATCAATCCTTACATTCTACTTCAGGGACTCTTAATGATTGCTCACCGGAGGGGCTCAAACTGAATCCTACAGCAGAAGCAACGTTCCTTGATAGCGTGTTGACAGCACGAACTTTTGAAAATACATGCGGTGAGCTTCTACTCCCATATGTTTAGTTGTCTGCGAGACTCATAAATAAAGCTGTCATCTTCGCAAACGCGGGAGGGCCACCTGGTAAGGGTTACGCTGGACTGTCGCAAGTAACAGTGCCTTACATTGGTCCGCTTGCACGGCTTGGAAGCTGCCTCGAAGGTATGGCTACAGTTGACCTAGATCTCGGTATCCTCGAGCATGCGGAAGAAAATTACCAAGTCAGAGCCGACCTCGCGCGAGACGATTGGCATTACGATTATCGGCATGGGAACATGAAAGAGAAACTATAGTATGAGATGGCTGTCTGTCTAGACATTGAAAACATGTGAAAACTGGAGAATTTATGCTTTGCAAATATCACTACATGCATTTTTACTCCCTGCCTGGTCTTTGAGGTACATACACTACGTTTTCGGTAAGAAGACCAGGTGCAGCAGGATCGGTATCGAGTGCTTACAGTGAATCCTGAGACGTTTCTCGTTGAATTAAACTCATTACACTTCGAAGCTTCAGTGATGTTTGTATAATTCTCAAACTATAGAAAGCTGACTCGCTAATTGCCAAATTTTCTCGAGTTGCAAGCGGGGAAGCCAGCAGCACCAGGACCTGAGCCTGGCGGACCAGGGACAATATAATCGCCAGCAGTCATCCTCGTTACACTCTGGGCGTACATACCGCCGTTCAATACCAAGACAGTCTTCCCACCGTTGCCGGGCATGACGCGCAACTCGCGGGTGTAACCTACGCCGTGCCCACTTGTTGCATTCAACCAATGGCCTGGAAGGCCGTTCTGGGTGTTAAGGAAAAGATTGTCATATGTGCTATCGCTGACAACGATTGTTCCGTTCGGCCCTCCAGCCGGTGTCCAGACAGTGTACGGACCGGCCGAGGAAATTCCGCCGTCGGTCGACTGCAACAGATACTCGTCGACTGAGCCAAACTCGAATGGACTATCAGCAATCTTGTAGTGCGTCGCATATGGTGCTACGTCATTGTTGCCATCCGCTGTTGTCCAAAGTGCAACCTCGTAGGAGCACATCCATTTCCCGTTTCCAATCTGTGATATCGTGATCATACCTGGACGAAGAGTGTAATTGGCATTAGCAACGTCATCGATGGTACCACTCCAGCGTCGCAAGTCCGTGCTAGTACGATGTGCTAGTTTTTGGCCATGTTTTGGGTCGCTCTGGTCAGAATAATAAACTGCAAATTGGTCTTCGTGTGAGAGGATAAATGGCTCCCAAACGCATGGAGCTCCGTTATTAGTGTTCGGCGGACCACTTGCAACAATTGTAGAAACATATTCCCAAGAATGGCTACGGCAATGTTAGTCGGCCTCAAGATCAAGTCAAAGCTCTTAAACATACCCTTTGTCGGTACTAGCGTATAACTGAATGTTGGTGCTCGAGAAGGAACCCGGTATCCTATTGCCGGACAGCATGATAGTGCCAGGCGGGTATTTACCAAAAGGCTGTGAAAGTTCATAAAGGAAAGGTTGAAGGATGATTCCGCCAGTCAAACTCGTGTTACCGTTGAAGTATGCCTTGGAAATCTGGACCCAAGTAGCACCCAGATCTTTGCTCTGAAAGATCTGGAGATATTGGCCATCTGGTGGGTTGTACGCCGCAGTGGCCAGCATGGTTGGCGTCCCTTGCTCGCAGTTTTGGTTCAGCAAGACACTACGAGCGTAGCTGCCGGAACGACTAGGCCAAGTAGACGGTGGTTCGAATATTGTGACATTCTGGAAGGTCGGACTAGAAGGTGGCTGCGGCCAGCCCGAGATTGATGACACAAGGGCAGCAAGAGCAAAGATCGTGGAGAACATATTGAAAGAAGTCTCAAATTTCTTTGGGTAATGCTCGCAATACAGATCATCCAGCAGTGCTCGACCTTTATTTTATATCTCTTAACATAGCAGAACCTTTTGGTGTCTACTTAGAATATGTCACCCAGCGGTCACTAATCATCTTCCCCTCAACGACTCATTCTGCAAACCATTGATTCGTGAATGCCACTTCATCCACATTGAACACCCCGCTCGGCATACAGCAGATACGATGGATAAATGGTTTGATTGCGGTGATTCTCGCATCTATGACAACTGCCGATTGCGCCCCGTCGTCATTTCTGCGCGCAAGTTCCCCTCAAAAGACTGCGGTTTGTATGTTGTAGGTTTTCACAACATGATATGGATTGTTTGATCGTGGCTTTGTTTACTGCAAGTAATGTCAGCACTTTCTCAGTTGTATATTAGCTGAACTTTAGCTCTCTGGGTAAATTCAGGCTAAAACCATGCAGAACTATCCCCGCCTACGTCAGTACATATATCTCCGCATAGCTAAACCCGAGTGGGGCGCCTATAGTGGAGCGTGGCAGTGGGGTAGTGGGGTAGATACACAAGATCAGCATACTGTTCAGTTTAGGCTATCAAAGGACTTGTGTCTAATACTGACTTCTGTTACCTAAATCTAACGCGGGGCTGTCTGCAAGCAAAGCATAAGCTCATTTAGACAACATACGAAGTACAGGAGATGGTGCACTGCTGCCGTAAATCGATCGGCTGACTTTTGGACAGTTCCATCAAGCTGTTGTTTCTACACTGGGAGCGAATTCAAGGCCCGTTTAGAATATTACCTCTGCCCCCGACTCGAGGTCATTGAGTAGATGGACAAGTGATGTGAACATCGCGTACATGAAGCTGAACCTGTGAAATATATATGTGTGGCATGCCCAAAGATGTGATGTTCACGCTAATCTAGCTTGAATTAAGATCCAGGTACTCAGAAATGCTGGATCTTGATCTCGTATTGCCGCGCCAACCGGATGGAGATATGAAAGAGCATATAATATTACCAGCCTGCTGGTCTTCTGCCTAAATAGTAATATGCAGGGACAGCGTCTTCGGGCTAGGTCAAAGTTTCCCCTCGTGTAGGTGGTTCTTATTACCTCATCATGATATCTTGCCAGACCAGACACTCAGACACATGATTTGGAGCCGGCAGCAAGCTCTTTATCTCTTTATATAATTGTTGAGTCGAGTAATTTTTCACTGTGAAAGTCTGAAAGTGGTACGAACTTTTAATGATGGCTCCTTCAAAAGTCTTTCTACCTGTAGCGCTGCTATGCCTATTATGTGCTCCGGCCACAAGTAGTTCTATTTCTTCTTGTGTAGCTAACACAACTTCGACATACAATGCTTCAGCAACATACCTGGGATGTTACCTTGACCGGAGTGTGAGCATTTTATCTGCCGCAAAGCTCAGCACTATTGCTATGACACCGGAATTTTGCGTCGACTGGTGTGGGGAACGTGGATACACATATGGAGGAATCGAATTTGGCACGTATGTTTCTCAATCTGACACGTGCATGATGCAAGATGAGGACTTATTATTGTGATAGACAATGCTTTTGTGACGTTAAGCCTGATTTCAGCCAGGCGACCAAGACAAACGACACCTCATGCAATTCGAAATGCGTCACTGAGCCTTCAAGTGCATGCGGTGGAGGTTATGTGTAAGTCGGACAGACAATCAAATCATCAGGTTAGCTGACTTCATCGTGTAGCATGTCTCTGTATCAGATCAAAAATCCCCATGGCAATGCGAGCGATGGATCATCGACCACAGCTTTCACGCCAGCATGCCAGACAAGCCCGCTTTGCTCTCAGAAAGTTTGCGACACTTCATTGAGCACTTCAAAACGTATAGCGTCACTCGTGGAGTCCATGACTCTTGACGAGAAGATTTTGAATCTTGTCGATGCAGCGGCTGGTTCTAGGCGTCTCGGGCTTCCATCCTACGAGTGGTGGAGCGAGGCTACTCACGGTGTAGGCTCCGCACCTGGCGTGCAATTTCCGAGAAAGCCTGCAAATTTTAGCTATGCCACCAGCTTCCCAGCACCAATATTGTCTGCAGCTTCGTTTGATGATGCTCTTATCCATGCGATAGGGAACGTAGTTGGTAAGGAAGGCCGGGCATTTGGCAATTACGGCTTCTCCGGGTTCGACTTTTGGGCACCGAATATAAATGCATTCCGTGATCCTCGTTGGGGAAGAGGGCAAGAAACACCGGGTGAAGACATTTTCCACATTCAAAGCTATATTAGAAGTTTCGTTCCGGGTCTGCAGGGCGATGATCCCTTGCAAAAGCAGACCATCGCTACTTGCAAACACTACGCGGCCTACGATCTTGAGACTGGTAGGCACGAAAACAACTATAATCCCACGCAGAAAGATCTCGCAGATTACTACCTCGCGCCTTTCAAAACATGCGTCAGAGATGTGGACGTCGGGAGCATCATGTGCTCATATAACGCAGTTGATGGGGTTCCAGCTTGCGCAAATGAATATCTTCTCCAGGATGTATTGCGGGGGCATTGGAATTTTACGGCAGAATACCAATACATCGTGTCGGACTGCGGTGCTGTAACAGACATCTGGCAGAATCATAAATTCACGGATTCTGAAGAAGCTGCGGCTTCGCTAGCCCTTAATGCTGGAACGGATCTCGAATGCGGATCGTCGTATGTCAAGCTCAACGAGTCACTTGCCATGAACCAAACGAGTGTCGCCAGAATAGATGGTGCATTGACACGACTTTATTCAGCTTTGTTCACCGTGGGCTTTTTTGATAGGAGCAAGTACCACGCCCTAGATTTCTCCGATGTCAGCACTCCCGCAGCACAAGCTCTAGCCTACAATGCAGCCGTCGAAGGCATGACCCTGCTGAAAAATGATAGGACGCTTCCATTATCTCAATCCCAGAAGCGTCGAAAGGTCGCTATCATTGGGCCATTTGCTAACGCCACAACACAAATGCAAGGGGACTATTCTGGCACTGCGCCGTATTTGCAGAGCCCGCTCCAAGCATTCAAAAATTATACTGGGTGGGATGTTACCTATGCTATGGGCACAACAATCAATGGCCAAAATGTAACTGGCTTCGGAGATGCCCTTACTGCGGCTAGAAATTCCGATTTGATCATTTATCTTGGTGGCATCGATAACTCCATAGAGGCGGAAGAACTTGATCGCACCTCTCTGGTTTGGCCAGGCAATCAGCTCGATCTCATTGCCAAACTTTCTCAGTTGTCGAAGCCTCTTGTCGTAATACAGTTCGGCGGTGGACAGCTGGACGACAGTGTTTTGTTGGCAAACGCACATGTAAACTCTGTGATCTGGGCCGGATATCCTAGTCAGGCGGGTGGCCAAGCTCTTTTGGACGTGCTAGTAGGCAAGAAATCTATTGCTGGCAGGCTTCCCGTCACGCAATATCCAGCCAGCTATGCTGATCAAGTCAGCATATTTGATATTAATCTATCCCCGAACAAGACCTTTCCTGGGCGGACGTACAAATGGTACACTGGCAAGCCGGTCCTTCCATTTGGCTATGGCCTTCATTATACGACGTTTGACCTTCGCTGGACATCCAAATTGAAGCAAGAATACAACATAAAAGCTCTGGTTGACCAATCTCGATCACATGGTCCGATAAATGACCGCACTCCATTCGCAGACGTCTCAGTTGCTGTTGAAAATACGGGCCACTTCGTGAGCGACTTCGTCGGCTTGCTCTTCATTTCCAGCGCCAATGCGGGCCCCGCCCCACGTCCGAACAAGTCACTTGTGTCATATTCGCGTCTTCACGAAATTCCCATTGGTAAATCTCAGCAGCTCCAGCTTCCCCTCACTCTTGGTTCTTTAGCTAGAGCAGACGAGAATGGAAACCTCGTAATATTTCCAGGCGACTACAAGCTTGCACTGGATGTGGATGAAAAGCTGGTATTCAATTTCTCCCTTCTTGGAGAGCCGGTGATAATTGAAGCGCTTCCAGCTTTGATATAGTCCTAAACTCACGCTAGCAAGCTAAAAGAAACAAAATCAAGACCAAAAACCAGACGCACAGATTGAGGTGTTCATATTTACTTAATGTTGAAATTCCTGAGTGGAGAATAAACCAGTACAGCTACTACTACCTTCTTCCGTGATCAACTAGGATCGAGAACTTTGGTGAATTACTTCTCACCATTCCTATTTTTCGGACAAACCGGAAAAACCATGTAAATGAAGTTCATGTCCTTGCAGACTAGTCGTTCCCAGAGCTGCTCAAGCGTTGTGTGATGCCCTGTCGGAAGGCAGATCCTTTTCCTTGCTCACATTGTTCAACACCTCGGTATTCTTCGCGGCAAGTGGCTTGGATAGACCGACACGGTCTTGGGTACTGTAGGTGGCAATTCCTCCATTTTGATCCACTTCTGTGATCAACTCCTTGCGGCGTGTATCGACGAGGAGACGGATAAGATCGGGTCGCATATAGTGACCGCCAAAATCAGCCAGAACCTTTGGAAGGTGGGTTTGATCCAAGTCGATCTGTCTTAGTCAACAATGATCAACTATGGTTTTCTAATATTTCTCACCTCAACAAACATGAGCCCTTCGAAATCTGGATCGGCCTTGCTCAATAGCTGGCCATCTGGGCCAAAGATCCTACTGTTGCCATTATATATGTTTGGGTCCTCCCGCTCGACTCCGGGCGGGGTATTCTTATCGACGCCCTCCTTCGAGATGCGTTGGAACGGGGCAAGAACATATGTCCCCGTTTCAATAGCATATGCTGGAGAGACGATATCGGAATTAGGATTGCTGACATTGGTCCATGGATCTAATGGTGTACGTGTCTCTTCATGTGGATAAATTGGCCAGCCAGCAATGTGGACCTGGTTATTCGTTAGTATTGTCGAGGAGCTGATAGGCCCATACGCACCTGCTCCCCCTCTGAGACGTTCATAGATTTGAGGAACGGATTCATGTTTTCCCAACAATTCAACTGTCCAATTCGTCCAATATCGGTCTGCGTAACACTCTTGAAGGTGTCACCTGCTCCATCACCATACACCAGCTTCTCAACATGGGTTGGCTTGATTTTACGACGGTGATTGATGACGTCTCCATTTGGAGAGATAAGTACTTGCGATATGTAGAGGGAAGCAAGATCGAGTTCGCTATATCCCAAAGAAACATATATTCCATTCTCACGAGCAGCTTCGCGAATGCGACGCATTTCGTCAGAATCGGATGCTAAACTGTTCTCACGGTAGGCTTTGAGAAGGGGGAGAGATTGCTGATAGTTGATCTTCCACATGAAGTACGGGTAGCCAGGAATCCCTAGCGCAGACGATTAGTTTGCGTTGACGTACACTTACACTATCAAAGGGAATGCCTTACAAACTTCAGGGAATGCTACCAGCTTACACCCCGCTTTCCCAGCTTCATTGATCCAGTGAATTGTCTTTTTCACGGACTCCTCAAGGTTCAGCCAACCAGGTTCGGCTTGAACAGCTGCAGCTTTGTATTTCTTGATTGGAGCAGGCATAATGCTGAGGAGAGAGTTTAATGATAATTGAGTACGGAGTGAAATGCGATGGGAAGAAGATGATGCGATGATATATTGAAAGATTGATAATTCCGGATGGACTGAGGGGTATCTTTATACATATCCTCCTCCTTGGAAGTTGCAGTGTGAACAAGCATGTTCGTAAAGCAGTACAATAGAATCATACGATCCATTTCAAATCCCGCCTCAGATGTGATTGATGGTTGAGCGGCAGGAATATGCTCGGAATTTGATTTGGCTGTCCAACAGGTGTTTGGTTTAATCCAAGATTGTTAGTCGGGGGTTCGGAAATGACATCGACAACTTCTCAGGATAAAGTGCCCTCCTCCATCAAGAGGCTGCCAGGAAGAGGTCGCAGAATGGCGGACATTCCTCATGAGACTTCATGTAATATGTATAGCACATATAATGGATGTGGTAATAACTAACAAGCTGATTAGGGACAATATATTGTTGCTAAAATCTGTCGTCAAATTAATACCCCAGCTGATTCTAAATAATATAATATATTCATTTATAATATAATATATTCATTCGCCAACTGTCTTTGAGAAATTGTCGTTGGCCTGTTATTTCTACGCCGGAGAGCCATGCAGAGGACTCCGTGCGCTACTTGCGACAGAGAATACAGACTCTTCTATCGAATTGCCCGAATTATAACATCGCATCCGACAACACCCGGCCAAGGTGTGGGATAGTATGCATTATTGGTGCTTAGATGCAGTATAACAGAACAGTGTGGTCTTGAAATTTCAAATCCCGGGGACCACAATTCATGAATCGTATGATATGTTTCACGGGCTCCAGTCAACCTGCGTCCGTAATCTTACGCGATGTAGCAACGATAATAACATTGGAGACCAACTGACGCAGCCGGCGCAAGCTCGGCTTTTGAAGTTGAGTTCAGAATTATAGGACAGGAAACAAGGGCAGCGCAGGTATTTCGTGTTTATTATAATATTCGCTGCCAGCGACGAAGTATGCCGGGGGCTGGAGAAACTTTCGACCGGATCTTATCCGCATTCGGGACATCCCGCCGAAAGTTGACCTTCGAGAGCACTAAAATATGAACTTATGAACATCGACATCCTCAATCAACCATAACAGCATGCGCCCCGGGCTGCGGATTCGTAGAATACCTTTCCTTCGACCTTTCCGCTCACCTAATACCGTCTCCCCTCGTCTCTTCACTCAAAACTCCCTTCGAACGACCCTCCGTCCACAGCTACCATTCCTCACTTCCTCTCTTCGAAAACCGCCCTCTGCGCGATACATTTCAACCGAAACGAAACAATGGCTCAAAGGAGAATTTATCAAGACCGGGAAATACCTCACGTTTGCGTACGCTGCGACGTACCTCGTAATGATAATAGCATGGGGCGCCCAACAAGAATGGCTAAATCATCAATTTCCAAGTCCTGATGAATGGAGTTGGAGAACAAGGATGTTGTATCGCACGACAATGGACTTTGAAGACACTGAGGGTGACAGCATGCAGTCTGTCAATTGGCCTGCTCTCGGAGTGGGCTACAGAGAAGTTCTGAAACGACTCGAGGATCCTGAGATTGATGGTGCGGGGTTAGAAGAACAGGACGAGGGCGGCATCTTGGTTCCAGGTGTTGGCAAGGCTGGGTATGATATTACGAAGCGATCAGAGAACTGGAGGAGAGGCTACTACGGTGTCTTGATGGGTTCAGCAAAAGCAGCAGAGCACTTAGATGGTTGGGTTAGAGATACGAAAAGAGACAGGATGTTTGCTAGCAATCAGATAATTGGTCCTTCGAACCCAAAGCCAAGGCCAGTTCCCGTCGGGTCACCACCAGCGCCTCGAGAAGAAGACTGTGAAGTAGCATACGATCCACCGGAAACCTTTTACATGCGTATTCTTACTACGAAAGGCTTCACCGAAAAGCAAAGATTGGATGCGGCATTGGCATACGCATCTTGGTTGGATTTCAAGAAAACTCCGGAGGCTGCATACGAGATGCACAAATGGGCAATTGATATTGCGACCGCCTCGAACTCATCTCTCATCGATCCAACAACATACACCCTGAACACCAATGCAGGCTTGCCTTCTCAAAATTTACTTGACGCAACCACGGCGCTCGGCATTCATTATGCGACCACTTCCAACATTTCGAAATCACTTCCGATCTTTCTCTCAGTCCTCCGGGCACGAAAAAGTCTTCCAGCTGCTCAACCTACCATGCTGTCTACTCTCGACACTCCTGAAGAAGAACTTACACTATTTCAAACAGTAATGACATTGATCAAAGACACCCTCTCACCACCCGCATATCCACCTCCACCCCCAGACGGAACATCCGCACCATCACGAGAGCCTAAAGAACTTTGCGAAGAGGCCGTTCTCATGGCACACATTGGCGAAATCCTTTACGCGTCAAGCGCAGGTATGAAGAGTAAGGAAGATGGGTTGGCATGGACCAGAGAAGCTGTAGATATCGCCGAGGAAGAGTTGCGGAAAGGGAGGGGACTTGACAAAGGCGGCCGGAAGGTTTGCAGAGGGTGTTTAGAAATCGGTCTAGACAATTGGGAGACTATGGTAAATAAACTGGTGAGAGAGGAGAAGGAGAAGAAACAGGGCACCAATACAACTGGATGGTTAGGGCGTGGCAACACAGCAGTAACAGGACGTTGGGAAGCGGAGGCGAATGTTGTACACGAGAGAATGAGGAGGGCAAGGGAAGTATTGCCTGGGAGGATTGACATTGTTAAGGAGCCACCAACGCGGTCTCCGGCGGCGGGGGGAGCAATGATCACTGCATAACTGGGTGGGTGAGTGGGTAGGTACCATGCTCAGCATATCCAGGCTTCTACGGATTTGGCGTTTTGTGCCCGCTTCAAAGTATGATACAGGCATGCCTTGATATTTAAGAATGTATCTTTTGGTTGATGTATCGTTCATTCCTAAATTCATATTTGAACTGAAATCCACTGCTCGCTATGCTCAGCGGGTGTCAGAAAAGAACCTCAATCTGACGATTGATATCAGTGGTCTCCCCCCACAAAAGACGTCGCTACGAAATTTAAGTCAAGAGATCATTTGTCTTGCTCCTCTCGCAAAGCAGTACCATCCTCTATCTTCAATTCAATACCGTCGCTTCTCTCCTCATCTCCGAACCCCTCATCACCGAACCCAGGATCAGTATAATCATCGTCATCATCATCCTGTCTGAAAAACACCGGGTTACGATAACCGACACCGTTACCGCCGTCCTTAGCTTCATCAACTGCGGCAACCTCCTGAAACCAATTCAGCACTGTCTTGTACCCTTTTGGTAACATGCGCTCGCTGTAAAACGGCTCGCCCAAGCTGAATACCGGACTGCCATGCCCAAAAGATCTCTTATTGCCCTCGGGTCCCATAAGAAAAGTTCCTGCTGGCTCATCAGAAAGTGTGTAGGCACGACTTCGAGCAAGCATCCATTCCAAGAACTTCGGGTTTTTGCAATCGGTTGACTGAAACCATGTCGCAACAGCAGCGAATGCTTGCACTCGAGATTCCCATTTCTCCCAGTTGGCAGGCTGCTCAAAGAAACGGGAAACACCCATGGCACCTTCGGATACCCCAATAACATCAACCTTCGCCTCAGGATGTCCAAGCTCCGAGATCACATGGTTGAAGATGTAATCTACATGTTCATCTGTATTGCGATTTCCTTCAATGGTGTTTTTGATCTTGTCAAATCGGTATGGCTTGTCGACGGCACTAGCTTGTGGAAGTGCGAACCATGTCATTTGTGTGACGGCCTTTTGGCCTTTGCGCCACCAACGAAGCTGACCCATGTTGGCAAGTATGATAGCTGGTGGTGAGAAGTCGCTTGGTGACGTGTGTTGTTCTTGAATGTGCTTGCACAGATTTACTGCTGATCCGACGTTAATTCCACCCTCACCACCAATCATCCGATGCGCGAAGACTCCAATGTCATCTTTCGGTTCATAAAATACGACAATGATGCGTCGGGCGACAGAAAGATTTGCGGAAGTGAAAATGTGCAGGTGTGGGGCTGTGACTGGGGCGTTAAGAGGAATGATAGTTTTCTGTAGGCCGATTTCCAGGAGTCTTTCTTCGACAATGTCACGAATTGCTTCTGGATGAAAGATTAGCAGCGACCTACAAGGGAAGACGAAGCACCAACTATTCATAGCTTCACGCTGAACAATGTTATAGCGTTCGTTCTTGGTCAAGAAGAATTTGAAGTACGCCTTTGGATTTTCGATGCTTCTAACCTCATCATTCTCATTCACAAAGTACCCAAGACCATCGAGAGTTGGCGGATAGGTGGGATCTTTAGGAAGACCAGAACGCAGTCTGCGGAACATATTGTCTAGAGTGTGAATAATTTGACGAAGAAAGGCCAGCTGTGTGCAATGCAGTGGTTGTAGATTGATTGAAACGAAGAAGTTGAAGTTAAGAAGAGAGTTCGAAAGTGCACTAGATACGGGAGTAACAGTGAATGTAGAGGGTAAAGCAGCGTATTATAGCTCGCCCTGCTCAGAAGTCTTGTCGATGGTTCAGATGGTTTGCTCGTGGAGTTGTTTTCTTGTGAAGGTATTTGGTTGTGAAGTTGTGCGAGGGTGAAAATTTGTGTAGGTGTTTCTTGCAAGGCTGAAGAGGGGTTGTCTTCGCGGTGGGAAGTTGCAGGAGTCGCTGGTCGCTGGTCGCTGGTCGCTGGTAGTTACCCAAGAACCATCACAACCTACCGCTCCAATAACAACCTAGATAAATAAGACAAGGTAAGCTGCTGGACGAAGAACTGCGCGGCTCTTGAAATGTCTCAAATGATTTTTGTGGTGCCGTCGTAGGTATCAAAGAAAGAAGCTTCAGCCCAGGAAATTTACCACCAGATCTTACGCGGATTGTGCTCACGATTCAGGATGAAGACAAGCAGAAAACCAGACCTCAATACTTCTGAGAGGTTCAACCTACAACTTTCCTCGGCAGAATCTCGCAACCCGCTCCACAGCACACAACTCCCTTTACAGCAGCAAGGCATCTATTCCCGCGGCCCATGTATATTTTACAGTAGAAGTCCCCCGGTATATGTACAATTTGTGGAATGAACCTGATCGTACAGCCGTAATCGTGGACACTTCGAAAGTGCGCTGTATGTCGAAGCTCCAGGCTCGATCCGTCTTCACCCCGCTCCGCCCCGCCCCGGACGTCACTCTCCTCATTTCGTCCTTCTACCAACTAGCCTTCTTCACACCTGGGAGGTTGCCGGCCAGCGCATTCATACGGAAATTATACTGGTAAAGTAAAGGTGTTAGCACAATCGAGCTTCTAGACAGCACTGCCCCCAATCTCGTCCATAAACTTCAATGCACCCGGACATACCCTTGACATTTTGAAGTCCCTCAAAATACCCCTCCCTTTACCACCCTCTATGCAACGATTCCGTATTTGTGTTGGCCTCGTGTAGCAGTGCATCCGCGTCAATTCTAATTGTGCTTGGAATCGCGTACGGGCCGGAAGAGAGAGGTTGCGGACGATGTATCGAAGAGCCTGTCTATTTATTGGCAGTCAGCATGGGCTCCTTTGCGCGGAGAATTGACAGTAGAGGAAAGTGATAGGAAATACCGAAAAGCTTACCGTTCTGTTTCATGCTCAGAGAAGACCTGTCGCTTGTTGTGGTCTCGAATGACCTTGATGTTGATGAAGCATCCCAAGTCGAGCTTCTTCGCGCGAAACAATGGCATGATGAGTTGCTGGGAAATAAAATTGTGCTTGATTTGAAAAATTGGTGCTGTCGCGATTTCGAACTGTTCAATTTGGTGCCTGAGCTATGAGCTGCCTGAGGATTCTGGACCGCCGGATCATTATTAAAATATAGGTATCTATAAGAAAGCACGTGATATACGACCAGTTTCGTTATTGACGAATGGGGCTGTAACTCAGTGGTAGAGTGCCTCGTTTGCATACTCTTCTCGGAGAAAAGCATCGATGAAGTCCAGGGTTCGACTCCCTGCCGCTCCAATACGTTTTGCCAGTCATGACTAGCTGCTCCACAGCGGCTGATGTTGCTGTCGTTATTCTATGCTCTACACGCACAGTAAATTTTTGCAAAAATATCTCGTCCGCTTCGGAAGCAGGCCGAATTGGGTCGACAAAGTGTAGCTGATTATGTTTATCGAGCTAATATCCTAAGAGCTACAAGACATATTCATATTCTCACTCTCTAATTATCTTTTGGGTATCATTGTCGGCCTGACTTTATCATCTAGAGTCTACGCCGCAAATCAACCTCTTTTCCAAGCCGAAGAGCTTGTGCAGTAGGGTGTGTTCGCTGGATCTAAAGGGGAGGGGAATGCATTACAGCTATCCACATAGCGAAGGTCCATTCCGACATATCGGATTGACTTTTCTCGCAGGACCAATTCTGCGTTCACATCCAAAGCTTCAACGAGAGGAGATTTCCCTAGCTGTGTATACATCACAATCCTAATGGGGAACGGCTTTTCGAGGATCTTCAACTTTGATTCCACTAATTCTCATCTAATGGTTGTAGGCATTGTGACTACTCACCCAACATACACTGCAAGCATGCAAGGCATCGCAGTTACGATCCCTACATCCATGTTCACCATTGAAATTGCGACAAATATTAGACAGCCTAGTGGTTTTGTGCTCAAAAGCACGTCTCACGTGCGGAGACATGAAAGAACGTGCTCTTTGGGGCTGGCCACCACGACCTCTACCAGATGTCGGGCGAGGTACCACGGGAAGTGAATTAACTGTAGATGCGGGAGACCTGCCAATGCCGAGAGAAGCCTGAGTCGTGTTGCCATGAGGTTTGTTAAAGCTGACGAAACCCGTGCTCACAATTGGCGATTTGTTGGTTTCGGGTTTGTAGGGAGGAAGTTGAGCGCTAGTTTCGGACAGATTGGTGACGTTGAGACCGGTTTGCGACTGTGATGTTTGAGAAAGGTCGCCGGCGCCTTCTGGTAACTTCTTACGTTCTTGCTGGGGCGGGGGTCTTGCTGTCGCAGGTCCTTTTCCGATGCTTCCACTGTTTCCAATGCTTCCCTTGAATTCTGGCGGTCCTCCGATAACTACGCATGGGCGCGGTCTCTTCGAACTGCATTTCAAATCTTCCTCCGCATTTCTCTTAGGGAATCCTTTCGCATTAGGTTGATCATTCAGTTTGACTGGTAGATCCGCTCTTGACGCAGCAGCTGATTCAGATATAGCGCTAGGTTCCTGACTTTTGAGAATGAATGCTTCCTGGATTCCTGGGAAATGATCAACTGTTGCTCCGCCTGGCCCTTCATCCTCCGCTGGACGCTTCCCCTCCATTACTTTTTTCCTCGCCATTTCTTCCACTTCCTCTCTCGTTAAAATCATCACATCATTGTCATCGTCCAGGTGAGAAACGCCAAGGCTTTCACCCCTCATAGGTCCTGTGCCCGCTCCTTCCTCCTTCATGACGTGTTGTGTATCCTTCTTGGCAGCCCCAAGTAGATGACAAGCAACGTCTTCTCCATGTGCGTGAAAATGACAAGATCCAAGACCGTTCACAGCTGAGGAATTTCGGTAATCGATGGAAGGGTCGGCAATGGATGTTTGGAACATCGCCAGAGCTTTGAGGATATCTGACAAGATCTCGGCGCGGTCTCGAAACGTTTCAATCAGGTTGAGCTTTCCTTCGCTTGTAGGACTCAACCTGCCCAAATTCCATGCGACGCTAACAGCAGCATACAACCGCAGCTTGCTATCTCTGACAGTGTTCATATAGAT
The DNA here is from genome assembly GCA_002946425.1 of Rutstroemia sp. NJR-2017a BBW. NCBI lineage: Eukaryota > Fungi > Ascomycota > Leotiomycetes > Helotiales > Rutstroemiaceae > Rutstroemia > Rutstroemia sp. NJR-2017a BBW. The sequence goes on from NJPT01000024.1 coordinate 66,311, forward strand.
CTCCCCAATGTATTTGCACATGTCGCGGGAGTGTCGATGATCGTGGGATTGAATTGCATCTAGGGTTTTGTCCATGAGATCGTTGATCTCAAATCTTTCCGCAAGGTAATAAAGCTCTCTCATCTGGCGGCCATACATGCTCACTACAGGACCGTCTTCGAGAGGACCAGATGGAACGTAGCCTTTATACAAATAGGTGACAAGAATTTTAAAGGCATTCTCGAATCGTGATTCGCAATGATATTGATATCTGCCCTTGTCCTTCAAAGCTTTCATGTGGTTGTCGAATGCAGTAGAGCGACTGGAAAGGAGCTTTTTATGGAATGCGATTTCTTTTTTCTTGTGCCCAACAAGGACAGTGACGAATTCGGTACTTAATGCACTGAGGGATGTGTCAGAATTCGCAACAAAAGAACGCGGGATCTAAAGGGATCCTTGAGGACCGCAGCCTCATCCAATTAACGCTCGGGTTGGTAATGTCACTCTCATATGACTCCTACCAATATGAACCCTTCCATGGAGGTGGCATATATGGATTATCAAAATGCGTGCCCGCAATGAATGCACTAAAACAATCCAAACGGCGTGGGAAACTCACTCTTCATCAAGAGGCCAATCGTCAACTAGTCCACTACTAGATCTCGCCATTTGGAAAGCACAGCAAAGCAATTCTTTGTCGGTATTCAGAGGTAAGTCGAAATGTGGTGAACAAAAGACTTCGTAGGCATCGTCTTTCTTTCGCGTACTTTTTTTCTAACGCGACGCGTTATAAATTAAATTTTTTTCTTTTTGCTCTTTATCATAATTTGGTTTTCAATTCACTTGGAGAAGGATTGACAAAATGCGGAAGTAAGATCGGATTGCTTAAAAAGCGGAACTGAGATCGGATTGCTTGACAAGGTGTTGATTGAATGTCTCCTCCTAAAGTGATAAAATTCAAGGAGCGTATTATTACAGTCGGGTAGACCATAGAAGATACCATGCTATGGTAGGATGGATCAGTTTGTGTCACCTTTTGCTTCAGTTTGCTAGGAACTGAATTTGCACGACGACCTTCTTCCAAACCCATATTAGATATCTTGGAGCAATGCATCTGGCCTCGCTATGATCGAATATCACTAGAATGCATCGGCCGGTCCAAAGATTGCAACTAAATCAATCTGAACAGTTCTCAGATCATTCAGGTGATTGTGGAAAATTCAATATTCAACGAAATAGAGATAACACGAACTGATGGGGTATGATAGGCAAAGTAGAACCACCAAGAACGCCTCCTTGACCCTTACCCATCCATATGTTTTTACAAGCAACCTTGTAAATGTGAACCTGTATACTCCTCTCCCGAACGTTCCTTCCTTACAACTATGACAAATACTGCGGGGGAGGTGGAGGAGCTGTGTAGTCTGACATTGAATAGCTGTCATATGTAGGTGGTGAAGCCTCCGTATTATACCCTCCTGGCTGGGTTGAAGTTTGTTGTGGAACCTCGCCATATAGAGCGGAATGAACGTCATGTTGAGCGCTCGAGCGCGGTGGCCAGACACCATCATTGCTCGTAACATCCGCAGGATAGCTTGGCAAGTCGTTAGATATCTGTTCAAAAACACTTCTCCTTTCGTCCTGCAATTCGCGTCTCTTCTCTTCCAGAGCTAGCTTTTTCTCTTTAACTTCCGCCTTCAGGCTTCCCAAACGTTCATCACTTTTCTGGACTTCATTTCTCAATCTTGCTGCTGCTCCTAGAACTTGGGCCTTCGAATCCTTGATCTTATCGTGAAAAGCCATATCCGAAAATACGTTATCGAAGATAATATCGCTCATCAGGTTACCCTGCGCAATGTTCATGGGTCCCAGCGCTTGGATTATTGGTTGCATTCTACGTGCCTGGCTGACCAGCATTTCAACTTGTGATGCGTGTGATTGAGCCTGAGCCAGAGCTGATCTTTCGTTCATGTCGGCGAATGAGCCGCCAATACCCCAAGCATCCATTGTGGAGGCATGCAAAGCGTCTTCAATATTCCGGATGCATCGACCCATGAACAGCTCCGCATCCCCCAACACCTCCCGAACCTGTGCCTCCATACTCAATCGCTGCTGGACCTCTTCGAAGATCGCTTGGGCAGCCTTCACCGTGCCCTCTTTGAAATCCTCGTTGGGAAACTCCGGGGAAGGCCCAGAGAAGATTGAGTTGTAAAGCGCATCCAGCTCGCTCTGTGCAGCTTGGTGCTCGTCTACAACTGATTTCAGTCGTGATGCTGTTGCTTCCGCGTCCACAAGATTGGCCTTCAAATGTTCCACGGCCCGTTTCGCTTGCAATTCATCCTGGATGGCCTCCAACCACTCCCTCTCTTCTTTCTCCGCCTTCTCGTTGAACTTTCCTTTCTGGCCACTTAGTTTGTATGCTAGACGTCTCACGGTGGAATCCCGGTAGCTTTCATGTTCGTGATGTTCCTTGACAGTTGCCGCGACAAGTTTTTGCAGCTTTTGCTCTTCCTTGGCGAGGATCGCTTTGAGCCCGGAGGCGTATTCGATGGTCTGCGATAGTTCGGGGGCCGCATAGTCGGTTCGAGAGAGGACATCTAGCAGATGGTTATTATGGTCAGCCGCTGCGAGAATTCGTTGTGTTGCCATGCTAGGACGTGTTGCCGTTGCGGTCGCGAGGATTAGATTATTGGCTAATGGAAAGAAGTTGTAAATGAGGGGTCAATCTGAGCAAATGAAGGGAAGAAATACCCAGGCTTTTACGTCATCAGACTCATCTCGTAGATGACGCAGAGTCAAATGATGCACTCTTTGCCTCGATTAAAGTGAGGCTGTGCCCTAAGGATCAACCTCCATCAGCATCAGCATTTCTTGGGTATTGCGCCTCGTTGTCCACCGACTGCAAATCAAAACGGATCGAGCAGTTCGAGCCAGGAGAATCGCAAAGTCGAGCCTAGGTACTGCTCCTTGAGGTATAGAGAGTGGAGATGGCTTCTCCGTAAGGCTTTCTTACAGTATACCGCGCCGTGCGCGCTTTCGTTCCATGTTGGCAATGGGCCAATCTCAAGGGCCACCCTCAAGTAGCTCTAGCAAGCATTTCCAAGAGCGTCGAAGTTCGACCGACTGAAAGGTAGAGTGATTTAATGATGGAAGTGAGTGAGTCTCGATGTAATCCTATGCTCGGGCACAGATTTCAGGGTTGCAGAGTGAAGAGGGAGCAATGCGATTGAGAATTTGGAAGCCAGTGCCTACAGTTAAGGTTAATCCCGGTCCTATTAGGTGCAACCTTACTGTAACCTCATCCTATTAGTTTAGTTGTAATCGTGGGTGCCCCCCTTAGACGAGTTCTCATACCAGTATGCGCCTAAGTAGGCGAAAGTGAGTGAGAATATATAAGCGAGTAAGACTTTTCTATCAAAATCCTTACTTTTATATATAAGAATAATAATAATTAAATAAGTTTATTAATCCGGGATTTTTTATATTAGATAAGGAGATCTATTCTAATTATAATCTCAAAAAAAAAGAATTTTAAATAATTTCTTTAAAGGGTTTTATTAATAATTCTAAAATCTAACTTAATATAAAAGCGAGTAAGAATATAAAAGCGAGTAAGACTTTTTGATTTTGGTAAGAATTCTCACCCAAATCTCAAATGAAAAATGTACCTGAAAATCACTTATTTTTATAGTACTTTTTGGTATATAATTTTCTATCTAAAATTGACTTTTCTTCTCACTTCGCTTTTATGTTCTCACTCGCTTTCATGTTCTCACTCGCTTTCATGTTCTCACTCGCTTTCATGTTCTCACTCGCTTTCATGTTCTCACTCGCTTTCATGTTCTCACTCGCTTTCATGTTCTCACTCGCTTTCGCCCACTTAGGCGCATACTGGCATGATCCAAGCATAAGTGGGGCCACCCACGATTAGCATACACAAGTCGGTTGAATTCAGCAAATTGACATTTGGGTATTCGGTAAGTTTTCAGAAAACCTATGTATGTCAGATTCTAATTCTGTATGACCATATTTGTATTAATATCTATTTAAACTTCGCTTGATGTGCCACCGGTTGTCCTCAACTGCACGTCTCGGCATGTGTAAGAGTATGCGTGTTAGAAAACGAGTGTATACAACGCGAAAAGCTAGCAGCTAAAGCTAGATACATGAAAACCGCAAAGAATGGAAATAAATCACTCTGATCAGCAAAACATCACTGCCGGGACTCATTAACCCCCATCTCCCAGATCTTTCGACAACATGTCTTCCGTACGTCCACAGCTTCTGGATTTCCATCAAGGCCACTCCTCAAAGACACTGCGAATAGTATGCGTTTGAATACTTGCATGTATACGGGCTTGCGCAAGTTGTTGGACCAGTCCAGCCTTGACCGCCACACTGGTCGTAGTGCGCTGCCTGCCCACTGCTGGGAATGCCAGTACTTCCACCGCCGCCACCAGTTGGGGTTCCACTCCCTCCACCGTTACCAGTGCCGGAGCCTGGCGAGACTCCTGTAACGGGGTTACTTCCAGGAAGTGCATCGAGCCCTGATAGTGGAGCATTGGTTAGCACATTACAATCAAGAACGTGATTCAGGAATAGAAATTGAGTAACAGCTCAACACTTACATCCGTCAATCGCCTCCGACACTCGACTAGCTTGAGCACATTGGTTTGCAGCATCGAGGGATTGGGACTTCAACTGGGGACATGCTACATTGCATCTGGCGTCCATGGCTGTTTGCAAAGAATTGCCTTTCCACCCGAAGACATAATCACCATGAGTCCCATAGCCGGTTCTGTCGAATTATGCGTAAGTCAAAAGAACCCTCACACACATGAGAACTACTTACGGATCGCCATAACTCCAGACAAATGGTTGTGAGCCATCTGTTGGCCAGAGGGATTTGTCATTGAATTTTGTAGTATCCCAGACTACCTCGTAGAATAATTGTGGAATCTTCACGGGATGGGTGGCTGGACAAGGTCCGTTGCTCTCGAAAGTTCCACTGCTGGGATATGCGACATGGCTTGAATGGTCTGCACTGTCGAGATTCACACCGTCCCAACATCTACAGTGATTGTCAGCAGTCGTGGACAATGCATGTTGTCAAGCAATGAAGGATGGATGCTCTTACGTTGGAAAACGAACGTTCGACATAATTCCTGCCGGGCAAGGTGAGGTGGGCATGTTTCCTGTCTCTCCTGTTCTGGTGGAGGCGTCTTGCAAGCAGATGAACGTGAGCTGACGGAACTTCGAAGCTTCCTTGCTAGTACGGTATGTCGGATTGCCCACGATCATACGGAAACCCTAGGGATCATGTTAATGGTCTTACATGCAAAGGACATCTGTGAACACGTCTATGAACTCACTGGCTTGAAAGCAGTAACCTTGCTTCCATCATACGGATCACTATAGTACACGGTCATTCCACCTTTAGCTGATTCGAAACCTAAATTTCCCTTCTGTGGCACGCGCTTGAAAGTTCCATTGCGGGCGCGGAAGTATAGGGTGGCCGTCCAATAATTCGAGAAGTCTTCGCTAAATGTGCATGTCGTACAGCTCGACATACCAGGCAAGTCGTTACCTACAGCCATGGTCGTGTTGAACGCGTTCTACGATAGTGGTCAATCTTGGATTCGTGATCTTGCAAGTAGCGAGAAGTCTGTTACGTACCCCTCCAACGACCTAGTCAGGAATCAGATACACGTTTGTGGCACATTCAAAATATTGGTACATACCTGATGGACGTGTGGTGACGGGTTTGCGCCTGGAAACACCAAGCTGGACAGGCCAAATTAGAACTTGTTGCAAGAACAAGAAGGTCCAATACAGCTAACTTACGGATCAAGGCGCTCAGTGACCAGCTGCGAGCAAGAAAATCGTAAAATCGCATAAGCATGGTGAGTAAATAGCACAACTGTGAGAAGTGGGAAGAACTTCATCTTGAGTTTGTTTTGTCAAAGGAGGTGCAGATGGTGTTGGTGACTTTTGGGTGGAAATCAAGTCACTATAAGAACGCTGCCGCAAGCTGCTACCAGCTGGCTGTCGACGGAAAATCTCGAGATGTAGCTGGGTAAATGGTGTGAGTTGGCCACTTATCGAGCAAATTAATATAACCTGTCAGTCAATAGCATATTGTCTACGTTCTGCTTGAAGTATCCGTTCTGTGACAGCGTATAGCATATAGTAACATTTTGATATAGAATAGGGGGTAGCGTTGGAAGCTGCCAACGGGCTTAGCAGGCAGGTGCAAGTATCGAAATATTCAACAAGCGCTCCCATTCGACGTTACTACATCAGCTACACGGAATGACCTAATCCGGACTCTGTCGATTTATAAAGGAGTTCATATTCACGTCACACCTCTGAGCACGCTGCACCCACATGGCGAATGGAACACAGATCTAGGCTTATGCCAAGCACCTGTCAAATAAAAACCCAAGGTTGCAGTGGCGAAATTCTACAGCCTGAATTGGAACAGTGCATCCAGAAAGCAGACCAGTTGTGCCCAATATGGAAATGAACTGTCTTTTCCTTGCCTCTTTCAGAGAATTCGAGGTTGTCCAACGGTAGGTTTGCATGCAGCTGGTCTAGAGTGCAGGATGAATATGGAGACTCGGAGGTAGCAACAATTTATATTGTTTTTCCCCGCATCCCCACACTCTGTTATATTATGCTATAATTTCCCCGCTTCCTATGCTCTCTTAAAGCTAAGCGAAGTTCCTTATTTCCTCTGTTATTAGCTGTCAATCAAGGAATTGAGAGGCCATGTAGACGGTGAGGCTCTCGTTGAATCGTTTATCAGAAAAGCTCTTGCTGCCAAGCCAGGCACTAGACTCCATCCATGATTCCGAACAGCCATTTCAAACCAATGGAGTTGAATAACTAACTGTTTTCTTCGTCTATTGTTCTGCTGTCCCTACACTTGGTCCTTATGGAGGTATATGCTCCGAGGAAAATATTGGGAATGATCTAACTAGCCTGAGCGCGCGACCAACAGATAGGAAGTGACTCGCAAGGCTTGGATATCTCCTGACTATCCTGTCTCATTTCCCCCTTAGCTGCAGCCAATCTCTTGACGATCACTTGGTCCAAACCATCGAACTAACTTTTACAATGTCCCTGACCCTGGTCAGCTCTAGATGGTGGGGTTGTAAAAGCTGTTGAAGTACTTGCGGATGTGGCAGTGAAGCAGACTCAATTGATTCTATAATTCTCGGATCCTATTAATATATTACAAAACTCAACAAAACTGACTCACTTAAGCATGTGCTGTCGTAGACCCACCAACCTTCTCTCTTCTTGCCTATCTCATAACATCGCTAGCCAATTCATGACCATCATAGCCTTCACCAAATTACCTTTCATATCTAAATGAACACCGTCATACTTTCTGCTTTGAATGCTCATATTCCAAGTCCCCAGATGATCTAGTCCCCTCTTTCCCACCTCAATTCCCACAGACTCTTCATACAACATCAACGCTTTATTGCCTTGAGACACAATCCATTCGTCCGGTTTCTCCTTCCCTGCTGCATTCGGTGTGACAAACATACCTTGCCATTTACTTCGGCCAACGGTGCTATCAATCTGGGCGATCAGGGTATCGAGCCAATTGAGCGTTCTGTGCAAATCAAGATCGCTCCAGAGGCCATGTCCAAATACTACAGCAATTGGCTTCGAAGTGGGATGACTCAAAAGATCCTCTCGAAGGCGAATGAGCTCATCATCCGGCGCAGGAAACCGTACGATTTGCTCCACTAGCACAGAATTAATGTGTGTATATCAGGAATCTATGTTCAGAAGCACTTACTCATTACATTCACCGGAGCACCACAAGAAACACTGCCTGGATCATGATCCACCACGTCGGCAGTTTTGTAGATCCCTTGTACTGAACAGGCTTTGACATCGAATTGTTCATTGCAGAAGCATTCCTTTCTAGCTGCTCGTTAATAATAGGCGTATATGTGAAGCCTCAACCCCCACACTTACCTCTCCTGCGTGCTGAAATTCCAGTCCGTCACAGCTCCATAACCGATATCCTTGCGCACAAATATATTAAAGCTCCCCGTCATATGCCTGAGCATGCTATCCCCGATCAGAACGACCTTTTCAAACTTTGCAAATATAGCGCAGATCTCCTCTGATGTGTACCATCTCATATCACAACCCCGGGGCATATACGGAGAATCGAAGCCAATACGACCTCCACCAGACATAGCAGCGAGCATGCTCGGTCGATCGGAACACAGAGGGCTAAACGGAGCGTGTAAGTCGAGCGATGAAACGTTGCAGGTGTTGCGATATTTGTAATCGGCGAAGCTGTCAATAGAGTCGGGCATTCGATATGGTATTGACTCGGGGGGCTGGAACGCAGCTTGAGGAATGGAGGTAGCGTTAGATATTCCAGGTTCAGGTTCAATATACTGCTCGAATTTAGCATAAATTGTGAACTCGAAGAGAGGATATACCTTGACGACTACAACCTTGGGCAACCAGCGGCGAGACATCACCAAACAACCGCATAGAAGTAGCAAGACTACAATCCGAGAAGGGGTTAGGCGCAGACCGGACAGTCTGAGAGAACGATTGGACCGGGCCCATCTAAATTTGACATTGTTCTGGAGAGGGCTTGGAGTTGTGAATGGATCCTCCTTTAGCCACATTTCGATTATGAGTCCAGTGATAGGTAGAAAACCAACTTTGAGTCAAGCAACACAAAACAAATCTGGAAATATGAAATTCGGTATGATTGATTGATTGATTGAAGAAAACATGTCGTTTGGAAAGTTGTCTTTTCCAGCTCAACTCCTAAAAGAGTAGGCGCACTTGCCCTTTTGAGTGGCTATTCCTTCCATGTCATTCTTATACAGCGCGATGATTTCTTCACTACATTCATGGCTTCTTATTTTGAACAGAATCCGTGCATGCCCAAGGTCTTTTCAATCGCTTCAATGTAGCTGCAAAGCATGTTGTAGTAATTCATCTCATTGTGTTCGAGATGTCATACTCCGTAAAGAGATTTGAAATTTCTCGCAAGTTCAGGATAATTGCAGATCCCCAGCTCCATACTAAAAACGATACTAATCATTCATACTTTGTTTCTTACTCTGGTTTCAACAATCTGTTCAGCTCAGAACATTGAGCGTAAGGGATACGTCAAAGCCAGAACGACATCATACGCCCATCCTGCCCAGCCCCTTGCAACTTCCACTGTATTTACCATCCTAACGAACCGTGCAGTAAAGAGGTCAACTTCCTTAAGATCGTCCGCATATGCTTCCCACACATCAGTTTCGCTTCCCTCCTCAGAGTCCTTCGACAGCAACTCCCATTCCTCGTTTGTTCGAACTTTGGGACCAATAACTAAGGCTCGACCAACAATCCTTGTATCTGCCATAAATCGTGTTCCAGCATCTACCACTGCTTCCGGTTTTCCCATTGCTCCTCCAGCAAGAATCAGTCTTCCTGAAGCAGGTATCAATGGCGTATCAATGAAATAAGGACAGAGCATGTTGACTCGGACACCATTGGTGAAACTGGTAGCTCTCAAAGCTCTGAATAGCCCAAGGACTCCATGCTTCGCCACCGCATATAGAGGTTGGCCAGGGATGGGAAGTAAGGAAGCGACAGATCCGATCAAGAGTAGATGTCTGTCGCGCGTGTTCGGTCCCGGGCTAGCAGATGGGGCGGCTTTCCCTGAAGAGGGGTTTCGCGGAAGATACCACATAGCCAAATGGGTAGTGTAGAGTACACCGAGAAGATTTACGTCGAAGCATTTTAAATTCGGCTTGGGAGGTTCTTCAGCATCCAGGTTCTCGGGGTCTTCAAACCCAGAGGTATCTGTAATACCTGCATTCGCGACCACAGCATCAATGCCTTTGGTAGGACTTAGTTCTTTAGCAGTACGAAAGAAGTCGACCTGCGACTGCCAATTCGTAACATCGCAGTGTACGTAATGAAGCTGCGCATTTCCGGTCTGCTTGCGAACTTCCTCAACCAATGCCTTACCTCTGCTGTCGTTGACATCTCCAATTATCACATTCGCCCCATTCTCAGCCCATTTCCTAAAAAATCCCTCCCCGAACCCAGAAGCTCCTCCTGTTATTATGATTGTTTTGCCTGCCACCCATCCCGCATCGTACGGTTCCTTGGTGTCGACAGGACGGGACTGCCTCGCGACGTCCACGAGGTAATTCCTAGCAGCGGTTGAGGCCATCTTGACGCGGTCGAGGTGGAGGTATGTTTGGGGGAGAGGCTGGTGATGGAGCTGGTGGAGTATCTGCGAAGTGCTTCGTAGCGATGTCGATAATGGAAGTGAAATCAATGCAAGTGAGCACAGACAAATCGCGCTGGCAAGCTGAGAGATGAGAACGTGGACGCACTCAATATATAAGGATTCTCCATATTTCGTATTTCGTACGTAGTGTACGTTTCGTAGTAGGCTACTATCAGGGTAGTAGGGCAGTAGTCGCCGAGCTGAGACGAGCACATCCTTCAGCTACTTTGGCGCGTGTCCAGAATTGGGGTAACTTACTCGAGTGCAGCTGGTGCAGTTCTTACTCAGTTCTTACTCTGGGGGAGGGGTCGGCGGTCGGTGGTCGGCGTTACATTAGTCCGTGCCTCGGCCGCCCTTCTGCTATTAACTCATAATAGGACGAGACTGAGCATGCGCAGCAGGGGAGAATGAAGCAGGGAGAATTAAGTATGGAGAATGAAGCAGTGAGCAAGGAGCTGAGAGCTGAGAGCAGAGAGCGGATGGTACAGTACAAATAGAAGGCGTGATGTGGGTATACAGTAGGGAAACCTCGGCTAGTTCTCACGGCACGTCGTCCTCCTCCGCGCAATACACAGCAATACAAGCCGTTCCCATTTGGGCTTGTGGCTGCGTTAGTAAGCATTGCACATTATCACCAAAGTTGTCGCTTGTAAGTAACTTATTGCTTTTATATTGCTTGACGAATGGGGTGAAGACATGGCGTTAAGCTACACACCGTGAGCAAAGAGCTTCTCCGGTCTTTGGCCATATAAATTGCGTCCTAGGCACATCTATTTGAGGCTCACTTCCACCGGTAATTTTCCTTCACTATCTTCATTGCATATAGAATCTTAAAGCTCGCTAATCACGATGTCCAAACCACTCATATCCTTTCTACTCTACTTTTTCTGTTTCCAAGTATCATCATCCACTCGCAACTTCTCATCCTCGTCGCAACACATTCTTGAAGCTGCAAAGCAAGGTCAGAACTCCATCCAGTATTTCTTTTAGTAGTACTGAGAATTCAAGATGGAATCAATCTCCTAGACTTCAATTTCACGCTGCCAGCACTTGCATCTATCGATTCCATACTTGCGGGAACCAATACCCCAGTGAACTACAGTTCCTCGACTCCTGTTGGGAACAAGATAGACACCCACGGTACCGCTTTCGCCTCTTATGGGAAGTCTCAAATCTGACGAGTTGCTGGATATAGCCCACTCGGTCCCAAGTTGGTACCATGATTTCGTTCCAATCACTGCGGACCGGCTCACCCCAAACTGGACGCTCGAGGCGCAGGTAGAATTCATGAATAGTTTGAGTAAGCCTACGTCTATGTTAGGTAAGGATCATTTTCTAACGCGCCTCAAGACATATCTCATAGCGTTCTATCTATATCGGCGCCGGGCTCCACCGTTTTCGCTGGCAATGGTGCCGCATCAGCAGCATTGGCAAGGCTTCTGAACGAGTGGCATGCAGCAGTAAGTTCAGGTAATCTGTTCTACCAACCTGATAATTGACTTTATACAGCTTGTGCGGAAGTATCCGACGAGGTTCTCGTTCGTAGCTGTTATCCCATTGCCATATACCCGGGAAGCGTACGTCCGTTCCGCAGCCAGTGTGAGACAATATTAACCCTATTATAGAATCACCGAAGCAACCTATGCCCTACGCAAGCTTGGCGCGGCAGGTATTGGTCTACTCTCAAATCACGAGGGATACTATCTAGGGAACTCAAATTTCAGACCTTTCTTCAAGGCCTTGAATGATATGTCGAAGGGAAACATCACCGTCTTCATTCATCCCAACTCCCCATATCTTCATGTCAATGGGACCCTGATAGATGCCAATCCAAGTAAGCCATGAATTCATTTTAATATACCTATATGCTGAACTCACTACAGCATTGTATGGCTCCGGGCTGGTAGAACTCTACTTCGACACGGCTCGAACACTTATGGACTTGATTGTTAGTGGGACGGTACAGAACTACAGCAGCATTATGTATCAGATTCCACATACGGGCGATTCATTTCCGTCTATAATAGATCGATTTCTGTCAACAAGTTCAGCAGACACAGCAGCTATATACAAGATATTGCAAACCCGATTCTGGTGGGATAGGTATGACTTGACATGGAGGGCAATCCGTGCAATGCTAACATGACCTTATGCAGTGCGGGTCCGACATATCCCCACCAAGTACAGGGTCTGCTGGCGTATGACATCTCCAAGAGTCAGCTCATTTTTGGGACTGTAAGTTCTCTCGCGACAGAATGCTACGAGTCCGCTCAAGCCGTACTAACCGGTCTTCTTTTAGGATTATCCTTATGGCTACAATTACAACGCCACTCTCCAAAGTCTTTTACGCACCTCGTTCTTGGAACCGTCGGACATCGCAGGTATACTTTCGAGCAACGCAAGGGAGATCTACCAGATTCGTAACTAAGAAGCTCGCAGAAGCATGTTTGAGAATGTACGAACTTGAAGTAGAATCCTCGCTCACACACCAATGGGTGGTGTTATTGAATCACAAATTAGAATTGAGGGGATCATACTTCCGCACTGTACTACTTGTAGTAACTTCGGACCACATCTTAGTCTTGCCGGCGATTTATCACCAGTCCCAGTTGCGTATCCCTGGAAGTCGCAATTTGCTACGGGGTCCTTTCCAGGCCGTGGCAGTCTCCACACTCGTGCTTGACAGGCCATGACAGGCCATGACGGCCCCATTAATTCTTTTTTCGGCTCATTAAACGGTAGTGCGATACTTCCGTAGGCACAATACCCCTACAGCATCACCCCTACTAGCAGCCTCATGCACCGCGCTGCCCCCGAACTTTTCACATATTGTGTGCTCTTGCGATGTCATTTTCCTTCTAGAAACCTTCGCCGCCCATCGTTGCTCTTAAGAATTCGCAGATAACCTTAGCTTTTTTGCGTGTCGCGAAGCTTGCGACGCCTTCATTCCATATACTTGTCCATCATGGTTGGACATTCTGCAACCCCAAAAAAGAAAACGCGACAAGATTCTTCAACCACAGCGTCGGAGAATAGGTAGGCAACCCCGGTTTCATATCAGTCCCACGCTTTCCAGCCCTATCATGGAATCAAATGTGAACCTCACCTCCGTCCGATCTCATCCACTCACCTTACCTGACATCTGACATACAGGAAACTCCGCAACCGTCTCTCGCAAAAGGCATTCCGCGCCCGACAATCTCTTTATATTAAGGACCTTGAGAAGCGGTTGGAGTGGGCCTCAAAGCCTGAGTCCGACCAAAATGCCAAGCTTGAGGAGACGAACCAGACGCTGCGCAACCAACTTCTTGACTGCCACAAAAAACTGGAGAGTTTTCAAGTCACCCTGAAAGCCCTCGCAGATTCAGTCGCGTATACTTTGGGAATCGAGGTACGTGGCATCTTCCGATTCACATGTGGTATCCGTTTCTATGCCTCTGCCTCTGCCTCTGCCTCTTCGTCAATTTCGCTATGCGACGACATTAAACTGATATCAACGTTGCATTAGAAGAACCCAGACCATTCCGAATCCCCTCCATCCCAAAACAATGATGACAGTGACGATGCCGAAACGCCCCCTCCTCAAGCCACCGCGCCAACAGAATGGAATCATGAAAACGATGCATCATTGAGATCTACATACTTCAGCTACGCCGAAATGCCCGTCTCAACTGAACTTCCACTGCATCAATCTAAGCCACTCGTACCCGAATCGGAATTTAGCGTGGCGACCAATGCGGACATTGACAATAACATGGCTCAAGTGATGACTAGAAAGTCCTTCAATCCCATGAGCATCATGTCGACTTCTTATGAGCAAATGATGGGGCCCATGCACTACAACGGATTCTTGGGGAACGAATCTCTTGTGGTACAAAATCTGGAGTTCAATTTCCAAAGAACGAACTCCAGCTTTTCCGATCATATAACGATTTGTGAGAATCTTCTAAGGTTAAAATTCTCAAAGACAGGAGATGCAATGAATGGCAACTATACAAGGTATGCTGCAGTTTCAGTGATGTCTGTTATCAATCCGTAGGTAAATCGAACCAAGCTAACTATTCACAGGCTGAAGCACTCCACATATCTCATGCTAGCAACATTCATATACCTCTCCTGGCCAAAAATGAAATCCTGGCATGCTTATACGAGAGCTCATATTCCCCTTACTAAGCTCATGTCATGGCATATTGATCCAACAACTACCGCATACACAGAGCTTACTAACACCACTGCAGCGTGGGTACCAACAAAACTACAATCATCTATTCCACATCCAGCAATAATAGACTGGATTCCCTTCCCAGGAGTTCGGGACAAGCTTATTCTTTGTCACTCGGCGAACCCTTGCCTCGACGAAATCATTCGCGACCTTGGAAATAGTTACGTAGTCGAAGCAGATGCATCAAAGCTCGTTGTTGGACTCGCTTCTGGCCAGTATTATCTAAGTGTCTGGGACATTGTGAGATCAATGACTCCAGAGAGTATCGGAGACCCGCGTGGTGAATTCAGTACGGATGACCGTACCTGGAACGAGATCTACAAAACAAGCGTGGAAATAGACAAGGGTATGAGAGGAGCGCCTTTGCTACATGATGGTAGAAAAGACTTCTCTTCGGCATCTCTTCCAGCTCCAAATATCGAAGCTCTATTCAGTTCAGAGGACACGGCCTTCAGCGTTTTCCATTACCTGAAATTGGGTGGGGCAGTTGCTAACTACAAGATCGATCCTTCATTCTTCGAGCGACATCCGGAACTATACGACAACAATCAAAATCTAGTAGCCAGTGGCATTCATATTCGACCACTCCATCGTCATTCTATGACACTTCCAGTATCAGTGACTGAGTCTGTCCTGACTCGGTATCGGGAATTTGTTTCATGGGCTGTCCAATATGGGGTTCAGACTCCTTCCTAAAGGGGGATTAATGACCGACTTCAGTCTTTCATACTAAACAGCTCGCAGGCTTCTTACCGGACAATTTCTTGACGCAGACGACGACCATCAACCGAACCCATCTAGACTATTTTTGGGAGATAGTCGGCCTTGATGATGAACTGAGAGTCCCGACGGCGCAGAAATGATTGCGGAGAAAACAAGCCGAAAGGTCTACCGTTACGAGATAACTTTGGTTCTTCTGCGCCTCCCCTTACCGTCTGGAATTTAGCAGTGTTCCAACGCCAATTTCTTTGGAATTTTACCATTGCGGCTAGTCGGAGAGCAGAGGTATCATTTGCTATATTCCATCAATCCCACTGCTTGGTATGTCTGTCATTCGCCCACGAGATTTTAGCAGTTTAACAAATCATAGGATGAAATTTCGACATGCGTCCTGGGCTTTCTATGATGCTGCATTTTAGGACGACATAAGGATCATTTACGAACTTCCCGATCATTTGCAGCCGATTCATATACGACATTGCGTCTCACACAAATGTTGATGTTTCATGCGGATACCACAGTGGAGATTGTCAATATGATCCTGCATAGAGAAACAGACTTTGGCACTGTTCATGAATGGATTATACTATACACGCATTCTTGGAGGCGATGTCACTCTTTTTGGCTTGTGGTGGGTTATCCATCAATGCACAGTCTCGTAGCAGTTGAAGAATAAACCAAATTCACATCGTCGCTCCCATATGCAAACTCACATGCACACACATATATACCCAATTCTCAGCGTATCCCTAGACTTCTGCTTAATATAAATCACATTGATTCACGACGTTTTGAACGCAGTAAAGCCCCGTCCAGTAATGGCGGCTCAAGGCACCCTTCAACACGTGTAATTACATAAGATGTTAGCA
Source organism: Rutstroemia sp. NJR-2017a BBW (assembly GCA_002946425.1). Classification (NCBI taxonomy): domain Eukaryota; kingdom Fungi; phylum Ascomycota; class Leotiomycetes; order Helotiales; family Rutstroemiaceae; genus Rutstroemia; species Rutstroemia sp. NJR-2017a BBW. The sequence goes on from NJPT01000024.1 coordinate 82,386, forward strand.
ACATTGCACAGACGTCGTGCACAGATGGGTGATATTGCCAGTGCGAAAAGCGATAGTATGCGAGCCGCACCAGACAGACACTACTAGTTAGGCAGGCCGAGTTCGTCAACATAGCAATAAAGAACCACACTCTCCGGCATATAAATATTAGACTGATGATAATTCTTCAAAGATAGTTAGCCAATAAATATACTATATTATATCAAATCAGTTGGGATATTGATTTGATGATAGTAATTAGTAATAATATATTGTCCCAAATCGGCTTGTTTTTTCTCCTCCGGAGAGCTACATCAAGCAGGTTGGTACATAGGTTGGTAAAGCCAAAACTTGTTATCTCTCTATACATCGATTGGCTATGCTGTGTCTCATCGTGTTGGAGGAATGCGGATTCGCCTTCTCCAGAAAGTAAGATTACAAAAATGACGGAAACATCCTGCGCTGAATGGACCAACGCTTTATGTGTTTGCAAGAAGAATTCAAGATGTTTAATGCTCTGAGCGTCGTCCTAATCGCCCTGGCATTCTGTTTCTATCACAGGTTTCATCGTTACAGGGTCTTTCAGAAGGTTCCAATATCATGTCAACCCCCAACACTCTACCTACACAAGGACCCTATTCTAGGGATCGACCTTTTCATTCTCATAGTCAAGCATCGTAAAATTCATCAGAGTACACAAGTTGCACTACAACGTCATGGAAAGTATGGGAGAACATACCAAGCCCTCTCTCTGGGCAGGACAACGATCCACACAATCCATCCGGAGAATATCAAGGCGGTACATGGCTCGAACTGGAAGGATTGGGGCGTTGCGAGATTAGAGGCGATGGAACCTTTTTGCGGCTATGGATTCCTTACTGTAAATGGCGAGGAAGAGTGGAAAAGATATCGAAAGATGCTAGCACCCTTTTTAGCAGAATCGAATGTTCTTGAGTTAGCATCTCTAGAAACGACATTGGAGAGGTCATTGAGGAGATTGCCTGAAACTGGTGAAACGGTAGATTTTAGTCCAATATTGGATGAGCTTGTGAGTCTTGCCCTCTCTTTTAGCCACTCCGTTCAATTATACTTACTATCACCATCTGCAGTTTCTAGACACCACGCTGCAATGGATCCTAGGATCAAACTCCGAACTAGAGCTAGACAAAGAAAGCCCAAGCAGACAAATGAATTACCATGAATTCTGCACTGCACTGTGTTCCTGTCTACCATGGATGGGTGCACGCATGGCTTTCGGAGCAGTTGCTCGTAGTATTCCAAATAAGAAATGGACGGCTGACATCCAGATCGTGCATGATCTTGTGGATTGTCAGATTGACATAGCGATGAGAAAGCTCTCGGTAGAATCAGAGGAAAAGCCTACCACTAAGCAAATGAATCTGGTCGATATCCTCGTCAATGAAACGAACAATCGACATGAGATTCGGTCTCAAATCTTGCAAGCTATCTTAGTTACTCAGGATACGACAGCAATACTTCTGAGCAATGCCATATTCAATCTATCTCGGCATCCTTCCATTTGGGAAAGTTTGAGAGAAGAAGTTCTGGCTCTGGAACAGCCGCTTACCTCAGCTAATTTGAGGAAGCTTACGTTACTGCAGAACATCTTCAAAGAGAGTAAGACTTCCCGAAGCTGCCCTGCAGATTGAATCCCTGTATCCGATGTATGTTTGCTTAACTGACCCTGACACTGTTGTGTAGCGTTGAGACTGCAACCTCCATTCGCGAATTTGGCGCGTACCGCGATGACAGACACAATTCTGCCTACGGGCGGTGGCTCGGATGGCTCTTCTCCAATCTATGTATTCGCGGGCTCGACCGTCACGACCAGTTTCTATTCCCTTCATCGTAATCCGGAGGTCTATGGTGATAATGTAGAAGGATTCGAGCCCGATCGTTGGAACCGTATCGTTCCCGGACGCTGGGATTTCATGGGATTCGGTGGAGGTCCCCGAGGTTGTGCGGGGCAGTATAAAGCATTGATTGAGGCTTCATTTGTGCTGGCGAAGCTGGCGCAGAGCCGAGCGGATTGAGAGTTGCGATGATAGGCATTGGGCTGGTGAGGTGAAGTTAATTGCGAGGAATGCGAATGGACGCAAAGTTACTGTTTACTGAATGAAGCTGTTGATAAACACTCTTGTGTTAGGCCCGAAGAAGGCCGTGGAGCCCCTTTTTCAGCGTGGCCGCTGGCTTGTCGCACGGATAAGCTTAAATCCTTCTCCGCCGCTACTGTAACCTTAGCCCGATTGCTAGATGCTTGCTAAATTCGAATCCATTCAGCTCCTTTTCACGATGCTTTGTGAAATCTCTAATCTGGAAGTTTGGAGAGTGCGGAACTATTTCCTTTGATCTAACATTATCCGTGGAGGGATGGTAACAGCAGGAAAAAGCATGCCTATCAAAGAGTGGAGAGAACAGTGGTGCGGCTAAAGTGTTCTATCACTGCCAAGGCGACAACCACAGTGGGAACCGTGTTGTACGGACGTACGAACTAGAAGATCATTCCGAAAAGTACTGGGTTTCCATTAGTCAGGGTCCAAGAAGGGGCTGTTTTAGCCTGGAAGTAGTGAAAATGAAGCAGCTAAGTATTCTGGACACTACTTTCCTTTCATGTGCCAAATCACATATATGATTGTCTGGCCTTTTCTTTCATGAAACCAACACCAAAAACAACACCAACACCAACACCAACTACCCAACTGTTTACACGTATGAAGAGAATGGGACTGATATCGAAGTCGATATCGCCATTCAATATCTCTACATCATGATGCGAATACAGTCTCGTCGCATTGCGATCATTGCATTTCTTTTGAGTTTTGTCCTCGTGTATACCTTTTACAGCAAGAGCGAATACGTCACGTGGAGATATCCCGAAACCAACAATCCAGCGCCAGCATCGTCACACAATCAGGATGGTTTGAATAAGCCTGCTCTTTCGCCGACAACTCCCGAATCATCACCCGCAGAGTCCAAACCAAAAGGCGATGAGACCGGCAAAACGGTTCTGGTCGAAGATGCAAAACCGATCCAGACTACGCCAAACGGCGAAGCATCTCCTCTAAAATCAATACCAATACCTTCGCCACCACCTCCTATTACTTGTCCAAGCTACGAAAATCTTCAACACATGAAGCAAGGACCACTGTCGGGTGGGCAACGGAAATTCCCCTATTCACGTCCTGCTCCAGAATGTCGTACTTTCAATCTCCCATCGCTAGAAAAGCTCATCGAGCAGATGAAGGGCATTATCAAGGACCCTGATTTGTTCCGATTGTTCGAAAACAGCTATCCGAATACTCTTGACACAACCATCAAATGGCGAGGATACGCTACAGAGATCGATCCGATTACGAAAAATGAGACAGTCACGGACCAGGAATTGGCGTTTGTGATTACAGGTGATATTGATGCGATGTGGTTGCGTGATTCGGCTTCCCAGATCTACTCTTACTTGCCTCTTCTTGAAGCATCAGATAATCGCGATTCCCTAGCGAGTTTATGGAGAGGTGTTATAAACCTCCATGCTCGATATATCCTTATTTCGCCATATTGTCATAGTTTCCAACCACCTCCAGAGTCTGGGTTGGAGCGTCCGAGAAATGGGGCCTACAGCCAAAACCATCCAATGCCTCCTTACAACCCAGAAAAAGTTTTCGACTGCAAGTGGGAGTTGGACTCATTGGCTTCATTCCTGCAAATCTCCACTGCTTATTATGAGAGGACGAAAGATCTCGCATTTTTCCAGAAGTATCAATGGATAGACGCAGTGAAAGCAGCGGTTGATGCAGCGGGCGCGATGAGATTAGGAACGTATAGTAAGGAGGGTAAGGTCCAGCATTCTGCGTGGACCTTCACCGGCTGGACGAATCGCGGTACGGAGACCTTATCCAATGACGGATTGGGAAATCCCACGAAGGAAAACGGAATGGTGAGAAGTGCATTCCGACCCTCGGACGACGCATGCATCTATCAGCTGCTAGTCCCTGCAAATATGATGTGGGCGAAGTATCTCGAAGAAGCTTCTCTGATCATGGGCAAGCTAGAAGGAGAGAAAGCCAAGAACTTAACGTCGGAAATGCTCGACTTCGCTCTCGGTATCCGAAAAGCCATCGACCGAGATGCAGTTGTACACCATCGTGAATTTGGTGATATCTGGGCATATGAAATTGATGGATACGGAGGTTCAAATCTCATGGATGACGCAAATGTACCGTCGCTTCTCTCTATGCCTCTGTTCGATTACGACAATTCGTCCTTTCCACTCCCAAAATCCGACCCCCCAATAGACCACACCAAAGTCTACAACAATACCCGCAACTTTGTCCTCAGCCCCAGCAACCCGTATTTCATGACCGGACCAGTTCTCTCCGCTGTTGGCGGTCCACATCTTGGGCCCGGGAAGTCGTGGCCCATGGCTGCGATTGTGCGAGCAATCACTGCGTTTGAGAAGGGCGAGACTTTGGGGAAGTCGCGGAAACAGATAGAAGAGGAGGTTGTGGGGCAGGTGATGTCGATTCTGGATTCGACGGGTGGGACGGGTGTTATTCATGAGAGTGTGAATGCGTGGGCAGAGTCGGATTGGACGAGGGCATGGTTTGGGTGGGCGAATGGACTGTTTGGGGAGTTGGTGCTGAGGATGATGAAGGAGGATGAGAAGAGTGGGAAGGGAGGGGCGGGGTTGTTGGGGAGGAGTTGGCAGGTTGAGGGGTTGGAGTAGGTGGGGTGTGATGCATGGTGCTCGGTGTATTTTGAATTTCTTTTGGGTATGTATTTTGGGTATTTTGAATTGGATATAGGCAGCCGCGATGAACACGGCAAATCAATCGTAAAATTCCTGTGCCAGTGCTTTCTTGCCTCAGGTTGTGAGCCCTCTCTCCGGGTCAGAAATAACAGGCCAACAATATTGTCCAAAAGACATCTGGATATTGAAAATACTATAGTATCTTGGAGTGCTTAGAATGTTGGTCTGAGAATAGTAACTAGCTGTAATACATTGTCCCAAATCGGCCTGTTTTTTCTCCTCCGAAGAGACCCTCACCAACCATCGTGAGTGTCCAGAAGTGAAAGCAGATGGTTAACCGTCAGGAAACAGGAAACAGGAGGCTGAGGAAACTGAACCCTGTCAGTCCAAGTCAATTGTTTGTGCCGCACTCATTCCAAGCGCTTGCACTCTCTTTAGGCTTTAAAAACAAGGTAGTTGAAAATGTCCAATAATTCATTAATCAAGATCTATTATCTAATGAGCTCCGTATCATGGAAGCAAAGACTCTATTGTCCGCCACGCTGCCGCATCTATGCTCAAATCCATTCATGCAAAACACCAGAACACCAGATCCAGCGACTTGCCTGCAGTCTTCATGCATTATTATAATATTCTATCATGTCTCCATCTCTTGTCGATGTAAAACGCCATTATTCTATGGTAATTTCATAAACATATCCAACATAGCAGGATAATTCGGTGTTCCCATTCCCGTCAAGGGATCCCACTACTCAGAAGTCAGTGAACGATTCTAACAATAGCTTTTCGAACGAGAAAACCTGAACGAGGGAAAGCGACCAAGATCAATATCAGATATTCAAGAAAAATAGGAAAAACTCACCCCCTGCACAGCCTCAAATCCTTTCGTCCCACACCCCGGATTCGTCCCCGTCGTAATATCATTCATAACCCCCGGATTCGCATACAACGCCGGATTCACAAACCCCACACTACTCTTCCCCACGGCAATCCTCTCCTCATTAATCAAATTAATCATACTCGCCAACGCCGGACAACTCGCACTCGTCCCGAACGCCAGACTAAACTTCCCATTCACCGCCGTCACGTAATTGACACCATTGACCGCAATATCCGGGTAACCGCGGACCATTCGAGAATTATTAAACTGCGCAGCCGAATACGGGGGATTGGAATTCGCGAAATAGGACGCCATAGCGGTTTTCTGGTACTCGGGCGTGGCGAAGACGTTGGAGAAGCCGCCGCCGGAGAAGATGACGCGCTGGGAGGCGGACTCGGGAGAGTGCACGGTGGAGCCATTGAGCACCTGAGTGGCGCCGACGCTGGTGACGTAGGGGCAAGTTCCTGGGAACGAAGGGTTGAAGATGCCCGAGGAGCCGTTGTTGTATGCGCCGGTTACGGAGTCGATGCATTGGCCTCCATTGCCGGCGACGCCGAAATCACCCGAGGAGTAGAGGATTGATACCCCTTGCAGGCCGAGCTTCATGTATTCGTTGCATTGGCGGCGCTCGTATTTGGCGGAGAGGTCGGCTTCGTTGGCGGAGTAGGAGGTGGAGATCACTTTGGTGGATTGGAAGGCGCCGCATTGGAGTTGGCCGGTGAAACCGCCGGGTTTGGGGTCGGGGTATTGGCCGTCGACGTTGGGATCTTTGGAGTCGCCTCCATCGGCGGTGCAGTAGGATGCGTCGATTGCGTCGAGGAAGTTGTTGAAGGAACCACCCTCAACTAAGTCACCTACTTGATAGACGGTGACTTGTTGAGGGTTTACTAACGCCATGGCGAACTCCAGATCGAGAGCTGATTCGCCGTTAAACTGAAAACTTTGATTTGTCTGCTGCACCACAGCGCCGTCTATCAAATTCACAATCGGGGCCATGTTCTGCTGATTGGGTTGGAATTGTTTGAACCACATGTTAAGATCAGTCTGGAGGAATGCTTGCGGTGTATATTCGACAACTCCTAAGGTATTGTTGGATGCGGCCTTCGATCCAGGTGGAAAGTTGTACAGTGCCTGGAGACATTGCGTGGTGATCATCGTATCGCAGTTTTCCAGCGACATAAGAGCATTTGTGACCTGCGCGCCTTGCTTGGGATTCGACGCATCATCCGGCATACCAAGAATTCCATGAGGTTTGACACCACGCTTATTTAACTCTTCCAACGGGCCCGGTAAATCATGATGTTGCTGTTTGCGCCCCGTCCCCAGTCTCTTATCGAAGTGTATCGTGGGTGTAACAAAATCGATATGTTCGCTAAGGTGGAATGGAATGCTGTACTCATGACATGCAATGTGTTTGTGGCCGAGATCGTGCTGATATAAATGATACTCTGTTTTGAGGAGGCTTTCCGCCTCGGCGACTGTTGCATTAAAAGTCATCCAAGTGTTTCCTTTGGACATTTTGAGTCGCAGCGGGTCAATTCCAGACTCCGATAACCAAGCTCTAACCACATCCATCGTCTCCTGAGAGGGCGAGAAAGTTGCCGCGACCTTTTCAGGGGTCCAATGTTGACCATACAGTTTGGATTCTGGGTGAGAGACTTCATTGATGAATTCCTCCGCACGATGTAAGTTTTGCTGAATTAGACCTATGCTCACTGGGATTGTCGCAGCAGGGTGGAGACGGGCACTTCTTGACCACCTCTGCGGTGTTACGGACCGCCGTTCGTGAACGACGTGAGTATTCGCATGAGGATTCGTCGTTTGTGAAATTGGCGATGCACAAGCTGCTACCACCAGGGCAGCTATGACATACACGACAGCGTTGATTCTCATTTTCCCTCCCGGTGCTTAGCTGGAGCAGCTGAATCTCAAAAAGCAACTATACAGGAGGGAATCAATCATAAGTATGTCACATTCATGGTCTGCAATTTGCATGGGGAAGTTTGAGCATTGGCATCAACTGAAACTATGGACGATCACGAACATTTGGATGAGATTTCGGATAACATGTCCCCATTTTAGATTTGTAGATTAAATTCGTGGGACATTCCAAGCCCCATTGAGAGTTGATAGTGGAGATATAGACATAGTCCACCGCTTAACAATTAATACATTTTAAACTTGAAAACGCATAAGCGCAGATTGAGATGCACGGAAGCTGTCGTTATCTTTTCGGGTCCAGAAATAGTGGCCGCCTGGTCCAAGATCCTAGGGTACAAACAAGTTCCATACGCATGAGGTTTCTAATAGGGGAGAATGTCATGCCCAGCCCTTGAGCGGCTCTAATCTGACTCTTGAGTGATAAAGCGCAAATATTGCTCCTTCCAACTCGAGATCCGTGCGCCATGGATGGCATGGAAAAGCTTGCGTACTCACAGTATGACTTGAGACGAATCAACATGAGAGGCACCTAGCAGTTTGCGGCTCTTACCGAATGTTGGTGCGGCATTTTGATGCCAGTTTGTCCTGGCGGGGTTTGTTTTGGATTGAGTCAAACACGACACAACGACTACCCCATGTAACAGGTGTTGAAACCAACCAAGGTAAACAAGACTTTTAGTTTCATACGCTACCGTTCTTGAGTTTGGAGTACTTCTCAAAGGTCTTCTTCTGCAGAGCACGTTGCTCATTGACAACCTTCCACAATTCTTCGTTCTCTTTCCGCAGCCTTTCTTCCTCGCTGGAGGATGAAGATGAGGAGATATTAGGGGTAGCCGATGACCCGGCGAGTACTGAAATTGCATTCTCAAGCATTCCGTCCGGAAATCCCTCGAACTCAAGGGCTTGACTAAAAAGTGATGACTCTTGAGTCTCATTCAATTGAGCTGTAAAGGCATAATTGCCCTCGCCGAGTTTAGGTTTGATAACACTATGCGGCTTAGTTCTAGAAGATTTTGGAAAGGGGGATTGCATGGCAATATTGGTTACGGGCGCATTGAGATCTGCGAGTTCCAGTAAGAAAGCGCGCCGACCAGTATCCCACTGCGCAATCTTTCCAGAAGCATGTCCTGAAAATAAACTTGTTCCATCGTAGCTCAGCCCTAGACAGTGGGCAGCGCCAATTTCCGATGGTGCCGTCCACGCAGGTACGGTGATTTGTACGGGGGTATTTTGAAGTCGCGGGTCATGAAGAGGGTGTATTGCGGAGTTGGACTGCACAAGGTCGATCATTTGCAGCGACCCATCCTCGGACCCGACATAAACAGCTCTGTCGCACGGATCCAACGCCATACATAGAGGTGTGCCTGGGAGTAGAAAGGTACGCAGCAGATCGCCCGTGTGGTAATTCCAAACGATAATTGAGTTATCCTTACTCGCCGATATGCAAATGTTTGTTGTACTCGAGCTGTGCCCCATCGCCAGGGAAGTAATGGCGGCTCTATGGTTCGACAAGGTTCGGACAGGTTCATGCGGTTCGTTTGTGTTCGTATGCAGAGACAGAAGCTGCGGGATTGACCAGACGTGGATATTCGAGTCATCGGAGCCCGTAATGAGATGAGTCGAGGTAGCGGCAAGACATGAAACTGCTTGCAGATGTGCCGCTGATGTTGAGACCTGTCTGCCGGTACAAACCTGTCATTCGTAATTAATACACGAGTCTTTCACGTTTTCGGGAAGGAGAGCAGTAAGCTGCAGAACATACCTCCCACAATATGACGCGACCCTCCGTTGTACCGAGCACCAAGACGCCATCGCCGACCAACATCAATGCATGCAATCTTTCGGGAAAGGAAATTAACGCTTCCTGGTTCCCGCGTTCCCTGGAGTAAACATGGACCACGGCCTTGTCGGCTTGTGCTGCGAAGATATGAGTGGAATTGACAGCCAAACCGTTTACCGGCGAGGAGCTTTTCTTGTAGCTAGATTTAATCGACGGAGTTGGGTGCAATGCGTGGTGGTAGATTCCCACATCTTTGGCAATGGCCGTGTTTGCAGATCTTGGCTGCGCTTTTATTGCGGTAATGAACTCTTCGGACAACATGATCGATACGAAGGCTGAATGTCTGAATTGGAGAACAAATTGGAATTGATTGGCAGATTTGGATTATCTGCTTGCGCGTTTTCCGAAGAGCAAGGTAATCAGTAGACGGATGTTTCTGACTGACGTTTTTGGTGGTTACCGGTTGACTTTCGGCTCAAGATATATTGAAAGTGTATTGGAAGTGATGTATCATGTATCAAATTCTTCTTTAGAGTGTTTTGCTCGCCGATCGAACCGTCTGCTTCCAATTATCTTCTCTCGCAGGTTGCGCTGCAGGCCCGGCGCCGTGCGGCTTTCCAGATCCCGTCCTGCTGCTTGCAGATGCGGGCGCAGAAGCAGATGCGAATTTGTGTGGTCGGCGGTCGATCAGCAGAAAACAATAACAGCAAGGGAGGGTCGTTGGCGATTGACCGGGGACGAGGACAGGGCGAGGGCGAGGGTGAGAACGAAGGCGGGGAGGAGAGAAGAGGCAGAGCTCCAGGACCAGAAGACGGAGCTTCAGCAAGAGGAAGGGAAAGATGGTGTCGTGTCGCAAATTTGTGTAAATGCTCAGTCAACGTGCATGAGAGTTTGATTTGATGTTTCCCCAAAAGGAAATCAACGGGATTTGTGAATAGCTGAACCTGCCAAACAATATCTAAAACGTCTGAAAATAGAAAAACGAAGATTTGAAATTTGTGTGAGAATATGAGAATTTTATGAAACTTTTATGAATTTTCCCTTTGGCTGGGGTGGGTTGTGGGCGTTCGGCGTTCATGCTTGTATCTTAGTGCCTGATAATAAGCAACGGGCAACATTGACGTATGTCTAAGGCACCAACCGTCGAACCGTGTAGCTGGAGTTCTGACCAACGTCCGGAATACCATTTCTTGGGATTTCAATTTTCAACCATTAACCAACTTCAATTCTACGAAAACTGTAAAGGGTGGAGACTGTAGGGTTCTCTATTTAGGTTTGTATGGGGCAAAGGAAATCCCGAATACCATCATTCAGGTCTCCGACAGCTTTTCGTGAATTGCGATTGGCTCCTATTTGCGAAAGCATTGATAAATACCCCAAAGAAGAAAAAAGCAGCGAGAAAAGGATGGAAAAGGATGAATAAGGGTGAATAAGGATGATCGCCATCTATTTTGTTGCTGGGACTCGTTTATCTGTAGGATCCGAAGGAGCCCGTCGCGCTGGATCTACCGCATTGTTATAGAATATGGAATATGGAATATGGAATATTGATCTGCTTCAAGGTCGTGCGCACACAGCCCAGCTAGAACGTCAAGAGTATCTGCGACAGCATGTATAGAACTTTGGAAGTTTGGAAGTATGCATCTTAGAAACTTGGGACCTGCAATGAGATGGTAGCACATGGTAGCACGGTAGGAAGGAGGGTGTATCAGAATAGAATACCTAGACATTACCAAGACACATCCATGCATATTCGTATCTGGAGGACAGCAACATCGCCGTCCCTCGCACAGCATCATGCCCATCATGCCCACCTGGCAGCTACTCTGGAGTCTGTACGTACGATACCCACGAGCATTTTGCAGTTGCTCTACCCATCCATCACAGCTCGCCTTGCGGCTTTGGATGTTTAAGCATTAAGATGGGATGAGATAGGATGAGATGGGATGAGATCAGATCAGACGAAGGGGACAGACCCATATGCATTTCCCAAGTACTTGGGACTGTAAAGATCTACCTAGCCCAGGATAAAGCGCGTCACCAGGTTATTCGCCCAGGTACGACGAGCTTTCGCCAGGTCCGAGATACTTTCACCACGTACGAGCTACACAGCACGACAGGCCCCCTGGTCTACCGGAGTTTGCGTACCTGATGTACCTGGTGTACCTGTCGACCTTTCCTTTACAGAGCTTAGGCTGAGAAGCTCAGGGCAGCTTCACGCCAAATATCTCCACAAACAGCATAGCTTCAGTACAACTTCCACTATACGAAAGTACTTCTCCGTGGAAGGCTGGGTAGCTCTTCAGCCAAACATCTGATGTGAAGTACCTAGCAGCTACTAGCCCAGTACTTCGTGCTGTACGTAGAGAGAAAAGCTACGGCAAGCTTCGAGTCCGTTCGTACAAACTGCCAATAGTACTTGCTTGTCTACTTAGCTTGTACTGCCAATTCTCGCTCTCTCCCCTCCTATACGCTCGTACCTGAATTGTACATTCACCACAGTTGTACTAGTACCTCGACCGTCGTCTGGATCGTGCACTCGGTGATGATGTATATTGTGTCTTCTGAGACACTCTCCAAATCTCCAGTCTTTAAGATTAGATTGTACTTCTACTGTCTAGACTGCCAAATCTGAACCAGACTATGATACGGTAAGTCCGTTGACAGGTGCAAGCCTGACCAGTAACTGTCCTTTACACGCTCGACAACATTCAAACTGTAGCACCTAGTCGTTTAGAATCGTTTAGTTGCGGTTAGTTGACAGTTTTCTCCCTCCTTTCCCCTCTAAGTCTGTGCCTAGAAACAAAAGATCGTCGGCCTCACGTCACTTACTCCTTTCCAGCAACATTTTCTACAAAGTATTTGCTCCACTTGACCTCCTCTTCTGGTCTGTGTTTACTGATCAAATAAAACTCCTCATCGTAATCAGAATTAACAATCGCAATCACCATGTGCGATCATTCCAAATAGCCATGTACTCTCCTTGTCCCTCCCCTCCGTCGCCCCATCTTTATTCGCTGCCGCTGCCACGTCCTGGCTTCGATCGGGATTCTATTATTTGGTTAGGCTTCGATGCGATCGTTCGGGCTTTACAGGGTTTGATTCTATTATAGAGCGGAGTGGATGAGTGGAATCATCGACAGGAACCCAGACTCGTGAAGATTACAAGGCTCTAACCCAGTACATACATGAGGCTGGAGGGCTGAGAGGGCGCACATTAACGAGCTGGGCAATAACAAGATGCACAAATGGTTGGATAACTCGTGCAAACACCCAAACCATAATCCGTCCCTTTCACCAATCATATGGGCGAACAGCTCTATTCCGTCTCACGCTCTGCATAGACGGTTGAGTATACGGTACAGCAAAACAGTTTCGCAGCTCACCCACCCCTTCAATTTCCCCCATCTTCTCATCGTCGTCCAATCTTTTGCCGTTGCTTCACCTGCTTTCTTGTGAATTAAAGAAGGTTTTCTTCCCATGTCCCGGACAGTCTGGACTCCTTGACTCTGTTGGCGGAGTACGGGAGCATTGAGTATGGAGTACTTTGGTATGCATCGATCAATCCTTTCGAGTTTCTTGCTGCAAACTTAAAATCCTCTCATTGTGCGAATGGTTCTGCCTGAAATTCTTCCCTAGTAATGACCCAGGTATATCTTCTATTTTTATGTTCCTCTGGCCCAAAGAACGTCGAGATTATCGCAAGCATCATAACACCATACACCCTTCAGTGCCTTCACTTCCACCACATAATTTATCCTGCCCATACATTTGCATACAATAACCTTGCCATACAGCACACGGCCCCTGCCGAGAGCTGGGTCCATGTGTTCCCCTTGTCAGAATCTGTCCATCTCAGACTCCCCCTCGTCAAAGTTTCCTCAAAATTCTCCCCCTCCCAGACAAACGAAAGTAAAGCCCGAACAAATATGACGCCTCGATTTCAATTGTCGGGTCGTGTCCCCAGTCAACCCACTTAAACTCACTCATTCCACATTTATCTCACCCTGCTCACCCTCCCCCCAGAAGATCAAAATTACACAGACCTGTATTCGGATTTTGTGGTTCCTGTGGCTGGCACTTGGCCTTCTTACCGATACTTGCGCATAACACCACCTGTCTTTCCTTTTCCATGCTTCTACCTTATCCTCGGGCTCCAAGTGGGTGCACAACGCACAACATTGTAAATCTGCTGCAGGGGCAATATATCCCCGTACACACACCACACCATCTTTTCCTTTTCCCCTCCCTTGTAGGATCTCCCGAAGCGGTGGATGGGTGGAGAGATGGATGGGTGGTCATGAGGGCCCTGTCCACAAACACAATGCCTTGCTTTGTTTTCCGTACAAGGGGACGGAAGATCACATTATTTTCTATAGATACCCTCATCTTCAGCCTGAGTGGTTCGATGTTATAATATGATATTCTTTTCCTCATATCATATTCTTCACTACCACTCTTAGACAAGTTGTTTCTTTTGCAAACTTAATCTCTAAGACATACCTCACCACCACAACATGGATACCTCTTCCAATTTCGAAGCCATTCAAAGACAGTCATATCCTCGTCATATCTCCACATCAGATTCTTCCAACGTACATACGCCGCACAGGACATATCATGCACCTATCTCTTCTTTTGACAACGACATTGTTCACACAATTCCCCGAAGAATAACGTCGTTACCGTGCTTACAACTCGAAATGTTCCCAGAAACTTCATTCTGCCCTCCAGCGAGACCTGCATCTGCGAATACATCCCGTAGATCAGTGTCTGGCATGAAGCAACTCTTACCTCTCAGACTATCCTCGCCTCAAACACCCAGTTCTACATCCTCATACTCACCGGCCTCGTGTCGCAGGACGACTTTCGGTCATAATGCAGAGTTGGGAGGGTTTTCAGATCCCAAGAGTATAGCATCAAGGAGGAAGATTGCAGGCCCTCCTCTAGCCATTCGACCAGCTGGATATCGTGATACTCCAGTATATTCTAAAACAGGAACGCCTTTGCTCGACAACACATATAGTGTCGACGCCAAGAACTGCACACGATGTTCCGAGGGCGCGGCCTGCACTACTTCTTGCATCATCGATGACTACGAAGGATTCAGTGACTCGAGTTCGGGAAGCAAGTATGACTCTGACTACTCGAAGGTTAATGATGAGGAAAGCGAAGCATCTACGCCTATTTCCAGAAGACGAAGGAATTCCAGCTTTTCCTTCAAGTGTATGGGAGAGGCTTACAGCGAGACATCGTCGTGGTTTGGAAGCCCAGTTAGACAGAGGAAGAACCCATTCGCCAGCAGAAGTTTACGTCCTGTAGTCGACCGGGTACCAGAGCATCGCTCGAGCGTGGACATTGAAGAATGGCTAAGTGATAGCACAAGCATGTGCGGAAGCGATACCGAGGAGAATGATGATTTCTTCGTAAGATTCCACGATTACCTTTTCCTGAAAACCTTTTCTAACATCATCTAGGCCTGCGCAACCGCCCTTGCACCAGCCAAAGCACACGTAGTCCATGTCAACGTCAAGCAATCACCCCCATTGTCTATCACCATTCCAACTCGGTCATCCTCAGTCCCAAGTCGATTGAATCTCTCTGACGAGTCCACTGTCCGTCATTCCAAATCGTATACCAAAGAACAAGAAGAATCCATATCGTTGAAGCAACCATCTACAAAATCCATCCGCCAGTCAGTTTCTACCCCAAAAGTAGATCTGGCTATGACCAGCCCACCGGCGTCGCCGGAACCATCTGTCACATCTACTGTAACCAAGTCCACTCGTCAACCCACCACAAGTTCTCAGACCGAACACAAACGGGTCCCACAATTTTCTGCTTCAACACCATCTCCTATTGCATCAGCTCCTCGATCTTTCTCAGACATAATCTCGACCATCGAAGATTCCACCATCAACTTTCCTTCGAAAATGCTTTTAGCGGATACCCCCTGTGTATCAACCATTCGTTCTCATCTTTCCTCTGCAAAAGCTTCTCCTCAAGCACCAAAAATTCAGTCTAAACCAAAGTCTCTCAAACTCCACATCCCATCGACCTCCTTCTCATCCTCAACCAGTTCCCTCGACCGTCTTCTCCGAACCCACACCCAACCTCGTCCTCAAACCATCTGCTACTCTCCCATCTCCGCAGGAACAAGCATCTACTCACCTCTCGACATCGACACCCCGCTCACCCCACCTTTCTCTCCTCCACATTTCTCCTCTACATTCCAAGCCACAACTACCAAACCCAATCTCAATCCTCTCCGATCTATCTTCCCTCACTCCTCCGATTTCCTCCTCTCTTCTCTATACGCTTACATCATGAGCTACACCTACCTCACCACCCTCCCCTCAAACTCTATCCCCTCATCCTCCTCCAACGCCTCGCACCCTCCCTCCCACGCTCACTCCCGCCTCCGCCGCACCCCCTCCTTCACACGCTCCTCCTTCGGCATCCCCGCCAAAGCGGCCTCCACCCTCGGAATCAACATCGAGGGTCTGCGCAACGGGAAGAGCGCGGGTATGGGAAGCAAAAGCAAGACTGCAAAAACCACAAGAAAAGAAGAGCTCGAAGCGGCTGTTCTGAGATGTATCGGGAAGTTGCTGGAAGGCATGGAGGGCGTGAAGAACGGCGGAGCGGCTGCTGCTGCGGAGAAGAAGGGCAAGAAAGGCGAGAAGGCGGCGAATGAGAAGTTGGAGGGGTGGATGGTGAGGAGCTTGGTGGAGGTTGTAAGAGGGGGTGAGGGGTTGTGATTTCTTTTGTCTATTTCATTTTTGTCTTTTTGTTGTATTTGTACTTGGGAGCGAGCGAGCGGGATAATTTTGGGTCTTTTTCTTTCTTGTTTATTATCGTTACTTGGATTGGTATTTATATTAGCGCGGTGTTCGGGTCTAATGCAGGAAATGGGAAAAGGAAAGATGAATGACTGGATGGATGGATGGATGGATGGATGGAAAGGTTGGTGGATGGACACCGATTGATTATTTTTAGCATGGCGCGCGGGGAATTTGTGATATTATATCCATATCATCATCATCATAGCATTCATATATAAGTATGATAAAAAAGGGGACTCATAACTAGAGAGAGAGGATCTAAGATAATGGAATCAGATTAGGAATAGCATTAGGAATTCATATATGATTGTATTATTACTTTGCTGTTCGCCTTGAATAAATTGTGATGTGCTCTGGAACTTGTATTGATATAAGTTGTGAAAACCAAAAGGTGATACTATATTTCCAGTGAAGCTGATATGATATATTGACCGGCCTTCCTTCGCACACGACTGCAAAAGCTGAGAATGTATACAATCAATTCATAAGTCGCAACTGATTATAATTCCCTAACGTCGTCCTCGGTGGTGGATGTGGAGATATTGATTGATGAGGTAGGCGCCCAAGGACCGAACAAAAAAAATTCAAAAAGAGAAATCTGCCCTGACCCAGAATTGAACTAGGGATCTTGTCATTGCGTACTAGGTACAAGTGACACGCGTTACCACTGCGCCATCAGGGCTGACAATCCTGTAGTTGACTACTGGAAGTGGTTGACGAGAGGTGGTTACTAGAGAATATATTATGTAGCAAATAGAATTGCTCCATAGTGGGGTTTCTGAGAACGAATGGCACAGACTCTTTGGGGTAGGAAAAACATTCAAAAAGCTCTAAGATATCAAATATATCTGGTATATTATTATCGAATAAACGTTCTAAAGACTCTGAGAGATTACAATATTTTCATTGTCCAAATATCTTTTGTATACTGAGAGCCTATACCTCAGAGCCTATACCTCAGAGCCTATACCTCAGATCGGCCTGTTTTTTCTACCCCGAAGAGACAGACCAAACTGGAGGAACATCATCACCTGAGGTTATCTTTATGTGATACATTGATACATTGCGACCCGCGCAACTCGCGACAGTAAGGTTAAGAGTATTTTACCGCTCAACACTCACGCAGGAGTATTAATAGATACCAGCACCATCCTTGAAGACGCGGAATTCACACATACTATCTATCACTCGTGTTCGCAACATCAACGACGATAGGCGATTCACATACAAACGATTCTGTCATTCGTGTTCACATCTATGAAGCAAACCTCAATGTATAGATACTGAGTAGATATTTATTCATATGGCGATTATCCGGCTGGGCTCTAATGTGAGGAACAGGATCAGAATTTCTCAGCGCGCCGCGATGAACTATTGAAATCCCACGAGCATAACTCTTCGATAATCCTATCCTCTATTCAATCCTCCTCCAGACTTCAGCATCATATCATTACGCCCGCTTTGCTTTGTGGCTCTCGACACAACAACCAGCTTTTACCCATCTCTGCAGTCCCTCCCCATTGCTCCACAGGTGTCTGAACTACTTTGACTTCCCCGAATCCCAACGAACGAAACATCCCGATAGACGATGGTCGAACGCCAGCCCACGTCTTACGACCGGCTTCGTCTGCGACTTGATTACAACGACGCGTCAGAAGACTGCCAAGCCCTTGCTTTTGAGCTTCGGGTAAAATCATCGTGCTTCTACGATCTGGAGCTTGGGTTAGCTGTGGTCTGAAATGGCCCAACCTCACAATTGACACATACGGAAGTCTTTCTCTGGGTCGTAACCATATTCTCTCGTCATGACAGAAAGGTGGAACATTTCTTTCCAGGCATCTAGTCTGACCCCCTTGGGTGGTGGAATATGTTCCGGATCGGGGGTATTACACATATCTTTCAGTTCCTGCGGGACGGGTTTCATATCCCATGGCCATTCAAGAGCAGTGTAGCCTACGATCTTTCTGTTTCTCTGTCAATACCGCGCTCATACATTGTTAACGGAGTCTTGGGGAAATCGACATACCCATCCTCATTCTTGGCGACATACAAGGTCATGTCGTCCATGGAGTAACGCTTTCCATAGAAGGCCGTTAGCCAAGCGTGCTCCTCCTCTGGGGATACATTTCCGATAACGACTCTCCAAATTGCGTCTCTTCTAAAGGCTTCTTGTGCCACGTGTATCAAGGCGGGAATATCATCCTTGGTTCCCTCGACAAGTGTATACTTTTGTGACATGATTTCTTCGAAAGTATCCTGGGTTTTACTGGATGATTTTGTTTTCCCTTGTAGGCAGACAGCCGTTCTTTCAGTATGGTCCTTTGCCGATGGATTGGATCTGTCTCAAGCTTCGGAAGGGAACTCCACATTTATACATTCGAAATCTGCTGCAGTCTTATCATCACCGCCACCGTTGCTCCCATAGGTAGCTGTTACGATGTATCTACAACATTGCCCTGCTGCCGTCTTTCCGGGTAGGGCTTGCGACGACATCCCGTGTAGGTGTTGTTTTCAATATAGCTGAAGTCAGCACTTGCTCAGTTCAACGATTCTAAACTCCGCTCTTGCTGTTGATGTTGGAATGGTTGTTGGTATTGAGCTGCAGTTATTTGAGTTTCGGTCATAGTGTCAAGCCACTTCTTTAACCAACAGCTCCATCTATTGTACGCTCTAGGTTTTGACTGCTGGAAAATATTCATCATCCGACGTTCGGTCATCCAACTTTTGGTTGTCATCCCACCAGATCCAACATTTGGTCATCATTCAATATTTGAGTTACTAACTAGTTAAAGTGATTTCAGAATGATTGGTGCCATTTGCACTAATAACATGCTTCAATTACTGGTATTAGCTAGAACCTCGGATTTTGTACGGAGATTGCATGTACGTGGTTGTTGATTATGAGGCTGGAGGCCTCAGTTATACAACTGTTGCTTCATGTAATACTTACAGCTTCCATGGATGATGGGGCTAAGCTTCAAGGTAGAACAAACAAGCTTAGAATATGTAAGCTGGCGATCTTCAATGACCGTACAACACAACTTTGTCATAGCCCCGCAGACAATATTCTCTAGAACTGTTTCTACAATACTTCTCTGGCACATGGAGTTAACGTTCTCTCAAATGCATTCAAAGCTGTTTGTTCAACTATATCATCCAAGGCGCTTGTATGAATTTTGATCCACGGTTGTTCTCTCCGACTCTATCACCATTCTTGGTCGTCGGTTAGGTTCAGTCAATTACAAATCAAGCTCTCCTAAACTTTTATTGCGGATGCCAAATGATGCCTCCTTTAGGCAGAGCTGTCTCGCAAGCGTGGAGCAATTGAGCATGGGAGTATCACGCAACGCAGACGACGGGCATCATCTTCACGATGGGTGCCAAGCGCTGCTGCCTAGAAATTTCACTGGCAAGTAAGCGACGACGATAATGGATATATGCATATTTTGGCCGTTAAACGCTTCATAGTTCTTAAAGCAAGTGCTGACAGGACTATCCCCATCCTACTATCAACTCCGCCGCAAGTCAGTCGAACCAAGGGCGGCTGGCTGTTACAGTTTCTCCATGTGTTCATCCGATCTGGAAGTACATTAAAGTTTAAGGTTAATTCACGCACGAATTTCCAATCCCCATACTCGAGCTACCGCCGCAGATCATCCCAAGAATGAAGAATGGGGCTGTCGTGTACGCCTTTCAAGCAAGTCCTCCAGTTTCGTTTAATATCGAAGGATCGACAACCCCACCTTCGGATCTGGCGGGGTGCGTGCCGCTAATTTCCGATATGTGTTGTTTTGATTTCTTTTTTGTTTCAAAGCATGAGATGTTTACGAAAGTGCTTTTTAAAGTTAGGATCCTTCGTCAATTTGCTTGAAACAAGCGAATGATCAGGCTTTCCGAGGACCGCATTCTTGGATGGTGGAGGATGATTGGATGAGTCTAAATCCCATCCCCCTTAAATTTGGCTATCATGCTTGTTTCCGTGTATCTGTATGACATCAAAATCTAGATGCGCGGGCGCGATGAATAATATTGTCCCGTCTCTTGTCGGTCCGGATACAGCAGAGGATGCATATATATTACTTCCGTACATCCACTACAACTCCATGTTCTCAGAGTGTGTGTTATTCGCAGCGATTTGGAAAGGTTGAATCTATCTTTGACTTCTAAGTACCTACTTCACACTCCAATCCAAAAATTTCACGATGGTTTCCGCAGCAGCGATTCTTCTTCCCCTCTACATCTATCCTCTTCAAGGTGCTTGGGATTTCGTTACTACGGCTGTCGCCAAGTACCCTGATGTTCCTTTCAATGTCATTATCAATCCCAACTCTGGCCCAGGTGTCACCAACGCCTATCCGGCATCTGACTTCATCGACGCCATCGCCTCCTTGAACGTGTATCCCAACGTCAACCTCCTTGGCTACGTCGATACAGTCTACATGAGCAAAACCACCGACAAAGTATCCACCGAAGTCGAGACATGTAAGCATTTCCCCTCAACTTTCGATCCCCTACCCTCTGACTAACAATCCCACTAGACAAATACTGGTCCACCTACACCCAAAAGGACATCCACCTCGACGGCATCTTCTTCGACGACATCATCGACACCTGGACCACCACCTCCTCCAGCTACCACACCACCATCGCGCACCTGGCACACTCGCTCAACCTCACCGTAACCCTCAACCCCGGAACCACCGTCCCATCCCAGTTCTACGCCATCGCGGACAATATCCTGGCGCTCGAAAATGACTATTCGGACTTTGAGGCGGGCAATGGAGGGAAGGTTAGTGCGCTGGGAGCGCAGGCGAGTAAGAGCTCGGTTATGCTGAATGATTTCTCGGGGAGCGAGGCCCAGATGAAGAGTTTGGTGCAGAGTTGGGTGGGGGCGGGGGTCGCGGGGGTGTTTATTACGAGTGGGGGGTATGAGGCGGAGGGGAGTGTTTGGGATGAGTTTGTGGAGGTGGTGGATGAGGTGAATGCGGGGAAGTAGGGGTTGTTGGGTGTGTGATGGGAGGAAGTTCAACGTAAATATTTTTTGGGGGCTGCTGGTTGGTTGTGTAAATTTGGTGGGGTTCTTACATATGAGGGAATCAAAAGTTGTTAGATACAGATTGTTCTGGGGTGATTTTTGAGGGGCTTGCATTCTTACATACTTAGGAGGCGAGAAGCGTGTGGATTGCGTGGAAGAATAGAGAGATCTCTCGATCATCATTATTAGGTACATACTTGGTAGCGATGTATAGATATCATGAAATAACGAAAGAAGTGCTATCAAAGTCTTTGACGTTAGGCTGTGTATCCCTGGCCTGTGTACATGTGGATAGAAGATGACCTAAGACTGAATAGTTGAGAACAAACTTGGAATAGCAGGACATAAGTAACAGGCAAAAGAGAAGAATTGGATGTGGTGAAGTTCGTAAGTGCAGCAAGAGATTGATCATCGCTCTCTCTCATCGTTGGTTGAACGGTATCTGGAGCACAGCCCAACATCACTAGCATTTGAAGCTTGTGTTCTCAGAAATCTTCGAGTGCACCTCTTTCGGCGCCGCGCCAGCATTGAGCGCCAGCATATTCACAATGAATGAAGTAACAAGAAGTGAAAATATAAAGATGAATTCACGCATGGATGATTGCCCAATGGGGTAAGTCACATAGACATTTGCTGGAGCCCAGAACTCCCATATCCTTTCTTCCACAACTATATCGAACATCTCCAGAGCCGGAGGCACTTTGAAATGCATAGATCCAAAAAGCACATCGAAAACTTCAATGAAATCGTCAGGAACCTCTAGATGAAGTTACTCCACCTCTTTAAATCCGTCCTTGAAACACTTTGTCTAGGTAAGAGAGACTACCGTAAGGATACCTTTTGTGCGTCGACTTTGCCAGAGGGAAATCCGAAATGACTGTGTTGTGCTTCATAATCGTCGACGACTATACTGTATATATCACTCGGCCATGAAACGATACTTTGTCTGGTATAGAATGAAAAGGCTTGATAGATTGATGTCCATACAGAAAGACCTGCGAGTGACGCAGCGGTCGAGTCTCGCTTGCCAGTACGCTTACGTAAGTAAGGTTAGCATTTCATCTCTCAGTCGCCAACTCTATTTACCTCCACTTCCATCCCACATCATCCATCGGCATCTCGACTTGCCTTCATCTCTATCGCTCATTCTATATTACCGCAATATACGCGCAGCCTTCCTGTCGCAATCTCGATTTAATCTTGTCGCCATCGCCCTGCATCTGTTACGATATACGCGCGCGGTCTTTCCATCGCCATCGTCAACATCCGTTACGACACTACGGTCGCGGTCTTTCCATGAACATCGCACAATTGCTCGCATAATGTGTTGTGTACAAGAGTTGTGACGTGCAGCATTTGTCGTTTAGAACAACCCTGACACTATCCGCACAGTGGTGGTGGTTAGGTTCTTCAGCACTTTGCTGTTTAGAACAACCCTGACACGGTCTGCATAGTGGCGGTGGTTATGTCCTTCGGCATATACTGCTTTGAGCAACTCTAACACAATTCGTATCGCAGCCTTTGTTGATCGCTTCTACGCCTCAGTTTGTCCCAAGAGTCAAGGCTGCTCTATATAGCCTGGGTGGGTTGGGAATCACACGTCAAGTGTGAGGGCTAGCATTGCTTTCAACGCAATCGTTCTCTAACCACGTTTATCGCTAATTGTAGATGCAGGGCCAAAACATGTCTGTTCCGCTTGAGAAACTTCAGCTGCAAACTCTCCTTTGCGAGAGAGTGTTTGTGAAATGGGTGGATCAATCAGGCACACCTTTCACGCTAGGTTCTTGCTTGTATGATAACAAGCAGAATCCGAAGTTTGTCATGACTGCGCGCTGTGATGTGGAAGGATATATTCACGTTCACTTTTCACTTTCGGTATCTGTGAAACTTGCTGGCAAGGATCAACGAATGGAGATGCTGTTGGTCGTTCCTCCAGATGCCGACTTCGCAAGCGCTTCTACACCTCTTTCGATATCGAACCTCGACGATGTATCTTTCCTCGACGCTTCTGCCCTTCATGAAGCTGGTATAAGCGAATCAGAACATATCATTCTCGTACGATTCAATTTACTTCAGAAGGGATTCGTCGTTACGAAGAAAAAGGCTTCTCCGACTATCAGGCTCAGCAATAGTACCTCAGACAAGTTGATTCGTAGCCTTGAATCTCTGTCTAATATGACGGAATTTAGCGTATTCATCAGGCCAAATGATTACGCGCGACAGGGGCTGAAAGATCTCTGCAAGCGCTTGGGCAGCACTGCTACAGGCACGCACAACACCAACATAAAGGAAATGTACGTTCAACAAGGGGCTATGCTAGTGGAATGGAGTAGATTTATCTATCGGAATCAACAAGACACAATACCGCCACCATATACCGAGAGGCCTACTCCGCTATTACCGGCAGTGCAGGTTGCACAGTCACCACCAGTCGTATCCGAACGGGAAACTTTGTCGATCGATACCAGCGAAAGGGCGATCACAGAAACTCCGACTCGAACTCCATTTGGTTCTGAACATACACCGGTTTTGCATGGCATTTTCTCTTCCAGCGCTGAAGATTCGTTGGATAGCGAAGTGGACTTGGACAATATCGAAGAGGATTCGAGGCATACTGAAGAGGATTCACGATATATCGAAATGGACTTCGACCTGGATTCGGATGAGGAATATCTCGCCAACTTAAATTCTCGAGAACTGAGTCAGCAATTCGAACATGACTTGGCCGTCCGAAAGATGCTTGAGTCAAAGCTCGTGGAGTGGATGAAGGGAGCAATGAGGCTAAATCCACATGTGTACGCACACAAACACCTAACTACCAAGTTATTAATTCTTGGTAATTGTATCCGTACCTCTAATGCTAGAGTGTTTGATGCCACTAGACCGTGGTGTTCTGCGCTCTTGTTCTACGACCCGCTGGATTCCGAAAATACTCTCGAGCTATGGGAGGAGCGGAATCGATGGCTCATCTCAGATATGGCCAGCCTCGTTAAATGGGCTAACGGATTCCATTATGGTGCCGAGATGACCTCGTTATTGGTAAATGATTTTGTGAAACTAGGTAATGCTGCTCGCACTTTTGCTCTACGGCCTGGACAAGATAAATCCGAGTACCTCGACCAGAAAGCTGTTTGTGTTGTTCGTGTATTGGCTGAATTTAGCAAGCCGGATGCTAGTATTAGTAGAGAGAACTTCAAGCCTGTTTCTCGAAAAAGGTATACCTTGGAAAGTCATAGCAATAAGTCCAAGCGAGTACAAATATGAAGTGAGAGATAATCATCTGTCTATAACTTCCAAGACATCTATGTGTTATGTATGTTATTGTGTACATGTTCAGTCAACCTAGAGCGCCTTACTGACAAACCCGCAGGAGTCGGAAAGCAGTATCCTCTCCGACAATGGTGAAATGGGCGAGGTACATCTGCTCTCAGTGCCATGTTTCTAACTCCTGGAAGAGCCTCATCTGGACAAACTATGAGTTGGGTGACCGCGTCTATCCCTTGATCCTTGATCTTACGATTCGATATGTTCTATTTATACAACTTTCCTTCGCATAGCATATGAATACAAATCCAGGAAACAAGGCGTCATTCCAGAAAATAAGCTGAGGGAGGACTAAGCACTGAGTATCAAGTAATAGCAGGCTTCTACAATTTCTTCTCGAAGAATAATCTTCTGCATGTGGCACAGTTGCCCATAACGGGAAGCCGGTGCTCTTTTCGTCCGAACGAGGTAGTATCACTACATTACCCTGCATCTGTGATCACTCTCATTTGTTTGACCGTTTCGTGGCGCAAGATATAATCGCTTGACTCCCAATCATCACGCGTATAAAAACAAACTCGCTGCATATGTTCTGCAGCATATATTGATTTTTGTCCCATTGCGCCTCTAATCTAGAACCAGAGGCTCAATGTTAGAGCACGCGAACCCCAGATCTTGAACGTTCCTGCATTCATCTGATCGTCATTCCTTCCATTTTATTTTAGAAATATGGCATTCCTTTGATTCCTTTCACTTACAAATTTGCATGTCATTCTTTAATATCACGTCGCCATGGTCTCTGACTTTGGGCCACCCCTACGCATCCCAAGTGAGGCGCCAGAGGTTGTCCAAGATGATCAATCTCCGTATTTAATGTCCCCAGACAAATTCTTCGTTCGTTCATATTCCAGAGCTGGGACCACTAGGCCACCCCGGCCAGTAAATGGCCTTGACTCAAAGTCTTTTAATGATATTGCTTATCAAAATGTCCCTCCACTGAGGAGAGCACATGCCCTGGCAGCGAGGTTCCCGCCACCATCAAAATCCAAGAGGAAAATCGGTCTGATTCCGTTGGCTCTTGTAGCTGTGACTGCGTTTCTAGTCGGAGGAGGAATTGGAGGGGGAATTGGTAGCTGGGCAGGAAAGCGTGCTGGTATCTCGAGGTAAGTTCTCGAACTGCGGGAACATGCATGGAATGTTAAGATTAACCCGCAATTCAGTACATCGAACTCTAAATCTACCAGCACAAGCTCAGCTAGTCCTTCCACCGTCACTCTTATCGTCGATTCCGCGTTCTGCCCTCTCATCAACGGCGAGACATACACGACGCCAGCACCGGCAGTTAACTTCCTCATGGCGTGTCAAACGGACATAACGCCATCTCCGGGCGAAAATATCGAGTTAATGAACGTCACTACGGGGAGCTTCAAAGACTGTATGAATACGTGTGCGACTTACAATAATGGACAATGCCAAGCTGCGACCTGGATACAATTTTCGCCGACTTCACCACAGATGAATTCAAAGTGCTTTCTGAAGGCCAACGGGGGTGTTCCGGTCGCCGCAAACTCCACGGGAACGACGGCGACAAGTGCTTATCGAGTCTCTTCCTAGGACTCCTCGGCTGTATAATTAATTGCGAGGCGTTTGCCATCCTCTTTATCTTTTCCTGTTCATCGACAATTTCTCGCATTTTCATTCGACAATTCGAAGTGCTTGGTTGTCGATTCTTTTTGTTAAATTACTAATTTATTTTATCAGCATTGGGAGGCATTACACGGCGTTTAGACTCATGTGCTCTATACCTTACATTCGTTACGGAGTTGATGTGGTGTTGGATCGACTGGGTTCAACGAAAAGTCGGACATTCGTTCATGAGATATGATGTTGATTCTATGTATTTTACATTGGTGGAGGAGTAGAAGATAATTATTAATGTCTGTTGGATTCATTTTTCGTCTTGCTTTTGATTTTGCTGTGACCTTTGCTAGATATTTGATAGTTTAGCTGAAGCGGGAGTGATGCTTACCCCGCTCCTCCTCGGACGCAATCTACCTTTGACCATCAGTCACCACCACCACTCGATATCTCGCAGCATCTGGCTCTTGATGCATATCTAACAACGTGCTACTTCTCAGCGGGCCATAGAATCATGAACAATCCCAAAATATGACAATTTTGTGGGATATTGTGAGATGCCCGTACGGATGAGATTCACTTGGGAATGCCCTCACTTCCGTTTGTGCAGATCTATTTATAAATGTACGGAAGGTCTCAGCTTGCACTGTTTGAATGTAAATTCGCCACTCAAACAGGCTAGAAATGACCTATAAAAGGTCCTTAAGACATCGTAGTTAGCTGAGAACGATCATCACTTCTACATCTTATAGATATTGTTGTTGCCCAGGTTTTCTTTATCCATCGCTTCAACAACACTGAACAATCGACACTTCTTTCTCCAGGAGAACAACTACAGGCCAGTCAACATATAAAGGACTATTGTTTCAACCTGAAATTTTCATCTCCTAAATAACAGTTTTCCATTTCTTAGTCTAGGAGAATCATTTGAACATCGTCACAATGGCTAGCCAGAATTTAACACAAGCACCCAGCTACAGCTACAGCTTGACAATGGAGACAATTTTTCACTCCTTAGCCCAAGTCGTAATGCTTGCTGAGCAATCAAGGCAAAAACTGGGGTATCCAGCTTCAAGCCACGTGAATGAAATGTTTACACTTATGGAGAACATGAGACTCAAGGTAAAAGCATACGAGGCACAAGATCGTGACTCTGCACTGGCAGCCCAAGGATCCAGATCCAGCGTGCGAGCTCCGACTTTACACCCATATGAGCCATATATGTGGCAGGCAGAGAAAGAAACACGGGTGCGAGCTCCGCCTTTTCGCCCATCTGAACCATATATGCGGCAGGTAGACGAAGGACTCCGGGTTCAAGCTCCGAATTTACACCCTTGTGAACCACATATGTGGCAGATACAAAATGATCTGGTGGCACTGGAACAACTGCGCGAGAAGAAGGAAGGTATCGATATTTCCCGTGTCCCTTATATGGAAGATGTGGATGTCAAGCGCGCTTGGCTTAAGCATCATATTTGGGTACCTAGGTGGAGTAAGTTGCCGGGAAAGGTAAGCTTGAATGGATTGTATGAGGTGGTCTCCTTCCCGCCTGCCTCGTACGAGAATAACCCTCACGGAGCAGGCAGTACTCAAGCCGTTGCTTTTCCTCAAGCCGTTTCTTCTTATTCATTATATGGTCAGTCTATTGGTGAGAAGAAGTCGTTTGGCGAAGATGGTTCTTGTCGCGCGTGTAATCTTCATCCATCTCATCGACTTTATAATGCCGAACAAGATCCATGCCCCTTTTCGTGAGAGTATATAATACCGAGGAAAGACCTGTCCCACTATATTCTCATCTCTAAATTTACCTATTTCCTACAATCTCAATCAGGCTATCACGTTTTATTCCATCTCAGAAGTTTTAATATATATTCTCCCAAGTGAAATGACAGGCAGAATCCATATGCTCGTGAATAGCGAAATATCTTCTATAAATCGTTTGTTGGCCAACGTTAAGCTCACTTTCAGGATTATCCACCAAAGAAGGAAAGTTCAGTTGAAATTAGATACAAGAGGGTATGGCAAGTGTCTTCTGCATTTCTATGTAAACAAGTTATCAATGGGCGATAGAGAGTGTGTGGTTTTGCAAACTCCGCCAAGAGCTGGCTTCCTCCCAACCGCTTTCATGGGACATCTCGAAAATGGTATATAGACACTAAGGAATGAACGAAATACCTTCCAACCAGAGACTCCTCCTGGCATTGTTTATGGTTCTGTTATCCGTCCGAAAAAGCTCAGAACAATTATAATTACACTGGATTTTTAAAAACAAAACTAGAACAATGTTGTTGTTCATACTTTAAATTGTCATATCCCGCGTCTACCTTTTGGCAATGTAGTCCACCTTCCTAATCTTTCAAACACCACAACAAACGCCTTTAAAATGTCGGACACAACAGAAGCATTCCACAGCAACAGAAATATCAAGCACGAGTACCATATTACAAAGGTAGATATCTTCTTGTGCCAAGCACGAGATGAAGTGATGAAGTTCTCGAGCAACTCAAACGAGCCCAAGATATCAGATGATTATTGCGAGGAGATGAAAGTACGCATTGAGAGCATGAGAAACTACATGCGCGATTTTATGAGAGCCTTTCGAGAGCCTGCAGAACAAGCAGACATTGAGGCGGTCCAAGATGACGCGGGGACAGCAACTGAGGAGGAACACCAAGCAGTGAAGCCATCTACACCAGAGCCTGAGAGTTCATCACAGGCTGATGCTACTCAAACATCGCAGGATTCTCCCGCCGGCAACGTGGTTCCCCGGTCCCCTTTCCGTTACGACTCCCCATAATGCGTTGATTTACACATTCTAACGTGCTTCTTCAGACATTCCCCCAAAGCAGAACTTGCTTCGTTGAAGATCACACACAGCTTATGTGCCCTCCATCCAATCATTTCAATCTTAAATTTCATTTATATTATCATATCTCATTCTTTTCCAGTGATTTCGCATATACAGGCGTAGCTAAAATAACCAATTCCAATACTGTTAGTATGATCTGATCGTTTTGATATCGTCAAACCATACAGAGTGTGGTGTCCCTTTTCTCCAACAGTTCGTGCGGAAGACATCTGCTCGGTCCGGTGTCGATTAAACTTCAAGATATCTTCCGGTGAATGGATGAAGCAGTACTGACGAGAGTATATTTGTGTGCACAATGTTGAATAATTTCCAACGTCGTTACGATGCCGTGATGGACAAGAATTTGGGTAAACTTGACGTTGAAAGACGCGAGCTTAGCAGAGCTGTACAGTACTGTAGGGCTAGTGAGGCTTGAGACTCCGGGGTAGTTTTACAGTGAGTGGCTCGGGTGGCTGTGCGGGGCTCCCGGGTGTAGCGTCCTGGAATAGAACTAGGCAGTCACCGGACTCACCGACCGCATCGGAAATTCTTGTCGCAACATAAACAGAACGAAACACTGTCGTCGGCCTCATGGGTAAAGACGATGGATTATTTCCGCATAATCCCAGTGGCTGGGGCGGCTGAGCATACCCGACACAACACAACGCACTGCGCAAATCAATTGGCATCAGGGGTTCCATGTACCGCCCTGTAAGGTTACATTGGGCTTGCTTCCTCGTCGCAGGAAATCGTCCGCGCCACTCATATACAGTACCGGCCATGGGAAGAGAAACTGCCAGCTCGGGTTCTAGCTGTCTCACTGGCGCCGCGTGAAGCATCATACACAGGCACGAACAAGTTGAAAAGTCAAGATTGTAGGAACCGACGCAAAACTCGATTCTATAAACTGATGGACATGAAGAAGTTAAAAAGTCGCTATGCACCCAATATGCCCGCAAATCATGCCCAATCTACCAGGAAAAAAACACGAAACACAGTTAACCCAACCATCGATCTCCACCATATTCAAATGTTCAATCTTGCTACCATTCATGTGTTTACATTCAGCCACTGGACCCCTTGCCATCCTCCGTGTACTTCCACCGCAAAACTAAGCCATGAGTCCGACAAAGGCGAGTGCGACAACTGCAACGACGCCCTTGGAGAGTTGCTTGACGGTTGGGCCGGCGGCATTGGTCGAAGTAGCGCTCGCAGACGAGCCAGTGGCTGTGCCCGAGCCGGAAGCTTTTCCACTGGAAGTCGATTTGGGAGCAGCAGCAGATCCAGAGGATCCAGAAGCTGTCGAGTTACCGGTGGCGGCAGGGCTACCTGAAGTGGTTGTAGCAGAACCAGACGAAGGTGCCCCGGACGCAGTGGTGGTGGGGAAAACAACAGTACCGGAAGATCCATCCAGATAGGTAGAGCCAGCAGATGCGCTGACTGGAACCCAGCTGCTGGCGGCAAATGGATCGCTACCATCAGTGCAATCGTAGTCGAGACCATTGGAGGCAGGGCCAGCTTTGAAGCAGGATTCCCAGATGGCTTGAGCAGCGCTGCCAGTGATGTTGCAGTAGCTGTAGCAACCATCAAAGAATGTTGTGACTGGAGCTGAACCACAGCAGCTGGCTAACAGACTCTGGGCGGCGGCATTGGAGGTGATGTTGGTGACGGTACAGACGTTTGAGTAGCTGTCGCTTCCTATTGCGGAAGCTGGGAAGAGCATCGGGTTGTTTGCGAGTGAGCAGCTCATCTTGACGATTTGGTTGTGTGATTCGAGGTGATGAATGGGATTCGAAGTGATGGTTGGAATGGAGGTTGAGACTTTGACTTTGTAAAGGATTTGGTTCGAAAGATAAAAAGAACGAGATATCTCTTGGCTTAAATAAGGCGAGAAATACGAAAACTTCAATAGTGAATTAGCTGGTTGTGGCGGAGGTAATTTTACTTGTCGGCGGTGAGGGACTAACCAACAAGATGACCAACAAGCTGACCAACTGAGCTGAGTGAATTAGGAACTGGACGAATCGAATCTCGAGTACGGCAAATGAAAGTATTAGAGAAGCTCTAACAGACAAGGAAAAGAAAGCGAACGTAGATGAGGAAGTCTTGGAAGTTGAAAATGTAAGGATTGTATGTTCTTTTTGAACTTTCTTTGTTTACTGTGTACCCTCGAATTTGAGTAACGATCTTCTGCTCCTACAGTACTCAGCTGGCACAACGCGACATCATGGCGTGTTAGAAAGGATTCTATTAATACCGAGGTGTGGTCAGACGCAATCACCGGTACACAGCTTGATGGTTGTACCGGCGCAGTCGATCTCGTTCCTTGCAGGCTTCATCTACACAGTATAGGGCGATGTTACGATGATAGGATACGATGATTGGACGTTTTCTGTTCCCCACTGAATCGGTAACGAATGGTACGCCAGAGCTCTAGTAAGGTGAAGACTTATGGTTACTTCGCATTGCCCAAAGGGCTAAGTATGACTAAGAAGCTTTCCTATGTAATCGTGGTAATCAAGCTCTTTCGCTTGCTTTAATCCTTCGCATACGCCGTCGTATTGCATGCACCAATTGCACTCAAAATAACTTCTCAAGCCCCACCTCCCCCTGTGCTAAGCTATTACTAACTGAAATATAGGATTGCGGAAAGGCCCCCAATCCGATTACTTCTATTCCTTCCATCGTGATTCACTCTCTTCTATGCCGATTCCGTATGGAATGGATTGTCTTAGATGACATGATATGGTTATCCGACATAGTACCCGACGGCGACTGGTGGAATGACATGATACTGCACTCTACACACTGCAAGCGAAAGCAGTAGGCCAAAAGTCATGCCGAACCGATTTGATAGAATGGTTTCATTACAGGATTCGTAAGTACGAATTCATCGCTGCTGTAAGATTACCCGGTTGGTAGCTGCATTGTACAGTAACAGTAATGCGATCTAGAAAGGTAACCTCAGCAATGAACACTCCCGTCGTTACAGTCTCCAAAATTCGGTCTTTCCCCAATGCTCCAGTATCAACCGTCATCCATCTTAGTTTGAAAAGCACAAAAACCGTTGCCTCGCGCGAGGGGTAAAGTTGCTTTTGTGGGGGATGTTCTCAAACGCCCAGGGGTAATAAGCGTAAGCACTAACTGACCAGTGAGGACTAAGGTCTGCCTTCCTGTACCTGAATCAGCGCCACTAAACCTCTTGTTCTTTCGCTTCACTGGCCATTCTTACGGCCAGCCCCGTTTAAGATTAAGGTATGGCATCTCCCTTGTGTCCACACTCTTCCTTCGGCATCCTTATGCAACCCCATCTCCACCGTCTGGTACTCAACTGAGGAGTAGAAGTATCTATTCTTGAACTGTTTGCCGTTTTCGACTTCGTACCTAATGAGATTTATGCTCCTTCCAAGCCAGTCGAGAAGTTGAGGCTGAAATGGGTAGCCATGTCGGAGTTTGATCATCCCATATACTTTGTTTTCTCACGTGGGTGATGCGGGAGGATGGTCGTAATCAGTATGGAAGGAATACACCTAATGTCCCCTGAGGCCATCCTTCCTGCTCGCCCTCACATTCTTCGCCAGCCTCGTGATGCCGAGCACCTCGAGATGTCAAACTCGAATCCTCTGCTCTCCCGCTTGGTATGACAAGAAGTTTGCGCAAGGTGTGGACTGTGCTTGGCAGATCAGCGATAGGATCCTTCTATCAGCAAAGCAAATTGCCCTGAATGAGATCTGATAATCTTTTGAGAGGTGTAGAGTTGTGTTGAAGATGCCATACTCAGTATATAAGATGATTGATTGACGGTTACTATTCCGATCTTCACTTCTCTCATCATCACATTCTTTTCGAAGCATCTCTTCATTCATTCATTTTTCCTTTCCTAGGATCCTCTGATCCGTTTCATTCATTCATTGAGTCTGGGTGTGGTTAATACTATTTTCACTTTCTCATATTCCTATTATCTTTTCATTCTTTTTGAAAGAGGTTCTGTAATACGATTCATACCATGCGTCATTCTTTCGTTGCCCTCGCGGCATTGTCTCTATGGCAGGGCGTAACTGCCCAAACCGAGACCCTCATTCCTTATCATCCAAAGGATTTGGGTCTTCAGAGAAGAGATGCTCCATCTACTGTCACCCTTCAGGATGAGCTCAGTCTTATTTGGGGTTCATCAAACGGTATGCAGTTCTTTGTGTGACCAAGACTTATCTCTAGCTGACATATCCAGGCTCCACCTTCGTCAATGTGACCTTGAACACCGGCGAAACTGAACTTGTCATCTCTACTGAATACTTCGCCGATGATTTGGCCGAGGTCCAGTGCGATGGCGACCTCGTCCTCCGATTCAAGAATAACGCAACCTTCCAAGAAGCTATTGCAGACTGGTCCTGGGTCAACTTCGCTGAAAACCGTACCTTCTTCATGATCAACAACTGGGGTGATTGTGCCTCTAATGCCGAGAGTGGTAGACAGCCATGGATTGTCAGGAACGTCGACCAATATGATCAGGAAAACTTCATTGTCAATTTCAACGCTACCCTCTCATCCTGGGATATCGTTGCCGCTAACTCGGTCATTGAATTCGGTGCTATGCCTTCTTCTGTTTCCAAGAGAGACGACACTCTCGAGAAGTCTTTCGGTATCAGCCTTGCCCATGCCCTTCCACAGGTCTTATTCAGCAAGACTACTAACAGCGGCCTTGATTTCTCTATCAGTTGCCCCAACTGTGCCACCACCGGCCAAATCAACGTTGTCGGAAAGATCGTTCTCTCCACTTTCCTCAAAATTCCAACTGGTGTCAAGTCCATCTCCATCTCTGCCACTCCACAAGGTGTTGGAGCAACCTTAGCTCTCGGCTTTGACGTTTCTGGTACCTTGGGTAGCGGATGGGAAAAGGATTGGAACTTGATCACAACCGGCCTTCCGGGATGGCAGATTCCAGGCATTCTTGTTGTCGGTCCTCAGTTCAGCGTAGATGCTCATTTCGGCTTGAGCGGAATCCATGGCTCTGCTTCAATCAGCGCCGGCATCAATGTCGCTATTCCTGACTCTTCATCGGCTGTTCTTGGTATAAGCGGTGTGGATTCCAGCTCCAACGGATGGGTCCCAACTATTACTCCCATAGAACCTAAAGTCAGTGTCGAGGTTGATGGTCAATTGGAAATGTACGTCGAGATGGGTGTTGATATCGGTCTTACCATTCTTGGCAAGTGGGGCTTCGGTGGTGGAGTATATCTCAGAGTTCCGGACGTTAAGATCGATCTCGGTGCTGAATTCAACACTCAAGGTGCTTGCCCTGGTTCAGCTGATGTCTTCGGTGTAACCTTCGACTGCACTGTCGGTGTTAATCTTGGTCTTGGTGTCTACACCGAATCTTCGGGAACCAAGGACTGGAAGGCAAACCACACGATTTACCAGAACGATGCATTGATTAAGCCTATCAATAAATGTTTCCCTCTTGGACCAACTCTCGCAGCTGCCGCATCCGGCGTCCCGGTCAAGACTGTTGGCACCGTCCCAGTTTCGAGCTCTACTTCAGCTGCGCCTTCCAGCACTCTCATCTCAGTCACACAGGTTTCTTCAGGCGTTGTTCTCAGCACTACTGTTTCATCCTCCAAGGTTTCCGGAAGCGGTGTCTCCTCATCGGCGAGAGCTAGTGGGTCTACCAAGGTTAGTGGAAGTGGTGCATCATCTACGATCACATCGAAGCAAACCAGTACCCCAGGATCTTCTATCCACTCATACGGCTCTGGCTCCTCTTCCACCCGCTCATCCAGCGCCCGCGTTTCTTCTGTCCACTCATATGGAGCAGGTGCTTCTTCATCTTCTACCAAAGTTCGTCAATCAGGATCATCATCAGCGATCAAGAGCATTGTAACAAGTGGTTCCGTCGTACCAAGTTCCGGTGCTTCCACCACAAAGAAGAGCTCATCTAGCTCCACCGAAGAGGTCTACGGCCACAGCAGCGCAACCACCAGTGTTAAGTCAACCATCACCTCCAGCGTTAGTGCTAGCAAGGTCTCCGCAACCTCCGGCTCTGTCGCCAGCTCCGCCGTTCTTGGTATCTCTGTCAGCGCCAGCGCAACTGCATCTACCACTGCTAAGGCACACGTCGCCTCTTCCGCCTCTTCCTCAGCCGTGAAGTCTTCCTCCACCAGCAAGGTCGTTGCATCAACTGTCTCCGGAAGTGCTCCTGCCCCAACCGCAACAGGCACCATCTCTACTTGTAACAAATGGGTTGTGATCGAGGATGCCGAGTGCTCTTGCCCGAACATCGAGAACCAATATGGTGTCACTGCAGTTCAGCTGTTGACCTGGAACCCGGCCATTGGCGCTGATTGTAAGCTGGTTATTGGAAATGCTGTTTGTATTGGTGTTAAGGCCGGTTACGCCAAGAGATCTGTGAATGGAAGATTGGCTAGATTTGTCGATGCTTAGATGACATGAGAATCATGATGGGGATAATGGCTGCATGTGACGGATTTTAGACGGGATATGAATTTGGTTTTGCATGGATTGGTTTTGCATATTTTTTGGGGGGAGAGGAGATTTGTACTTTAGTTAATTTCTTTTCTTTGCATTGTTTCAGTAGGATGATTTAGAATAAAATGAAAATGGTGGTGAAGAATCAATTGGACCATTACTCTTGTGTAGTGGTCATTTCTTGTATTGCGTATTCTCAATTAATCTATCGCATTGAGCAAGTGCTCATGATTCTTTCAATCCAGATTGGCCCATCTCCTCATCAAAGCCTCCGAAACAGACAAGCACACTTCCACTTCTTCTGCTTAATTTATCAGCTCTTAATCTCCCACGATTTCCTGTACACGAGCTATATCTATATCCACAGTCTCACACCCAAGACTCCCACCTAGAACCCGCCCCATCCAGACTCCAGGTACTAACTCGTAACCCTTCTAGCTACTGCTCACAAGGCACGCAGTCGATACCCAAAATGCCCCGCTCTTTCCCGCTCGTTTGATAAACCTTCCAACGGACTCCCAAGGATAAAATCTGCAATTGGACTCGCTAGTTCCAGATCTTCAGTCGTGATCGATGTTAAGCTTTTCCTTCCTATGTTGCTCGAGTCGAGGATTTGGCCAATGCTCCTCGCTTCCTTGCATTCTCGGTGTGTGACAACTAGCTGTTCCAAGGCTGAAGTGTCCTTGATGACCGATGGCTGGACACTGTGTGCTGCGAGACCAGTTTGGTCTGCAATATTCATTGCACCTCTTTGGTTTCTGGACTGTAGCGTATAGTTAGTAAACAGGGACAACAAACTCGGTCTGTAGGATCTTATTTACCCATACCTGGGAATCGAATGAACTGGAATTCTGGTCCCGTCGACCGGTGCCTGCCACGGTCGTCGAACCGCCAGACATGCCACTTTCGCAATTCGAGAGACTCATTGTGCGAGAACCATCCATGATTTCTATTCTCGTCAGTCATCTGGAAGGGAAGGGCGCTACAACCAAAGCAGGTGGGATTAGGAACATACTCGAAGAAATATCCCCACGCAACGAACTATCTTCCAGGTTTGTAGAAGAAAACCCCTTCATCCGTGAAATTACCTATATTTCTCAACAATAATATCCACAACCAAAAAAATAACTTTCCAGTAACAGTCCGAGAAAAACCGACGAACAGGTCGAGCTTGATAAGAAAAACCAGACATGAGGAGCGCGGGTATTTAGATCACAGCATTAATATAAATCATCGAGATCAAGTTAGCTTCATGGGATGAGATGAGATGAAATAATGCGACATACCCTCTTTAAAACCAATCCAGCCATAAGTGGAGGCGCGAAATCGCAATCCGTCAAGGCCGCGGCAACGACCTCGAGGGCGTTACGCGCCCTTTAAACTGGCCACTTGGGCAGCTTTAGCACCCAACATTCGGGAAGGATTTCAGTGTAGATGATATCTGCGCCACGTATGTCATCATACGCAGTCGTAAATGAAGGTTTTGGGGGGTTTGTGTAGTAGGTGCCGACGCCGGTACATGCACATTACAGCGCGTTTGGAAACTCGAGCGCGCGGGGATGTGTTTCGAATGATCCTAGAAGTTATATTCAGTATATGAAACATTAGGGAAGATCATGGTGGTCAGAAACGCAGAGTTTTCACGTTGCTGGAACGGTCCTGACCCCTTCTATCCAATTGATATTGCAAGTTTTTATTCCGCCGCCACCAGCTGTGCAGTTTTATCATTCCTCTAGAGTAGTTGATTTTTCTGTTGGAGGATAATCTTTTCATCCTTCCCATAGCTTATACAAAGTAATCGTTTTATCGCCGCAGAGGTTGTATTATAGAGGCAAAAATAAGACGCAAATTATATCTAGGATTATGTACATTGTGTTGTAACTTTGTAGATGGGCCGATGAAAGGTTGATAAATATGATATATAAATTATTCATCCATTCTGAAGTCCACGAATGGTCTAGTAGTCCAGTCTATCGTATTTAGCCAATCTAAATCATCTAACTGCATAGATCCATATTCGGCATCTGTCATAGGCGTGGACACAGAATTGTTCGCTCTTGGTAGTGCACTGGACGGCGCTGGGCCGTCTAGAATTTTATCCAAGGTTCTCTTAATAATCTGTAGCATGCGGCCACACAGTCCTGCGTTCGGTGCAGTCGGTCGTACCCAGTCGAGAAAGCCAACCAAGAGACTTAGATTTTGTATAACTTCGGACCGCGGGAGGTAAGATTGCGGTAAATGAGGTGCTTCCATTTGGTTGAGGAGTTCAACACAAATAACACCTGCAGACGGAATTCCATAACACATGATCTGTGATGTGATTAGTCAATCATTGAAGTTAATAAACTTGCGTAGAAGAGAAGCTTACGACCCAGTCATTGTCGCTAAAGTAAGAAAGAAAGTGGTCCTTGGCTGTCCATATCGATACAGTCATAGCGAGAAGTTGTCTAGATACATCTAGGAGACGTTGACAGTCTCCTTTGGCTCGTTTGACGAAAGCTTGCTCGATCAAGAAGCTACATTGCAGTCCGACAAATTTGAGTGCCGTCTGCATCCATTCCAGGCTATTCGAGCTCGATGTGACGTTGGATATACGAAGCCAAGGGGGTAATTTCTCCTGAATCTCATCGTTACGACGACGTATGTCTCTGTGAAAGTTAGTCCGTTCCACGCATTCTGGAATTCTCGAAAACTCACAGCAGTCGAGCTTCGGAAAATTGAGCATCATTCCCTAGGGACATTTCAAGTACTTCGTCCATTATCATGGCATAGAGCATATACGCTCGAATCCTTGACGCAGTGCTAATAGTCATGTCGGTACTCCATCCATCTGAATCAAGATTCTTTGCAGCCTCTTGGAGTGTGTGCTTATCAGCAAGGAGGATCTCGTC
Source organism: Rutstroemia sp. NJR-2017a BBW (assembly GCA_002946425.1). Lineage (NCBI taxonomy): Eukaryota > Fungi > Ascomycota > Leotiomycetes > Helotiales > Rutstroemiaceae > Rutstroemia > Rutstroemia sp. NJR-2017a BBW. The sequence goes on from NJPT01000024.1 coordinate 120,732, forward strand.
TGGTAGGTCCAGAGGCAGGGGGCAAGCGTTGTATCGATGACTAAGGCTCGGAGGTCGACCAGCAAAGACTGACAATGTCTTATCGTTTGAGAATATAGCTGTGAATACACGTCGTTTCATTTCCAATGTAGTCGAGACGGGCATATTTGGCTGATGTGGGCGGTGATGAAAACCTAGCCCGGTGACGGCATTGGCAATTTCGCCCTGCCTTCTCCATGTTTTAAGGGCTGAAATTGGGTGTTAGTCCAACGAAGATCCTCCGAACAAACAGCCTCACTTACATGTGTCACCTGTACATAGACTTTCCAGCGTGTTTGTTTTCCACAGCAAGCTTACCAATAAGAGATTCCCTACATCCAAGCCACTGCAAATATTCAAGCAGCCTTCCGCGCATTCGAGCATTTCATAGATAAAGCCAAATCTATGGTTTCGATTCCCGAATTGAGCCTCCGGAAAAGTTTCTTGTTCCTTGCTCTTTAACTTCGCAGCGACCCAACCTAGGACGCAAAATAATATACCGAGTATTTCCCATCTAAACCTTTGCCCCGACATCGATGATAACCATGCTCTACCATCCTCAGCATCTTCTAATGGCTGGGTGGTATTTCTCGTCAAGAGTTGGGCGATGTCCTGTAGCTTTTCTACTTTCCTCGGGTGCTTTAAATTATGCCCGAATGTCGTCCAGAGAGACTTCATGCAATACAGAATCGTTGGCTGATGAAAAGCGTACTCTAACCCCTTCGCCTTGTATGTTTCCATGAGCTCTTCACATGTAGCTTGGGTAGGTAGCTGACTCAAAATCTTGACGCCTAGAGATAAGCGCAGTGTTTGTTTATCGCCAGGATATACATTGACGGAAGTGGGGGTGGTAGAGTTTGGAGACAGCATGCTTCCTGCGTCTCCTGTGGTTTCCCCTTCAGCCACAAAATCGTTTCCATGCTCAAGAAAGGAGGCGGAAAAGCTTGTAGGACCGAAGAATGCCGCCGATGGAACGAACGGGGGAGCTGGCGTTGCTATTGGTGAGGTTGCGGCGTTTACCTCTGAGTTATTGCCATCGTGATGATTAATTTGACCATCCAAGCTGGAGGTGTGAGGTGAAGACGCCCGAGCATTGGGGTCAGAGGTCAGGTATATACACTTTGCCGCTGCACCCTTCCGCTGACATCTTAAGCAGATTGGTATGGTATGATCGCAGCGCGTTTTGGCTTTGCGGCATGGTTCGCACGCCTGGTCTTTGCGCTTTCTTCGCCGAGGCTGTGATTGACTGGGTGGTACCGTGGTTGCCGACGAGCTCGTTGACATAATCTTACAGTACCAATAGCTTCAGATCCCTCATGTAGAATTTGTGTACTTCGTTGTACGAAGATACGATGTATTTCAGGCGCAAAGGTGGGCACGGTGACTTTAACTGATGAGAGCAGGTTCTAGGCGCGTCTGGTCTGGGCTTTGCAGTAAACTTAGCGCTTACATGCCACAACCTAAACTTTTAGGCCTATCTCGACTGATAAGGCATGGATGGTATGCTAATCTATGGTGAGTCACTTCTGAAGTCCTGAACAGTCTTGTAGCAATATATTTCTCGATGGCGCCAATGCTTTTCGCGACCAAACTGGCTATAATCATTTGAGCGTTAGTTCTGGCCAATACTTGTTGTAAGTGGCTCTATGCGATGCAAAGTCGAGCGTATTCACCCTATTCGTGCCTAACTCCACAGAGCACACAGCTTAGTACCCTCGAGAAATTACTGCTACGACACTTCGCAAAGGATTCGTTCCCAAAGATAGTTTTAACCAGAGCTTTACATTTCAAGTTTCATAAACCATGACTGAACATTGACTGATCTCAATATAACAACCGAATTCCAGCACAGTAAACGTTGCCATGGGCTCTGGTTGTTCAATGAGCTGGCGAGTGTGATGGGCTGAACAATGTTTAGTTAGTAGCTGTTGTTCAGCCATGAGATAGACAAACAGTGAAGGAGGATGGTCTATATAAACTTTCTAAAATCTACCATTAACCCTTACTTTCATCTCAACCACACACAAGCGACTCATCACATCTATTCTGCAACCCGGTAAATTACTTCCTCTAGATAACATTTCACAGATAAATCTCCATCATGCTTGGTTTTCCTCGCACCGCTATGGGTAAACTCATGACTTCGCGCTCTGCTAATCTCAAGATACCAGTTGTTGTGAGTGCCAAGACCACTAGCCTTCTCAAGGGGGATTCAGGTAATGTAAAGAAAGTCGATTTTCACCAGACACAGGCGAAGATCTCTCTTCCCACTCAAGGGAAAAACACGGAAGGCGACACGATCATCACAAAGGAAGGTACCCCCGACTCTGATTTGATCGATGTCGAGTGTATTCTCGGAACATTCAAAGCCCACATCAAACCTGAATACAGGGAGGAGTTCCTCGCATACCTTAAGGGCGAGGACGGCAGTGACGATGGACCGCCCAGAGGCTCTACCGGTGCCTGCAAGCCAGATTGTGACGGCTGCAAGACCAAGTCTCGCCAGCCGGAGAAGAAGCTTGATGCCAAGGTCGAAAATCATGATAACCAGAATTCTCATCAGCTCTTGTCCAGAGTAGTTGGAGTTAATGGTTTCATTGGATTCACGAGGCCCTTTTTCCCCAAGGGAGAACAATAGATTGTCAAAGTTCACCAGGGCTCTGATCTATGATCCAGGAAACTTCTGGTGTCCGATGTTCTTTTCAATGCTTTCACTGATCGTCTTTCAAGAGGCGACAAAGAAAAAGCAAGCAAATTCTCATTCAACTAAATAAATAATTTGTTTCCTCCACATGATCATCAATTCTATTCAAATAACTTGCACTGTAATTCCCGACGACTACTTTCTTATTCCTCTCGTAAGATTCCACTTGGTATTATCATGGCTTTCAACCCTATGCTCGGTCTAGAGGACTGTGCCAGTGTGTTGCATATATCTGTCTTGGACTAAAAGACAGTATCAGAGTGCTTATATGTATCTCAAACTTGTGTAGCACATGCAGGCTGCTCTCTCTGCCTGTGATTCATAGCTATGATACCTCTGAATAACTGAGTCCAGGCCGCCGATTTTCTCCTGATGTATTAATTGGTGACGAATCCAGAATATCAGAGCAAAACAAACTGTTAAACATTCAAGGGAACATATAATATATTACCAAATCATAGAAGCAAGCGGATCATCCAATTTGTGAACGAAAAAGTGAACGCCACTTCTTGTGAAGTGAATCTTATGGCATGTGTCTGACCTCTCACAGATTTAGTGAAGAGAATAAATGGAGGAAGGGTTGTTCAGACAGAACATATTGACCAAACACTGACACAAAAGTTCTATATAATGTCCCCCGGATCCCGCATCAATACCACAATTTAATACAACACAACACACACAGAAACTCTATTGAATCCACATCCAGACCTTTCGACATCTTTCATCGCGGCATTCTCACGAAAATCGCTAAACATGATTCCATCTGTCCTCGTAGAGGCACCACTCAACAATCGCCGAGTGAATCCGGAGGATAACGATGGCGTAGCGGAATATCTTGTTGCCAAAAGTTATTACACCAGCACGCCACCTCCCGATGTCCAATTCGATATTGGCGGTCTTCCTGCGGAAGAAATCAAGTTATGGGTCAACCGCTGGAAAATTTATTCTCCTGGATACGCGAAAAACGACCAGAAGAAGCTAGGGAAGCTCATGCAGGTGGAGAACAGACCTAGCAGGCGATCTTCTACTGACGAAGTGTCTTATGAGTACATTGGGATTGAGGGTGGACGTAGGTTTGTTGAATTCAAGCGACCCGAGGATACTCTAGCAGTCCGACATTGGTTTCAGGTCCCGCAGCCGGAGCTACCTGATGGCGTAACGTCGCTGAACGAACACAAAGGACTCCGGGAGACGTTGAAGACCTCGCAACTCCTGACGCCATCACCGCCATATGATGAATTTACTATCGCGAACGGTAAGGCTGACAATCTTAACACTATTCCAGAGTGTCTCATAATGGCTTGTCTGCTTGAAACTCATGAGGTCGCTGTTATGCCCTCTGAGCAAGACCAAGTGGACAAGTGGATCAAACGCCTCAAATTGGATGAAGAGAATCATAGCCCCCGCTACTCAACCTATCGTACCGCCGGATACCTGGATGGACATGGATTTGTGACGTTTACTTACACCGAGCGAGATGGTGCAGAGCGCACTCGTGTTATTTTTAGGGCCAATGATTTCTCGTCATACTTGGTTGATGCTAGGTATGTTGAGAAGGACGAGTCAACGTCCGCAACGACCACTGAGGAAAAAGACCCGTGGTGGATACAAATGAAGCTTCATAGCGATTTAGGTGATAACAATCCTAAATAAACAATACTTGTGAGCGGTATTCGGACAATTCTATCAGAACCCAAAAATAGCTAAATTTCTCTCAATTTCAAACTCATATTAAAATATAATTAACCCGATAAAAACCATTCTGATATTTTCCCCATTGCTAAGTTGATACTAATATAGAGACAATGTAGGACTACATTGATTCTTGATTCTGGAGAATAAAACAAAGAGAAAGCTGTTTCTACACTAGCTGGTCTTTGTTCTTAGTTGCTGTTCATTGCTTTCCCACAGTCCAGATATTCCTAGTGGATAGTACCAAGCCAAACAGTGAAGATAAAGTAGAAAACAAACAGTCTGGAAGACTCAAATGGACTTAAGGACGTAGTTTACATCTTCAAGGTACCTTTCATCTGGAACTTTACTCGGCCCATTCATCATATCAACCTTTTCCTTACCATAACTAACGATGGTTTGTGAATGAATAAAATAAGACCGTGCATATGGAAAGTCTCCATAAGAAGGAAGAGCTGATCAGTCCGAGTTGTCGAGCAACTTATACCAAGGACTGAGCTAGATTGGAAGCCCCGCCCCAGTCCGCTTCAACCCCGCAGCAACCCCGCAGCAACTGCAAGCGGAAACTGCGGTCATCTGTCCCGCAATGCCCGTCCAATATTGGAATACTGTCGGATGCTGCGCATTTATAATGGTGACTTGAACGAAGCTGAAAACGCTCACTCCCGACTTATTAATCGTCTCTACTTTCAACATCTTAAGCCCCATTCATGGTTGAGTGGATTAAGTAACACCATGCGGGCGGATTTGTGGATTGTTATTAAGCATCATGCATATCTAGACTTGTAGAGATGCGAACTGTTGGCTATATAGATAGAGCCGAAGCACTTCGTAGAACACTTGTTCCTTTAGATTCTTCCAAAAGACATATCGGAATCTACAACTGCAGAAACCAAAGAACTATCATGGATACTTCCAACACAATGAAAGCCCTTCGTCTCATCCGCGAAGATGGAGCAACAGCACCCACCTTAGTCCTTCAAGACGTCCCCAAACCAACTCTAATACCCGGCCACATCATAGTCAAAGTTCACGCCTCAGCAATTCATCCCAGTGATATCATGAACTACAAAGGTGGCTTCCCATACACCACATATCCTCGAACTCCTGGCCGCGACTTCGCCGGAACAGTCGTTGAAGGACCCTCTAACCGCATAGGCGAAGAAGTATATGGTACCAGCGGCAGCACAATTGCTTTCACTACAGATGGATACCAAGCTGAATACTGTCTTGTGCCTGAAGATGCCGTTGCGCCCAAACCAAAAACCCTTTCTTTCGCCCAAGCAGCATGTATTGGTATTCCTTTCACGACGGCAGCGCTGGTGCTTAGAAAGGCGCATACGAAGAAGGAAGATGTTGTTCTTGTGACGGGAGCGAATGGAGCTGTTGGCTCGGCGGTTGTGCAACTGGGAAAGAGTATGGGATGTCGCGTCTTGTCTGCCACGCGGAGTGATCGCGATGATGTGAATACCGCGAGTGATCCGGAACTCAACGCGATTGATAAATTGACGGGAGGAAAGGGCGTGGATGTGGTGGCAGATACAGTCGGTTTACCGGCCATCACACAAGCTGCTGTGAACAAACTAGCGTTCGGAGGAAGATTATCGTTCATCGCAGCGCCGAAGAGTGGGGATACAGGGATGAAGATTGATATGCAGAGCTTTTATCGACAGGAGAAGTCATTGGTGGGCTGTAATACACTGAAGTACAGCGTTGAGGAGTTCGCGGAGGAGATGAGGGGGTTGACGGCTCGATTCGAAGATGGTTCCTTAGAAGGAGCGAAAGCGGGCGTATGGACAGAGGTGCAGTTGGAGGATGGTTTTCAAGCATATGAAAAAGCATCACAGCCGAGGGCAGGGAAATTCGTGATTGTAATGAATTAATGGCAATTCCAATTCATTCAGTTATGTTGATTAGCAGACACGGATACTGGACGTGGAACGTTAATTTTGAGATCTAGGGGTCGGGTCGGGTCGCGTCCACTAAAGGAGGGGTAAAGATTAGTGACGTTGGTGCCTAGCTAGCACGCCTAGCTCGTGGAATGGAAGACACTTTGCTCGTTGTAAACTGTAAGTAAACGCGTGAGGTTAAACAATGACTTTATATGATAACCTACTACCTTCACGTAATGTAAGAAGCGTCGAAATCACCGATATGGATGAAGATTGTGATTTCATTAACGATCACGTTCTATTAGTTCTATGAGATAGACTGATGAACGGTTTACACAACCGACACTTTCCGCCATTCACATGCCGATAATAACATAGTAAACCTAACAAAATCTGTCTTCATGTGAGATCCAGCACTTCCTTACTTTAGAATATCCATATCATCTAGGGTTCTCGGTGTTATGAATGGAGTATCAGCTTGCCCAGAAACAAACTGCTCAATCTGCACTGCTAACCCATGATGGGAAATCTCTCCTGACGGATCAAACTCATCCCAAATCTCCTTCAGCACAACACTCTTCTTCCCTTCCGTACGAATCTGCAATAGCCCATGCAGCTCGAATCTCTCCAGGTGAAACAACTCTTGTAGGCAATGCACAAATGTCACCCAAGAAGCTTTCTCGATCTGCCTGTCTACTCGAATCCTGTAATCCCTTATGGGAAGGAATGCTATATCTCCTAGCCTTAGTACTTTTAAGCTGTGCCTGAAATTTGTTATAAACGATTCCAAACGATGTTGACATAGCATGGTGCCTTGTAGTGACAGATATTCCAACGAAGGTCTACTGAAGTCTGACGTCCCCATTAAAGAGTAGCAACTTCCTTGACTTATACCCGGCGTATAGTGAACATGCAACGACGTCAACATTGATGGAATATTCAACGTCTTTTCGAGTAGCCGGAACTCCGTGCTGCCTTTTCCGTCGAGGGGGCAGATCAGAGATAGATGTTTCAAAACCTTTTGGGTGGTTAGCAATTCAAGATATTTTTGCACATCGGGTCGATTTTCTGTTCCATTATGTTCGATTGATCCGTCCCATGCTTGGCTAAAGAGCTGAATATCGAGATCGAGAGCACCGTGGGCGCGAACGCTACGGATGAAATTGCTCACACTGAGCACGGTATCGGGATGAAATAGGGCAGGCGTTGTGTCGCTTGCATACCGCGACGCTATGATTTCCAACCTTTTAATCCTATGCCGCAAACATCTGATAGCCAGATGAAACGCCAAAAGGTCCACCGGTGCGAGAATATCCGCCTCAAGTAGACGCTCATCTAGCACAACAGTATCATTGTATGTTATCGTTGTAACATAATTGGAAAGCCGCGGATGCTTGGCTATAGACAAGAGGTTGTCGATGCTTTTGCGGTGCATATGTAAGCAAATAGTGCTGAAAAGGAAGGGTTCAGCGGCCGTGCGGCAGGTGATTGATGTTAGGCATAAGGAGCGAAGAGTTGCGCGGTCGGTGTAAGGAACGATTTGACGCCATAGCTCGAGGGGCATTAATTTCTCCGACATGATCGTGATTGCAATTGGTCGGAGGTATTCTTGTGATATGAGATGACGAAGATACGATCCTTAGTTATGAGGAGATGCTTGATTTGAAGAGCAACTTGCTTTCGGTAATTTTGTCAGCAGACTCTCTTTAATGAGATGGATTTCGTACTTATTAGGGCTTATATCTTGATCGATTACCAACGATTGTATTGATAGAATTTCTTGATTGTAAACTCCATAAAAGATGAGTATGTACGGAGTGTCTCATGAGATCTTTCTATGCAAACGGCGAAATTGAATAGGTATATGACGGGATAGGTGTAATGCATGAACGTGGCGTGTTTGCAACGGACGACAGCATCAGACGAGACAAAATTTCTGTAGTTGGGATGGCCTTGACATGCTGGCTATTGGTAGGTTTTGGCGACACGACAACATGAACGCGATTTACACTCGTACTGTATGACGAACATCTCTCTCGGCACACCTGCCGTGAACCACCTGAGTTACAACGAGTGTCCCACCCCACGCTCTTCCTCTCCTTTCCCTTCCTTCCTTCCTTCCGCTATTTGTCACCATGCTTCACCTCACAATATTTCTTTTCAAAGTCGCGTCTCCCCTACCACACCACCAACAGTTGGTGTTGGTGACCAACTACCAGATGATAAGCTGCCCGAATCATGTCAGCAAAAGTCACTAACCCCTATCTATCTACCAGCCCGCCGATCCCCGCCACACGCCGACATTGCTGCCAAAACAATAGAATGTGATAGCCCCACCCATGTCACTCTAGCCTATTGATACCCCATACTCCAAACTCTCTCCGCACGCACAAACGGTGCCCGGTACTTCTAAGGTTAGTACGGAGTGGTTGGCGGGCTGTGGGGTTACAGTGCAGTGTCGGTGCCCGATCCTTGTCAACTTGACGGAAAAATCTATCGTCATTGTTTTGACTGGATATATATCGCTACTTCTCTCTCTTCCTCGATGATAAGCTTTTTTTTTTGGCTACGGTTGGTCTCTTGGTACGTGACTTGCGGTGCTTGTGTAAACCTAAATGGTGTGATTTGATAGCAGAAGGAGAGGATACTATCAACTACCACAGCCATGTCTAATCACCTCGCCTCCTCCTCGACCTCAAGCGACATCGCAATCTCTTCCAAACCTTCCCGCATCCACCAAATCCTCACAGACATAAATCTCAACCGCAATGCCTACTTCCTCACGGCCGTTGCCTCCTTCGGGGGGATGTTCTTCGGCTGGGATACTGGTCTTATCGGCGGAATTCTGACCATGGATTCCTTCAAGCATTCGTTCTCGCTCGACAGTGAGTCGTCATCATATGCGAATCTTTCTGGAAATATCGTGTCCACGCTACAAGGAGGTTGTTTCTTCGGGGCTATGAGCTCGTTCTATGTCTCAGATGTATTTGGGAGAAAAACAGCCCTGTTTGTGGCGGATTTCTTCTTTCTGGTGGGGAGTATTATCCAGACTACCAGCGGGATGGGCACAGATAGCTTGACCCAGTTATATATTGGGAGATTCATAGGTGGTTTTGGAGTGGGATTGGTTTCTGCTGTGGTGCCGACTTATATCGGAGAGAATGCGAGTAGGGAGATTAGGGGGAGGTGTATCGGGTGCATGCAATTATTCAATGTGTGAGTACTCGGGCTATGATAACGTGAGACATTAACTAAAGTCACTAATTCTTGCAGTACTGGTATCATGCTTGCGTATTTTATCAACTTCGGCATAAATAAAGATTTCTCAGGCACAAACGACCTGAAATGGAGAATTCCATTTGCACTCCAAATGATCCCCGGCGTTCTCCTTCTTCTCGGTCTCCTTTTCCAGAACGAGTCTCCTCGGTGGCTCGTCGAAAAAGACCGCCACGAGGAAGCCCTCGCAGCGTTATCCCGCGTCCGCCGCAAATCCCCCACGGACCCCTCCCTCGTTCAAGAATACCGTGAAATTGTCGCCGACTTCGAAGGCAAAGAACGACTCACCCTCATCCAACAAATGCGTCTAACAATTTCATCCAAGCCGGCTTTCTACGCTGTCTCCATGGCTGCTATCCTGCAATTCTGGCAGCAGTGGACAGGAACTAATAGCATCAATTACTACTCCCCTCAAATCTTCTCCTCCATCGGTCTCACGGGTACATCGAACGGTCTCTTCGCAACGGGAATTTACGGTGTAGTGAAAGTCTGTATTACAGCTCTAGGACTCATGTTCGCTACAGAACAACTCGGTCGCAAATGGTGTCTCATCATCGGCGGTATTGGTCAAGCATTCGCAATGTTTTATATCGGCATAAACCAAGCCGTCAACCCACCAGTCGCGGGTCACCTAACCGGCCACTCTATCTTCGCCATCGTCTGCGTCTACCTCTTTGTAGTATTTTATTCCTTCGGCTGGGGCCCGATCCCTTTCGTTCTTAGCTCTGAGTGTTCGCCCAACCATCTACGCAGTTTTAGCATGGCTTTTGCAATCGCTATTCAATGGTTGATGAATTTTGTCATCTCAAAAATTACACCATATATGTTGAGCGGAATTACGTATGGAACATTCCTATTGTTTGGTGCGTGTTGTGTAGTTATGACTATCTACGCGGTGGTTTGTGTGCCAGAGACAAAGAATGTTCCATTGGAAAGGGTACATTTGTTGTTTGAGGGGGAGATTATTAAGGGGGCATTCAAGGACACGCTTCCGAGGTTCAGGAGGGCACAAAAGTTGAGGGAAATGGATATGGAGGACGGAGATGATGTAAAGAGTGTGGATGGTGGAAAGGTGACCCATATTGAGCGGGTTAACGATCACGTATAGTTCGGAATTGAAGATGTTGATACCATGAAAAGGAAGTCCGAATGGTAGATTGGTAGCTTTGGATTGCATGTGAAGTATTACTTTCCAGTTAGAATTAGACACCCAGAAATAGAAAACTGACTATATATTTAACTTACCAAGTCAAGCATTCTTCTTCCTACGCCACCTGAAATCTGCGTAGGGAGACTGTGAAATCCCTGCACCATTTAAACAAACCAACACGACGAATACAGTGAGAATTTATGAGTCGTCCAAAGTAACAAGAAAGAATATTACGCCCCCACCCCCATCTACGGCTTCAGGCTACACGAGGTTACACGAAAAACATACGCGCCAAATTTTTCAATGTAGTCTTACTGTGAAAACTCTTCGCGGGTATTGGGCGCATTCTGCGAGGCCGAGAAAGCGGGTTTGGCCTCAATGCGGCGGCGGCTAACCAGCAGTCAGCTGTAGAACATGCATCGGTCGACCCTCGTCTAAGCGTCTAGATGTTGGCTCTTTCTGCGCGATGCTCACTCCTTCTGGCCGAATGCTAGGTCAGAAACTAATTTTCGTCCGGGATCGACAACCCTGCGCATTAGTCAAGTTCTAAACGGAAAGGTGCGAGATGATTTTCACAGAAGGAAGTGATAAGGGACTAGGAAGCTCGATCTTTGTAGCGGTTTTGAGCAGGTCGAAGTTGACGGATGGCAATTGAATTAGTCTAATTGAATTACACATAAACCTGAAATTACTGAAAATACAAAACTCCTATGCTATCTAAACTTCCCAACATCCCATGTCGACGGAGCTTGTGGCCCTTACATGTCCCACAGTCCTCTCAAAACTATCACGACCCAAGATAATCAGATTACTAGGCTGGCAAACACTCCAGAAGCCGAGCCTTATCCCGCAGCATAGCATTTTCAAACGAAGTAAAGGGTATTCCAAACTTTTCCTGGACCACCTTAGCACCCTCAGAAGCTGCGCTGATATCCTTCGCATTGGCCAAAATTTGGAGACCCTGCGAAAATAAAACGTACTTCACAGCCTCCATTTCCTCGGGGGTGCGCTTCTGGACTCCTAGTTTCCTACCGCTGACTTTGACAAGAGTATCGCGTACCTCTTCGATGGTGAGGGCTTCGTTTCCAAGATCAATTTCCTGCCCACCGAACTTGACTGGATCTTGCAAAGCCGCCGCAGCGTACCTTCCGACATCGAAGGAGTCCGTATGAACCATCTTGGTGCCGTCGTTGTATGCATGGTCGAGTACTCCCTTCGTTGCCAAGTCCGAGAAATTGTAAGGGGCGCTCGGCAGCAAGTAGTCGTGGATCATCCACACCGGTCGAAGTATAGTGTAGGCTTTGAACCCGGCTTCGCGAACTGCATGCTCTACGTCTGCCTTCGCGGCAAAGTACCAGTGCATTCCAGATTCTTTCGTTACAGAATCGTCCCAGAACGCTTTGTTGTTCACATTGAAGGTTGTGGACGCAACAATCTTTTCAACTCCTGCTTTCTTGCATGCCTTGATAACGGTACTGGACTGCTGAGCCTCTAAGCCTGGTATGGGAAAGGTATTCAAGAAAACACCCTTACAGCCTTGTGCTGCTTCAAAGATCACATCGAAATTTGTGCTTTCCCCTTGGAAGAGTGTGACGCTTGAGTGTTTTAAGATCAGTGGCACTTTCGAAGAATCACGCACCACTGCATGAATTTTGACTTCCGCTGCGATGAGATGGGTGATGACCCATTGGCTCTGCTGTCCGGTCGCCTGTGTGATTAGGTAGGTAGTCATGTTGCGTTACGTCGTGATTGTCCTGTGAAGGGAGGAATGGTTTTGAGGAAGAGCAAGAAGTTGGCTATAGAGAAGGAGGATGTGTTCTGAGTTGGAATGGTGCAAATTGAAAGTGCCAAACAGGTTGTTTATAAAGTCAGTCCATGGGCACGGCGGATCATGGGTTGGGCGCTTTCGCTGCCTCTTGGTTTCTAATCCACTCGGATTTTACTCGTAGCTCCATGCCGTTCATGTCTAGAGATGAAGATACTCTCAAAGATCTGGGTTGAACTGTATCTAGTGAAATGCGAATTGCCAGAAAATTGACGAGGGGCAAAGGAAGTGAATGAAGCTGATTTGTTATGGACAAGTCAAAAGGATCAAGCCACTTCGAGAATAGTTGCTCGAGGTGGGTCTGTTGATGGGAACAGTAAGCCGGTAAGAAGCTTGCCCTAAATGGTTAAGACGATGACCAAGACGATGACCAATTTGATAGTCTTTCTCGCGGAAACTTACCTATGGTGGTCCTCGTGGGGTTTAAGGTAAGCTCGGTTGAGCTTGGCCGAAACGGTCAATAAGTAAGCACTTATTTTCTCGCCGAAAGTTGCAGCCGGTGGGTCGACTAAACGACATCTTAGGTAGTATTACAATACAATCATCTAAAAGACCACGCCAGTGACTCCTAACTGCATTTTTGTACGTGTATATCTGCATTTGAGAGCGGGGAGACTGAGATTTCCTGTCATGCTGAATCCTCGAAAAGGCTGTTGGACGTGTACAGGTATTCAAACCAGCAAGCCCGGATCTGAACCTGTTCATCTAATGGGCTTCCTTTAGCAAGAAGAGTGCGATGCGATAGAAGTTTACCCGTCTGCCTGAAGTGTACTGGATCTGGAAAAGAATGCCAGGGATATGGATTGCGGCTGTCGTGGCCGAAGGACGACGACAAGAAACGTGCAATTTTGGGTGATTTACCCCAAGTTAGTATGCAGGTGAAGCCGGAGACGAACATGTTCTTCATAAACACGACATGGCGGGACATAAAGCTGCATAGAAGTCTCTCGCCGCATGAAGAAACACATCCTAACGCTGAACTCCCTCGATACCTGTCGAATCGCCCACAACTAAACGCTAGCCACATGGACCTAGTCCATTATTGTAAGTTACAGACGGTACCCTATATTGATCCTGATATTGTCTACTTATCTCACCACGAATACTTGTGCCAGTCTATAATTCCGCATATCTATCACTAGTCACGTTCGGTGTAAGCCCGTCGCAGCTTCGGGACATAATCATGCGTATGGCGATGGCGGATGAGATGGTCACGACTTCCGCTGTTCTCTACGCACTGCTCGCTTTCTCCTCGCTACGTCTGAATGGACTTGATGAGCAAGCCATAAGTCTCAAGATATCAGCGCTCGAGTTCCTCTCGGCTTCTGCAAAGAAAGAGTCATTAAGCTTAGCCGAAGCTGCTCAACACGTCGCTGCGTCTATGCTTCTCAGCTCTTTTGAGGTAGGTGCTGGAGAAGACGTCGAGCTAAGACTAACTGTCTCACTGATTCTTTGTATTAAGGTTCTTATATCGTCGCCTAGTTCAGTCGAGTCACTATGGTATATTTGGGGCGCCATAGACATCGTCAAAGCCACCCGCCTCGGAGATCAGTCGCATAAAAGGGACATTGGGCATTTGCTTGACTGGCTCGACTATCACAATTTACTTTCTCACTTTTTTATACACCATCGGCACCACAAATCATTGAGTTTGGCTGCTCCACATGTAAATCATTCGACTTCGCGAGGCCCTCAGTATGCAATTTTGGCACAGCATCAACCAGTATGCTTACCAGGAGTGTATTTAAAATCATAACTATTAGCTAATTTTTGATTCCAGACGCCGCCTAGTCCAAGTACGACATATGTGATGTTAAATCTATTGTCAGAAATATACAGCACATCTCTACATCCATGGAACCATACGAGTTCCAATGAAGAATACCACAGCCGCCTCGGGAAAGTCGAAGATAAGATTGCACGTCTTCACATCACGCCAGTTTCTACTACTTTCGGCGCTGACGATGCAGTCGCGATACAAGTATACCAGATGGCGACCCGAATATATTTCGCGCGCGCATCGCAGAGTTCATGGAGAGTATCCTCTACGGTAGACGCTCTAATCGATAACATATTCGCTGGGCCTCTTCCAGCGCATGCATGCGGCCACTTTTTCCCCGTGTTCATTTTGGTTTCCGAGGCAAGGACGGACAAGCGAAGGACTGTCATTCTCGACTTAATTGACAGAACCGAGAAGAGCGCTCGGATACGTATGAAACATTTGAGGACCACGGTCCTGGCTATCTGGGCGCAGCAGGATCTCTACGCGGATGATGATTTGTTGGTGGACTATCTTAGCATGATATCACGAGTAATAATGTAAGTAAGTATGAAAACTTCAGTTGTATATGAGGTGTTAGAGATAATGGAGCAATCCATGATGGTAAAGAATCGATAATCAGAATTTTCAATGTCAAAAATTCAGATGCTCTTTTGGAACATTCATAGTATCTACAGTGGCCTAATACTGTACGAGTCACGCCTAAGCGCCCTACTCGGCTGTGCGATAAGGTTAGGCCACACGCAACCGCACGCAGAGCTCTCGAGGTCTAGAAAAAGGTTTTCATAGGGAAATATATTTTCATCCGTCCCAATATTTTGTTGGCGCGAGAAACATCGAGAGGCTGTTGGTATATAACTTCATGATCTGTCCCACCTAGTTGACCACGCCTCAAATCCATTGGCAGACGAAAAAATAATTGCATTCCGAACCCATTTTATTATTTCTAACAGTACGAAAATCAACGCGTTTGCACGATGTCTCCCTCCAACGAAAATGAGCGCCGTCCACCATATACAATCACCAGCAGGAGCAAAAGCTCGCCCAAGATAACGAATGGAGGAGAGCCCATACAACTTACGCAATTTCGTCGATTGCCAGTGGATGAAAGACAAAATACAGCGGAGGGTCCAGTCGAGCTAACATCAGCTCAAAAGCAACTCGCCTTGATAAAGAAAAACGAGCTGATAAATATTAAATCAACGCTTCAAGCCAAGAAAGTAGAGATTAAAGCGCAGAAAGGGAAGTTGAAGGCAGCCAAGGATTCTGCGAAGATCGCACAAGAGAAGCTTGCAGACCATAAAACAAATTTTGCGGAAGTGGTCTTCGGGTGGGTTGAAAGTCGCATTGAAGTGCTGTCGCTTCTAGGGAAATCAACTAAACTTACAACTTGTGCGGAAACCTCACAGAGTCTATACAACAGGATGGAAAAAGATGTTAGGGAACGAAAGACTCAAGTCGAGGTAAACGCTCAGTTGGAAACAGAGGGAAAGATAGAGAACATCGTTTCACCAAAGCACCTGGACCTTGATGATTACGGAACTGCCTTCGATTTGTGGTGTCGAAATAACATTCTTGTTGAACAAGGGGATACAATCCGGAACAACCGAGTTCGTGTATATACTGAAACTCGTGACACTCTGAGGAAGTCAGCGAGTGAAGCTAAAAGAGAATACGCAAGTCTCTTCGCACGTGAGAAAAAGCTAGATGAAGAAGTGAAGCAGCTTCAGGGATCTCTCAAGTCTCTGGAAGAGCAAAAGAAGGACCCCCAAAAGCCAAAGGTTGGAAGTAGTGGTCCAGTCAAAGATGGTGAAAGAGATCAACACTTGAAATTTGAAAGCAAGGGGGTGGCGACCACAAATGGAAAGGCAAAGGAGACACCACCGCAGCCGAAGATACACCCACCGCGTAGCAAGGTAACTGTGAGAAAGACTAGCTCTGCATCCAGATTGAACCGCGCACCAGCCGAGAAGCGCAATCATACGAAAGGGAACCTCGGCCGTCGCGGTAGCACTGCCAAAAAAACTAAAGTGGATAAAAGCAAGATCCAGCATAATGGAATAGAGAGATGACACGTCTAATACTCCAAGAGTAACGACTGGAAGCTGCGTGTGTATGGTAAGGTTGTATTTGGAAGGAAATAATGGATTGATTAGATATTAGACAATGAAAAGGATACCCAAGACCCATCTGTTCTATGAGCCATTGGAGGCGCGCTTCTTTCCTGAGTATTGATACTGACAGCGTTGAACGTGAATTTCATATCGTGTACTCGGCCTGTAAACAAAAGTAGAGCTAAACTTACTAATTTGCTTGCATATCAACAAACGTACGTTGAGAGAGATCGACTGCGGGGTCGAATGCGCATATGGCGCAGGCATGGCGCAGCAGAAAGATGGGCGCGCTTGCGTCGTGCCTCCCATGCAAATGATAGGATGTTTGAACAGCAAGACATACTCATGAGGTGGCTGTTGTGGTAAGTAATGGCAGTGACGATGTAATGTGTGCAAGCAGATGGAAGGCTCGAAGGGCGCCGTCTTCACTTGTTTATTTTGTATTTGTACTTCTACGACCTGCTCCGTTACTATTATATAACAATTTATTTACATGCTGGATAACGACTAAAATTCACCGAAAGTTATGCCTTTATGATTCGGTCGTATCGACCAGGGTTGAAGCATTGAGTGCCTTGCGATTGATAGAATCATGGCTCTCGTCAAAGTTATAAATTTCATGCCAAGATGGTTGGAATTTACGTCAAATCCCAGAGGCCTAGCAAGAAAGCCCCGCTGGATGCCTAACGCAGGAGCGGCTTATGATTATGCGGCGACGATCAAGTAACTCGGATTCCGTTGATCTTAATCTTATCTCATGCGAAATATCACGCTCTCCTGTCATGGAGTGATAAGAACAGCTACAGTCGCATTGTTTTCACAGCCGAGGAATACGTGCGCAGAGTCAGTACTTTTCAGTATTCCACTCCAACATGGAGAACCAGGAGCATGATGTCAGCGTTAGGCTCGCTGAGTCTGCGCAGAAGGCGCCCAGTAACAAATTATTGAACATAGGAGCATGCGAGGTGGCGGCACTCAATTTCGATACACAAGAAATGCGCTTCGTCGTTCTTACCCCTCATCACGGCAACTCTGAAACGAAGCTCGAATGCACGCTATCTTATGAGCCACTCTTAGAAGCGAAGCCGTACACAGCAGTGGTGAACACTCGTGGAAACCCTGTCGGAGCCGTTCCGATTCTAGTCAATGGGAAAGAAATTCTGATGACGCGGAATCTTTCGGTATTCCTTCTCCATATGCGAGCAAAAGATGATCATCTGAGGTTCTGGTTCAGGGATCTTTGTTTAGATGTTACCAATCCAGAGGAGAAGTCTCGATACTGGAATGTGGAATGGATAACTAAAATGAACGAACATGCCCAGGAAATCATCGATCTGAGCGAGATTATGGCACAATTATGGGATGAAGGAAAGCTGCCCGCAATTCCAGCCCCGCCACTCAGGGGATGGAGGGAAACCAGGGACTTGGAAGAGTGGAAGCGAGGACCGAAACACCATCCTGCTCCTCTGGCTGTTCAGAATAATCCGGAAGGGTCTTCTGACCCATTTACGTACCTTCCCCTAGACTACGTGATGGGCGAGTTCCGCGTCTTCGAGCTGTGGGGATCGGGCAACCCTTCAGATCCTCTGAAAGGTATTCTTGCATACACGACCAGGGCAGAAGATATTCCCTACGTATGTTTATCGTATACTTGGGGAGAGGAAGAACCGACGGAGGATATATGGCTTTTTGGCCAACCTTTCAAAATTAGGAAAAGTCTGGCAGACTTTTTCCGGACAGTCCGAAGAGAAAATGCCACAATCGTCATATGGATTGATGCCATATGTATTGATCAACATAATGTTGCAGAGCGTAATCGACAGTTACCGAGAATTATCTATATATACGCAGCGGCCGACATGGTTGTTAGCTGGGTAGGAGAGTCAGACGAGGCAAGTGAGGTCGCCATTGATCTCATTTCAGAATTACAGACGCCCGTGCTCCGGCTAAAAGATGATGGTAATTGGGACGTCAAAGACAGTGAGAACTTTCCTAGTCGACTGGCAGCTCTATATCGGTTCCTTCTACGTCCATACTTCCGTCGTATCTGGGTATGCCAAGAGCTTGCTGTCAGTTCTTCGCCGGTCTTGTTCTGTGGACATCGAACTGTCGAATGGTATAAAGTAGATATGGCGGCTTATCATCTAGTTGATGTTCTTACTAGGGATAAAACGATGGCCGATGCAATGATAGCTGCAGATGGGCAGTTGAAAGTTGTTTCAGAAAGTGATGTCTCTTTCGTACGACGTCTTTTCTATTTCAGACATCTCGAAGGGGCCGGCGCCAATTCAGTGTCGATGCTTCCTGTAAACCCAGAGTGGTTCGGAATGGGAGAGAAAACCCCAGGTATTCTCGACGCGGTGGTTCTTGCTCGGGACTTTGAGAGCACAAATCCGTATGATAAGATTTTTGCCGTCTGGAATTTGGCACGAGATACTGTTGGCATGGATTTCAAGATGGACTACACGAGATCACTGTCGCAGACTTATACGGAATTCGCAGTAGCTGAAGCAAAACACAATCGTTTATTGGATATCATCTGCGCGGCCGAACCTACCAGGAACGAGGAACTGGATATGCCTTCATGGGTACCGGATTGGAGCACTCCTTCAACCGCCAGCAGCATGATACGTAGAGAACATATACCCAATATATTCATGTCAGCCGTAAAGAATATTGGAGGACCAATCTATCAAGCCATGGGCAAGGGGGTGAAGATGTCTCGGTTCTCATTCTCGGATAGAGTACTCAAGTGCCCTGGTCTTGTTGTTGATAGGATTAAGATTGTTGGACCGTGTGATGATACCCTGACTGATAAGCGCGGGTTGTATGCTGCGTGGCTAGGCATAGCTGCGAACGAAAGTACTCTTTATGATTGGAGCAACGAGTCTAGATCAGCATTTTGGTCAATGATCGCGGGTGACGTGGAGGGCACGTGGGGTTTCCGCAGATGCGACCCGACAGAGATGGGGATAGAAACAGCAGGTCGGAAGACTGAGAATGAGCGCAAGGATGGAAACAGTAGTGACAAGAAAGAGGAGGGCAACAAGGCTACAGACCCGCAGAGTGAAAGTGACGTCAGGAAGCAAGAGGAGAGTAAGGAGGAGACGTCCGACAGTCTGGAAGCTAAGGAAAGACATGAGAATGAGAATAATGAGATGGAGAAAAATACTGACAAAAAGGCAACCAACGAGAATCAAAGCGATGACAGTCCTAAGAAGGATGTAGCTGAGGGAAGGAGTACTGAAGAAACTTCTCCCGAGCAAGAGAAACTTGATCCCCTATTACCAAACCACCCTGACTCCAGCACCAAAGAACCCAGCGATGAAGGATATTTCACTGTACAATGCTACAAGCCCGACGAACTTAAACACAGTCAAAGCAAGTATCACATCGGCGATATATTTGGCATCGTCACAAAAGGAAGACGTCTCATCGTTACCGAAAAAGGGTATATAGGATTAGCCCCGCACTGGGTTAAAGAACAGCAAAGTCTTGCGATTTTAAGCAACTGTAGTACACCTGTACTTTTGGATGAACAATCAGACGGGAAATATAGCTTTGTTGGAAGCTGCTTTGTGCAGGGCTGGATGGAGGGAGAGTATATAGGGAGGGAGAGTGAGAAAGCTGAGTGTGCTGATGCCGAGGAGTTTTGGTATTTGGTGGAAATCGGAGGAGGTCAGCTTGAGATTGTATGACGAGTGAGTGTGTGAGTGTGCTTGGAGGAAGAGCACCACCAGTGCACCTAGTGCACCTACTCATTTAACCAGCCGGGGAGAAGCTCGGCAGATAGAACTAGAACCGTAAGATTACCCACAGCGGCTTATTAGATTTCAAATCTCCTCTGATGAAATCTGACGAGATAAGTGAGCGGCTGCGGCTGAGGCTGGAGTGTATTGCGTTCCACATTACGATTCGCGCACCGCGTAGCTCCTACCTAGACCTAGACGATAGCCAGATTGAGGATAACCTCGGTCTAGATGTGAATCAGCAAATTTTTTTTCCTCCTATGGAGCTCGAGACTTCCCCATTGCGGAGTCTGTGGTGCTGGTGGGGCAACGCCCGTACAGACCACGGACCTCCCAGCACCTCTAAAATGCGCGAGCTCTGCTCAGCACCACCCCAAATCCACAAACCGTTCCAGTCCTTCTCTCTCTACCGGCCTTTTGTCTCATCATAAACACCAACACCGCCGCCATGGAGCAAACCGACCTCAATTTCTTCAATTCAATCCCTTGGTGCGCCGACCTCCTCCAAGACCGCGATTACATCATCACGCCAACCTTCTCGCGCGAATACAAACGGTCAACCGAAGACTCGCTCTTCGCCGAAACCCTCAAGACCCCCAACACCATCCAGGCCGCACTCTCCCTCTACCGCCGCCCCGACGATGGCGCCAAAGCCATTACTGAAGCGCGCATGCTTCTCAGTCTGGGATCCGGCATGAACGGCAGTCCGCACGCATTACACGGTGGGCTTATCGCGGCGGTGATCGACGACGCGATGGGGTTGCTGCTTACGCTGAATAAAGACGCGGATGGAAATCCGCTGACGCTGTCGACGGTTACGGCGGGGCTCGATGTGCAGTATTTGAAGATGGTGAGGACGCCGCAGGTGGTGCTGGTGGTGGTGCAGTTGAGTGAGAGGAAAGGGAGGAGGTTCTATATCAATGGGAGGATTGAGGATAAGCAGGGAGTGGTGCTGGCGAGGGCGGAATCGCTGTGGATTCAGATCAGGACTTCGAAATTATGATGGTTGGTAAATGCTGGTTTACGCTTTTCTCTTCTACGTTGCTGATGCTGAGTGTCCCTAGAGCACATCAATCTCATTCGCCATTTATTTACCATCATACTCTCATATGGGAGAGGATAACGAGTTTCCTTTACAATTATATATTCTTCATCGCGGACCTGTACATATGCTGCATCCACAGTCGGCTATGCAGGACTTTTTTCGACACAGTGCTGGAATTACCATCTGGACCCAGGATACGCAGTTATATCTGGCCTGTGGGATTTGGCAACTCTAAGAGGAGGCTTTAAAGCTATGTCCCGTTCCAGGACCATCACAAGGAGACTCAATTGGGTTTGCGAACAACCTGGGAACCGCTGGAAACCGCTTGGAAACCGTCAACCCTGGCAGTACTCTTGTATGGAGTTTTGAAGCTCTCCGTTTTAACCAACTTTTTTTTCATGAATATAATGATACCCTTTACCTATACAACCTATCTGGTCATATTGGAGCGTGCTGCAGTATCGATTCTTTTCATGTGCAAATTAAAGGATTTCTCTTAGCTTACATCAAATCAATATGGCCACTCCGGTCAATCGGATGTGCCCTCCAAGTTTTCGCATTTAGGTTACCAGTGGAGATCAACATCTAGCATTATCATTCAAACACAATATCTAATCTACTGAAATATTGCTGTCGGACAATTAACCCGGCACGATATTCTTCCTTCCATCACAGACAGACCGGCCCACAGCAGCCCCCTAGTTCATAGCATTCGGTGGAAGACTGCTTGGAGGGAAACATCTATCGACAGCCATCGCGTTATTACCCCACCAATTCGGGAATGTCACATTCGGTAGATTGAGTCCAAATACCATCACAGTCTGCATCAGCTGCGTTCCACAGTCGAGGCCTACACCGAGAAGATAGTTGTACTTCCTGAACCAAACCGGGTGATATCTATACATATATCCCATACTATTCACCCAATTAGCATCCAAACTCTCATCATTACATAAGCCCAATCAGAAGAGTACTCACAAGAAAGCCGAAACCATCGCACTAGTCATCAAATTGGTCGTCTGATAAACGGGGAACAACGTCGCTCCGTAAAACAGTAACGACGGGTTAAACCGAGTCTCTACATCCCAGTGCGGTTTCCACTTGTGGACACCCCACGACAAGATGACGAGCGCCGGGCCGATCAGGAAGCCGTAGTAGATCCAGTTGTAGGGCGAATCGCCGCTGAAAAATACCTTGGGCCCGAGGACGCCCCAGATGACGGAGAGGGAGTAGAAGTTGCGGGTTTTGACGGCGTTCCAGGCTTGCGATTCGACGGCGCCGGTGAGCTTGGGGCCTTCGGAGTCGATGATGAAACCTGAGGATGGGGTGTTAGTTTGGTGGTGGGTAGGAGGGTTTGTGAGGGTTGGTTGCTAGAAAGGGGGAGGGGGAAGCTTACGCATCATGCCGTAGTTGATGAATGGACCTAGCAAGGTTCCATAGACTTGCCCGATGAACATCTCGGTTTCGGGAATCTTCATGTAGAAGCCGAACTTGTAGTCTGAAATGAGATTGAGGTTCTGCTCGAGGATCTGGCGACCGTAGACCATGCAGGTGAGAACACCGAGTGGTTTACCGGGGAATAAACCTCCGGCAATGACTTCGGAAAGAAACGCCATTCCAACTTGCATGTTGGCGATACCCCAGAGAACGCCGTTGGGGAAGGTGAAGATACATGAGATGATGGAAATGACGACGAATCCCCTGATATGACCATGTTAGTGTAAGTGGTTATAATAGGTTAGGAGAATAGACACATACCACCAAGGCAACTGCATCTCCGCACCATACAGCTGACCAATCGCAAGCGCACTACAGATCGCCAACAACAACCCATACCACCAATGCGGCACTCTCGGCAACTTCTCCATAAGCTGCAAATACGGATCATTATAATTCTCCCTCTTATTCCTAAACGCATCTCTCAAGCCGCGATAAGCCGGCATTCCATACCAAAGCACCGAGTACACCATCGCGCCCGTCGAAGCCGCGAACCCGAAAAAGAACTGCAACGCATACGACGTGGACCAATAGGGCCGGGAATACGCGTCCATGGCTTCTTGGTTGAGCGTGTAGTCGGGGTTCAGGATCCGCGTGATGTTGTACTTGGCGCCGTCTTTGTCCCAGGTGCCGGATCCCATGGGCGAGAAGTTCAGTGCGTTGAGCGCGTTGCTGAAGTATAGGGCTGGGTAGATCACCCAGCAGGCGAGCATGGCGCCGATGAATTGGTTGGCGTTGGACCAGAGGGGTGTGTACAATGGGGACCAGAAGGAGACGTAGTTCCAGTCGAGACTGATGTCGAGGAGTCCCTGTGGTGCATGTTAGTAACAGTTAAGCTTTTCGGAGTAGTCAAGAGCTAAGAGCAAGTGGAGCTTACAAAACCATAGTATCCAGAACCCATCACATAAGCTTTCCAGTGTCCGTGTCCGAAGTAGCAGATCAATGGAATCGAACTAAGAAGTGGGAACATGACGACTGGAACCCATTCGTAGCAGAACGCCGCGATGGCTACAATGCCGAAGAACTTAAGCGACTTCTTTGTGACGGCAGGGTTCTTGTGCATAGCGTTGAAGAGTGAGACGTTGGGCAAGACTCCAGGGTAGTAGATGTTAGGAGGTCGGACAAGAATGTCTCTGAATAGTCCGGCGAAACCGTATCCGATCATTTGGGTGGTGATGAGGAAAAGAATGCCCCAGCCTGCGTTGATTTTGCGGCCATAGTAGAGCTCCATGGCGGACAGTGGTCCAAGACCGTAGGCAGTGTAGCACTAGGAGAAGTTAGCTAGGTTGTCCTAGTTAAGTGAATGAAAAGGGTTACCTACACTTCCCCAGTAAGCGACCACAATAAGAGCGTGTTCCTTTGCATTCCATGGTCCTGGATTCAAACTCCATTTCCATCCGAAAGTATTGAAAGTTCGAGTTGGGAGATATGCAGCCATTAATGACCCCATTCCCCATGACAGCAGTTGCACCGCATAACTGGTAAGACTCATGGTATATGGTTTGAAGTAGTAGAAGGAGGAGATACCGCATCCTACGACGACCCAAAAGGTGGAACAGAACCAGAATCTGAAGGTAAGAATTGGCTCCCTGATAGAAATTTGTTAGAACTAGCGCTTCCATTGTTGTGATTGACAGTATGCAACTCACGTTGGATCATTGTGAAGATCGACCGTTCTCGCAACGAGAGGAATTGGGTAGTCTTTCAGACGAGGGTCAATCACGACATCGTTTTCCTCTGGAATAATGATCTTGTCATCGGGGATGTCGCTGTAATCATTGGAATCAACAGCATCGATTTCAACATCGAGCCCTTTCTTCTCTGACAGGGAGTGATCAGAGGTACTGGGTGTTTTGGAGTCAACCTGTTGATGGGACTCGATGGTATCCATTTCGGCACCCATAGTCGCAGAAATGACCGAACAACCTGGCGAGCTGAAGAGGGGGTTCTACGTAGCATCTTATACATTTTCCCTGCGGTTACAATTATCCGGGAAATACCCCAACCCAGGAGCACAGATAAGAAGAGTGGCAATACATGAGCGGGGTTTGCGTTCATGGAGATCATGTCGCCGCTCCGAAAGTCTCGAATAGTCCGACATAGACTATTCACCCAAAGTAACCCAATCCCAAACATATCGACAGTAGAAAAGATATCGAAAGATAAGATGTCAAGATAGAGAAAGTGGAAAAAAGTCGGGAAGTCGCATGCCAACTTCCTAATCTAGTATGTGCATGCCCCGCAACTATTGGTCGTCGGTGTCGTTATATGGCAGTTGACAGAAGCATCTTATCTAGTGCAGATTGGATGCACACTGGTAACTGCTGCAGGGTGTCCATGTGATGGTTCCCAGGGAGTTCCCAGCGAGTCGAAGCGACTTCGCCATTAGCCAGAAAATGTCAAGATTCTTTTCAGGGGACAAACACATGTTATTCAGACGAATTTCTAACAGACCACAGCATGCAACTTTCGTAAGTTAAGCACCGCTGCACTATGTTTATTGAATTCACCGAGAGTAACCGCTTGAATGACCGCTGAAGCGCGAGATTTCATGGGGAGATGGAACTGTAGACACTGTTCAAGGAAAGTGGGGTATATGGTACAAACCTATCACGCCTATGCGCCTTCTTTCAGCCGTAGAGTGGATAGTGGCGAAGGAGATACATCGGCTTGCTGCTACCACCAAGCCAAGCCGGATCGTCCCTAGGCCTAGGGAAGGCTTCTGGCTCTTCATTTCATTGAGGGGATACCATTCTGCCAAGATTCAGCCGGCGAAATAGGCAGGTGTTGAGACGACCCGCAGAAATAAAGATTGCTAGAAACTTTTCCAACTATCTGGTCCGTGTGAGACGACTTGTCGTGCTTCGAAGATAGGCGATATGTGTGCTAAGCGGCCCTCGGAGGCCCTTGTCCTCAATTGATAGGACGGTGGATATGGAACGTAGTCCTCGACGATAAGATAGATCTCCGATACTATGGGCCGAATACTCATGATAAGGATCGAACATAGAGTTTCATCCACAGTTCTAAGTTCGTAAGATCAAATTTCAGAACAGGTTGAGCTTTGAGGGCCGAAGGAGTCTAAGTAGTCGTTGAGCGGATCACGTGCGGCTCTCTCGGTGTGACTCATGTGCTAGCTACCACTGAGGTACGACAGGATTGGGTTCGGATTAATTGATTCTAAAGGCTGCAACTGAGCAAAATCGTTTTAGGGCTTATTTACTGTGAGTATTGATCACTCCATAGGGAAAGAACGACAGCTATCCATATCGTCGGAGGTTAAGTCGTCCCAATCGCACATCATGCTAAAATAGGAAGCATACCCGGTAGCCAACAATATCTCATATAAAGGTCATCACATAGTCCGTACAAAACCTCATCTATCAGTATTAAGATAGTGGCTCTATTCTTGAGTTCCGAGCTTCGAGCATTGGGTTATTAGACTGCGTTTGTACTTTATATGCAATCTTGATCCTTCCCGTTGTTCTTCGCCTAGGTTCTAACCATGAAGGGGCACACTCTTGGCGGTTCTAAAGCCGACCATGCTTCTGGGTGATGGACTGGAAGTTCTACTAGAAATATAAATCCGTCTAGCAGATGAGACGGGGTTGAAAATCATGAGTTTCATGACCATGTGCTTGTGCTTGTTTGATTATTATTTTTTCGGCCCTAAACAACCAGCATGGTAAGGAATAGCTACTTAGAAGGCGAAGGTATTAAGGATGACCCTGTTGAACTCCTACTTCTGTAAGTGCGGGGTAGTTTCTTGCTAGCCAGCCTCGCGAATTTTAGCCGTCTTAACCTCCCTGATCCCTTCATGGAACTAAATCTAATGTTATCACGGCAACATTGACGGCTACTGTGTTTCTTACAATGGGTAGTAAATCTACCGGCACCAGGTTTCAAGACCTACCGTTGGAGCTTCACATAATCATCTGGGATCTGGCGGTGGCCTCAAGCTTTAGACGTCGGGTAATTCCATTGCGATGGCAAAGCAGATCTCCTAGTTCGCCAGTCGAGGATAGTCCTTCGTCTCCATCCATTCTCCTCAATACCCCTCTACTGATACCAGGAGACTGTCCAACTACTCATTTCACATTCCAACTGTGTCAAAAGTCCCGGCTGTACGCCTTCTCGAAAGGTTACCAAATCTGGAGCTTCAAAAACGATCGAGGCGAAGTACGGTGCATCAACTGGAATCCCGCGCACGATACCGTCTTCCTACCCGCACATGTTATTGCCAAGTCTGTCCTTCAAAATGCTCGACGTACGCATCCCCTCACAGTTTTGCGCAACGATTTCCCACTCGAAACGGAGCAAATCCGAACGCTCGCTTTACGATACTGCGTCCGGTGTCGAACGAAGAAACAGAACAAAACTCTGATGGGGAAGTTGGCACCATTGCGGTCTCTGCAGGAGTTGGCTTTGGTGGAGGAGCAAGACGAGGATGATATGTCTCAATGGGCATGCTTGGAGAATATTCATATGCGTCCCTGGGAGTGCTATCGAAATCCGAAGATGCCTAGGGCCTTTACGCAAGCATTAGAAATGCGAAGTTCTGAGATTGATGTGAAGAGAATCACTGTGGTGCCATGCCGTGGCAAGGACAAGGACTTGCTTCCAGGCAAAACGTATTTCACGTTCATTGAGCTTACCAGCATCTGAGGCCACTTTATAAGGGTTCTGACGAGACACGATACCAGTTATATGGTCAAATAGTCACAACGAGTTTGCATTTTTTCGTGCAGTCTTGTCATTAATTATTATTCAACTTGATTCTTGCTGCTACTTCTCTCGAATGCAATCTTCTCGTTCACTGAGTCTACTTTCCTGCTCAAATTATTTTCCCAGCTCAATTCCCTCAATCTAGGGGTTTTCTTCCGTACACCAAAACCCTAGAAAATTTCGGATCAGTGGTCTTTCAATAAACAGGCTTGAGAGCGAAGTCATACCCTTCAGAATAGCAATGGATATTTGTGTCTTTAATATCCCTTTCCACCGCCAACAATAACTGCTCAACTTCACCCTTCTCCATCCCCAGGATTCTTGTGAAAAGCGCCATACTTAGTGCTTCAAGCCCCATCAGCACATTTCTTTGGACCCAGATACTCAACACTTTATTTCGTTGTCCTTTAGCCCACGGACTCATGGGTGCGTATTCTCTCCTTTCCACGACATCCACAAACCCAATCTCTTCTAACCATCGTTTGTAGTGCGCTCCATTATTCCATGGTCTTCCAGCCTTCGTACTAGCTTCTATAATCAACCTGTTCCATTTTACCAGTGCGCAGTCTTTCGGTGGCGGTGTTGCATACTGGAAAGGAAATATAGGATCGCGAAGCTCGAGGTATCCTCCTGGTGCGAGCGCGTTGAAGGCCGAAGTGAAAACGGCTTTTGGAGATTGAAAGCAGGAAAGCAAGACACGGCCGTGTATAAAATCGAACTTCAATTCTTCTGGGAACGTCCAGGGATCTTCTGCGTCCTCAATTTGAAATGAACAATTAGGCGGCACACTGCGAACGATATCTTCAGAAAGATGATGTATCAACGAATGGATTTACTTACTAGGAGGGCTGTATGGGGCTAAGATCAGTCCCAATGACTGTTGATTGCGGATACTCATTTGCTATCGATCTTCAGCTCCTTCACGCATATTCGCTTCATACGCTCCTACCAAATTCAACGGCCCAGATGCCTGTGCCAGTAGCAATGTCAAGGACATTGATTGGTCCACTGGTGTCAACCGGTGAAATGAACAGCTTTCCATCGATCGTCATCCGTAGAAATCTGTGCTGAAAATCTGGAAGCATCAACAAACGCTCGTAAAACAGCTTGATTCCAATAAAAACATACTGAGTCTATCCTGTTCTAACTGTTCGCAAGAGTATTAGAAGAGAGTTCTTCTTCACTGTGTCGGATCCAAGAATACATACCACATCATTGGGCAAGGGATATTCTAAAACGCTTTCTCAGCAACATATCATGGGGGGTTGGTAGGCAACACTTACGGCCCATCTTGTAGCGATGGTAGGTCCGTCCATTCTCCTCGACATGCTCATATAATTCGGAATCAACTGACGCCAGCGAGCTCCTGTATCCAGTCAGACACAGTTCCATCTAATAACTCTCGTCATACCGTGCACTCATCCCACTAAGAGCAGAATCGATATTTGGGTCGTTCTGCAACCATTTCAGTGTTCCGTAGCAAGCCTTGCCCCAAGTATACTAACATCCAGAACAGGTGGCGCCGCATCGACATATGAGCCAAGCTCGTCGAGCTTATAAAAGTTTGGCCCAGGAAAGACCTTTGGAGTCTCCTTTTCAGGCTTTTCTGCCATTGTCGAAATCCACAGTGCAAACACTTAAAGACCTCAACACTTGAGCGAACAAAACTTTTTGACAAGTCCTTCTTCGTTCGAGACTCCAGGGCCATGTGGATCAACTCCTTATGCTCCACTTTGTTTCGGACCGGGACGCCAATTATGGTTCCTGGCGGGACCGAGGGTCGAATGTTAGCTTAGCCAACGTTGTGCGTTACATGTCTGACCCGCATGAAGGCTCAGTCACCTGCATATTTATGGGAAATTCGTCAGCGTGTTGTGTTCGTGTTTGATTTGCCGAGCTGCACCGACTGGTCGGTACGAGAGGGGAGGACTTGCCGTGGTTGGAAGCCGAGGGGAGGGATCACGTGTGCAGGTACTGTACATACCAACAAGTTGGTGATGTTGATGGCGAATGTATTACAGGTTTTTGGCAATTTTCTGCTGCTTTTCACTCAATTGTTATGGGTCCTTTCGTGAAGAAGTATGAGTTCATATCAAAATCTAATCAGTTTTCATTTTCTAGACCCGAAGCACAAGTAATGTAGCATCAAAATCAAATCCATTTCGGACTGCAGTCGTTTACGAACCCAGAAACCAAAATTACATTTTTTTCCCCAATCATGACCCTCAGGAGCTTCAGTTTAATCACCAACTAGTTCCTTGTCCTCGCACCAACAGTTCTCCACCCTTACACCCCCCTCGCTGCATCTAAAGCTCCCTCGATTTCGGTCCAGCCCGACTGAATAAACACATACTCGCCTGGCAATCGTCCGACAACACCGATGAACTAGACGTGGATGTACTTGAATTGCTCGATTCTGAAATTTCGCTACTACCCGGGCTAGAGCTAGAGTATGAAGATTCACTTGTGTAAGTTGAGGTGGATGTGAATGTACCGGGACCGTAACTCGAGCTAGAGCTGGATGTTGAGAATGAACTTGATGTTGCTGGATTTGATGTGAGAGATGAGGTCGACGTTTTCTGTTCTGATAATGAAGACGATAGCGATGCTGCTGCAGAGGAGGAGGATGCTGCTGCGGATGATGACGATGAGGCTGCTGTAGATGAGGATGATGCTGCCGCCGATGACGAACTGGATGATACTGCTGTGGATGATGATCCTGCTACAGGCGACGAGCTTGACGAACTGGATGATAAAGCTGCAGAAGATGACGCTCCTCCAACGGGCGACGAGGTCGACGAACTGGACGATGATTCACGTGCTGAGCTGGCGCTGGAACTTGTCGCGGCTGAAAGCGACGACGTCAATTGGATAGGACTGGAGCTGGAACTAGAACTGGCTGCAGCTGCAGATGAAGAGCTCGACGAACTCGCTGCCGCGAGAGACGAAGTCAATTGAATAAGACTAGAGCTAGAACTGGAGCTGACTGATGCCGCGGATGAAGATCTCGTTGATGAAGAGCTGGGCAATGAAGAGCTCGAGGAACTGGCTGCCGCCGCAGATGAAGAGCTCGATGAACTGGAGGCCGCTTTCGAGGACGTTGAACTCACAACCGTCGTGCTTGACACAGAGAAGCTGAGACTAGAAGTAAGAGCCGCCTGACTGAGTGTAGTCGATGTGACCGCGCTCGAAACAGAAACAGTCGTCGATATAACCGTCGTAGAAGCTGCTTTTGTCGATGATGTCGATATCTTCGAATTACAATTTCCAGAGGTAGACAGGGTCGCGGCTGTAAGTCCAGCCGTAACAGATGCTACACAAACACCAGCATTTGCAGAACCTGCGTTAAAGGCGCCAACTGTTCCATTCCCACAACAGAAGCCGCTACCGGAGATCGAACCGATGTTGTATAAATTCCAAGAGGGGTCGGCACATCCGGGAGTTGCTAAGATACCGTTGATACAGTCGACAGCTATTGAAATGTTAATTTCTCTCGCTCAATCGACGACTGGTTCTAAAGATCTCACCTCCACTACAGCAGTAGGCTGCCTGGGTTCCTAATTTCGTGTGACAGACTTGAGGAGTAGGACAAAAGAAGTTGCTTCCAGTTCCGCATTCTTTTTCGCCTGAGAGCGTATCGATAGGACTGGATATAGCGAATCCAGATCCAAGCTGCGGCTGCGAACAACCAGAACCGCATGCACCACCGCCATTCACAGCCAAACACTTGCAGATATTAACAATACCCGCTCGGCCCACAGTGCTGCAGACACCGGCAAGAAGATTGTTTAACAATGGGACCGCAAGAACGTTGGCAATATAAGTTGTGCAAAGGCCTTGAACGACCCCGAGAGATCCCACACCAGACACGCCAATGTAACAAGCGTCTACAGCGCAACAGGATGTCGACATTTTGTACTGGATAAGCTGTTGAGATAGAGAAGTTGGTTCTATCAGTGAACGTGTATTGAAACAGAAACGCGAAATACAGTATTTCTCATTGCATCTTGCCAAGACATATTAGTTGTCCAGGAATGTGGCGACACGGTCCAGAGAATGCGGTTTGTGTATCGCGAGGAATTCACAGTTCTCACAGAAGATATTCAAGCATTGTAATCACCCTTAATCGATAGTCTCTGCAATTCTTGTGAATAAATTTTCGAGGTTATCAATGAAAGGTTTGAGTTATGTGGTGCCTGGCGTGGTGACGAACTTGGACGAGACTCGGAACGTATTCGCGAGACTTCGCGAAAGAATTAAATGACACTGTTTCATAAACGGGAATCAATCTCTCTAGTCCCATCGGAGATAGCTGTTGCAAGTACTTGTGAGCGATAATCCGATGGTATGTAGAATAATTCAGCGTATGGAACAGTGGTGAGCAGGCAAACGAAGAATCATCCCTTCGCAGCTCCTGCAAGCGAGGCCCCTGATCCATTAGATGGCGGTACCGACCGTGCACACAATGATACTCCGTACTGTACCATGAGATAGCCCAGATAGATGGAGTGGGAAGGCCAGGGAGTTCTCGACGGATGCAAACTTACTCAATGATGGCTCGGATAGAGGTACTTAAAACGGTGGGTTGCGGAATATCGCGTGGAAGAAACTCCAAGTCTCCAAGCAGAGGAATGTCCCAAGCAAGAACAAGTGGTTAGCAATCATGGCCATAGGTGTGTCTGGCTATAGCTCCACCGTCGAATCATCAGACCCATATGATACAGAACGAATGGTAATTTCCTCGTAGATATCTTGAGCACCTCCTTTTTCGCTTAGCATCTGGACGATCCTGTAGCTACACCGTGATTTCGTGTAGGGAGCACTCCACGTCCACTCAGAATAAGCAATGTTCCACAGAAGAAGGCATTAAGGCATTTCTCCTTCCACCAGTTTCTTCATCCATGACCCAGATCACTCCGATCGGTTGAGTGGTATAATCCTTGATAAAAATAAGGGTCTTTTCGTTCGAAAATTTGGCACTCCCATACAGCTACCCATAAACGGCCCATGCTAATTATCGTCATGTTGAATGTCGTGGAGCGCACGAGCAATCTTACCCCTTCGGAGTTAGCAGCTCACGGTTTCATGTTTGCTGATGAGAAGTGCTCAGACCCCGTCTCTGAGCTTGGAGATTGTCTCATGATGGTGTAGCCGTCCACATAAGATGTCTCATAGGGCTTGAAAAGGTCACTTCCTCATCCCGAGAGATACTTCTCTTTTAGCTGCATGCAGATCCTCCCCATGCCGTCGATCAGTCAGCCCTATGACAAGTACCTATGGTATGATTCCAAGTACACTAAATGTACAATTTAATCGAGTTGCATAACGTTAGCCTGCATCAGCATTGAAGCGAGCCATTACATAGTCGTTCTATCCCCGCCGAGATGGTAAAGCTCAGATCCCATGCTATCTCCCCCACTCAACTTCAAGGCATATGAGATCCGTCACGTTTGTGCTTCATCTCGTCTAGAAACTTCGGCCATGAAACATTTGATGCATCTTATCTTCGCAATAAAAGCTCAATCGGATTCAATCTGAACATTCAGATGACCATTCGGAACAGTTTTTCGTCACCACGGCTCTCACAGGAAAGCTTCGACCCAAACTTAAACGTGGTCAACCAATCGCAAGTCGCATTTGATCCCAATGCAGGAATCCGAATAGCTGTTCCAAGCTTGGATGATAGTCTGTGCTGCGATCCGTCCAGTCTTATCTCCATGGCAAGATGGGTACATAATCAGAGTGCGGGGAATGATAAAGAAGCTCTTTCTTGTTCATCGTTGCTCCCCAATTCATTGTACTTTGACATAATCCGACATAATCCAGAGCTGCTTGTGCCGACTTACATTCTTTGGATAACCCGCCTCTCCGCGTTGATCGTGAATCTTTCTTTTCACAGTCAGGCCCAAATTATTTGATCATATCATCAAATATTTCAATACTTAATCGACACCACCATAATGCATTTTCAAACATTGATGACGTTCCTTCTTGCGAGCCTCGCCTTCTCGAATATAGCGCTTGGCTATTCTTCACGGCACATGCACCGGAGATCTCTTCTGCCACTTGCCAGTCATTTGCCCCGATCACCGTAAGTCGTACAACTAGGAAGAGAATTTCGTGAAAACAAGCTTACTCGAAGCATAGATTACGCGCCAACCTGGACAGTGTGCCGGTGCCAACGCCCGCGGCACTTCTTCCTCGTCTCAATGTCGATGCGGCGGTTCCCATACCACAAGCATCACTCTCATTGACTGCTGTTCCGGCAAACGACACCACAATCGCGACCACATCAACATCAACTGGGCCACCCGCGACTGGAACCGCGACCGCGATTGGGGGTATTAGGGTTCCTGCCATTACCATGACTGGAGATTCCGATCGGCCTTTCAAAGTCAACGGAAACACATTCACGACGCAAGAAGATGCGCTCGATCAAGCTTGTGCAATCCAGCATAATCAATGCGCTGATGCTGTAAATGGTGGCGAGTTATCAAATGTAGATGTTGGTGCTTGCGACGCCCAGCAGGCTTCGTGTGTTGGAGGGGGTAAGCGGTAGTAGTAGTTTGAAAGAACATTGCTGTCGCGATAAATAAATTAATCTTCATAAAAAAACTCGTGTTGTTTCCCTTGAGAAAAGTAATATTGACCAATCACGTGCCAATGAACCGCTCCAATCCAGTACGTCCGTGCGTTTCCCAAATAGGCATATGCCATTTTGGGACATTACATCATCGGCCAGTCGTAACTTACGAGAGTATATGCCAACTCTTGATAAGTTAATTTCTCAAGATCGCTTCCTAAAGGGGTTTATGCCATTCTTATAGAGCGCATAATAGACGGACTGAGCTGCAACTATTAGAGCGCTGGAGATCCAGCTTGGTAATCAATTGCGGTGCGGGGTCGGCGTTACACGCACGGAAATGCTGAACCGTCAGGAGATATCGGCCATGGATTAAAATACGCAAGCCAACTGGCAGATTCCTGACTGATTCCTGACAACTTTACGATGCTCTGCCATTCCAACTTTACGAATGCGGACAATGCAAAGCGTTGGGCCTTGGCCTGGTGACGGCGATCTTCACACGACCCGATACCTAGTCCCCGGAATGCAACAAGTGTAGCTTTTCGTGAAGGAAAGAGGATCTGAGAGAGGACTATGCGTCCCCTATTTAAGGGTCGCTTGCCTCACTCCTAGGTCTCCTCATAAGCTCAAGTATCACATCGTTCTTAAAACATCACGACCTCACACCCACATCACAACCTCACACCCACATCTCAATCTCATATCAACATCACAATCTTATATCAACATCCTAATCCGACATCATTCACAATCACTCTACATTCGATACCAGTTTTCAACCATTATGACTAACTCTACTACTACCGAACAATCCTCCAAGGATAAGTCATATTTCCCGTTAGCGGGCGGTGCCTCTGATGGCTGGTCCACCGACGATGAAGCGACAGCTACATGTTTCTGTGGTGCTGTCCAGATGGTATTCGTAAGTCTTATTCACTCTCTATTCCTTGAACCTTCACTAACACGAGTATCTTCACAGCCAACTCATGGCCCTGGCCTAGTCGAAACATTCGTCTGCCACTGCGCCGACTGCCGCAAGATCACAGCATCCATGTTCGCATCCAACTTCACAATAGCCGACAAGTACATCCGCTATGTTCGTGGTCGCGAAAACCTGAAGCAGTTCGGCCAGAACAAAACGATCGCTTCCGGCAACAGAATGACCAACCACTTCTGTTCTACCTGCGGTACCCTGATGTTTCGCGTTGGCGAACAGTTTCCGGGAATGAGTATCATGCGCATTGGAACTGTGGACGATTTCAGTTTGCATGAGACCAAGCTGCGCCCGGGGAGAGAGCAGTTTGTCGAGTGTCGTGTGGATTGGTTGGGTCATGATGGTATTGAGGGGATGAAGCAGTATAAGGGCATGCCTGGTAGTAAGCTCTAAGGGGTGGCGCGAGGGCCTTAGATGGCTCTAGTGGGAGGCGTTCTCGTTGAATGGATGGGAAATGTAAAACAAAAGTGTATTGTTAGAAGAAGCATCTGGAGTTTTATGTTTCGGTTTCCCTATGGCGTTTGTGACTCTGATCTGTAGCCTGAGGGCCTACAACAAGCCCAAGGAGCGAAAGGTGTAGGGCTTCTTGCTGGCTGAAGATCAATGTGACGGTATTTATCTACGTGAACATTCTACTTGTCAGGTCTGTCAGGTCTGCTCACAACGGCTAGCCAATCCTACGAGGGAATGCGCCAACTACTCCTGCTGGTATTCGGTAGGACTTCGAGAACTCGCAACGAGACCTTATGAAGAAGCTTTTGTATGGCAGAAATATATTTGCGCTCCAGGGTAGGAAAACAGCTGATTCGGAATATATTATAGCTAGCTATAACTGCCTGATAACCCCCCCCCCCCCCCCCGAATAATCTATAAAATCATGGTATTTTCCGTGTCCAAACATCGCTGGCGTATTGTTGTCGGCTCATACCACAAATCGAAGAGATTCCGACCCCCACGAACCGATTTTTGCAAGCACATGATTGGCCAACCGAACATCAAGATAAGAACTTTCTTTTTCCACACCACACGTCTCCAGATCTCCAGGAACACCCTTACCCGAAACGATTCCCAAGGAGCCCAAAATAAGAAATTCTGCGCATAAGTGCATTTATTCTTAATCCCAAGGACATGGACATGGAGAACGAGGCGTAGAGGAGACTCAGCCAAAGGCCCCCCACGCCAATCATTTCGGAAAGATAACATGTTTCAGAGCAAGAAGAGGGATGAGCCGGCACTGGTGCCTGCGATAAGAAGTAGAGGTTACGAGCGTCAGCCTCGAAAGTCCCCAGACCAGCATAGTCCCAGGAACCATCTTCAGCTCAAGGGAGATCAGCTCTGCATGATCTGATGTACTCCCTAGGCCCCCTGCGGTTGGATTTCGCACAGGGAACAGAGACGGGGATGGCGTCCGGAAATAGCGAGATGCGGGAGTTGTTCTGCAAGTCATGAGAGGGCCAGCCTTTTTGCTTCTCCGTGTCCAAATCCGGCTCAGCCAGTCATAAGCAGTTCAAGAGCTTATGTTGTCCTGATATACCCTTTTCATATTGTCTGAAAGCAATTGTCACACTGGAAATTAAGTTCATGTTATCTTCGCTCAGCGCCTCCCCGGTCAGAGCGATGAGTATGGAAGAAGGAAGTCGAGGTCAGGTAGGCGAGTGGTGATATTGGTGTGATAACGGGTTATGAAAAGAGTACTAAAGCACGCGATCTTGTTGTTTTCCGTTGGATTCTTTTATCAA
The DNA here is from genome assembly GCA_002946425.1 of Rutstroemia sp. NJR-2017a BBW. NCBI lineage: Eukaryota > Fungi > Ascomycota > Leotiomycetes > Helotiales > Rutstroemiaceae > Rutstroemia > Rutstroemia sp. NJR-2017a BBW. The sequence continues at coordinate 157,521 of NJPT01000024.1, forward strand.
TCTCATGTTCACTGTATCGTTATTCGGTGCATATAATTCTATAAACGATGTCTTACGCTTGGGTCGGTGCCCCTACCGTGTTCAACGGAACTTCTCCAAATGGCGGAGACTCCGGTATGTGCCACCTTCTCTGACCTCTCTGCGGTCTTTCCTCCACTAACAAGATTCAACAGCAACAACGAACCTCAATCAATGGTACCAGTCTGGTGATAGTGCTTTCATCATAATCTGCTCTTGCATGGTGCTTCTCATGGTCCCCGGCATCGGATTTCTCTACTCCGGTCTCGCACGTCGGAAGTCTGCTCTCAGCATGATCTTCGGTTGCATGGCATCTTTCTCCGTAACTACTTTCCAATGGTACTTCTGGGGGTATTCGTTGGCTTTCAGTAGCTCTGGTACAAGCGGATTCATTGGTGATTTGAAACACTTCGGGCTCATGAATACTTTGGCTGTGCCGAGTGTGGGCAGTCCACTGTTGCCGGAGCTGTTGTATTCTTTCTATCAAGTAAGTTGTCGAAGCTCAGACTTCAAAAAGACATTTCGTTGACGCTGCATAGATGCAATTTTGCTGTGTGACAGCAGCCATCGTAACTGGTGCTATCGCAGAGCGTGGCCGTCTTGTACCAATGCTTGTCTTCATCTTCTTCTGGGCAACACTTGTCTACTGTCCGATCGCGTACTGTAAGAGAAGCCCGAACCTTCATATGTCTTACTTAATCACTAACGACGGCATCGGTAGGGGCATGGAATCCATCCGGCTGGGCATACAAATACGGGGTGTTGGACTACGCCGGAGGAGGGCCTGTCGAAATATGCTCTGGTGTATCCGCCCTCGCCTACTCCTTCATGCTCGGGCCTCGCCAGACCAAATTGCTCATCAACTTCCGTCCCCACAACGTCTCGCTCGTCGTCCTTGGTACGATAATCCTGTGGTTCGGCTGGCTCGGCTTCAATGGCGGTAGCGCATTTGGAGCCAACCTCCGCGCGGTAATGGCATGCTGGAATAGTTGTCTTACAGCCATGTTTGGTAGTATAACATGGGTGTTACTTGATTATCGACTAAGTCGAAAGTGGAGTATGGTGGGTTGGTGCTCGGGATGTATTTCTGGGTTGGTAGCTGCGACTCCTGCTTCGGGCTTCATTACACCTTGGGCCTCGATCATCTTGGGCATCGTTACTGGGTTCGTTTCAAATTATGCTACTAAAAGTATGAGGCCACTGTTGCTGTTATATCTCTTATGAACTTTTACTAACGAAGTGTAGTTAAATATGCCCTTAAAATCGACGACTCGATGGACAACCTTGCAGAACACGGGATAGCTGGCATGGTCGGTCTTATTTTCAACGGCCTCTTCGCGGCAGACTACATCATCGGCCTTGATGGTGTGAACACAGGTATAATAACTGGCGGATTCCTGAATCACAATTGGAAACAACTCTACATCCAAATCGCATACATAGTCGCATGCACAGGCTACTCGTTCGTTGTCAGTACCGGTATTGCATTTATCGTCAACATGATACCGGGACTGCACCTCAGAGGTAGTGATGAAGCCGAGATGCTGGGTATGGATGATGATCAGTTGGGTGAGTTCGCGTATGATTATGTGGAAGTTCGACGGGATTATCTCGCTTGGGAACCGCATGCTGGAATTAAAATGGGCTCGAACGTTGAGATGGAGAAGCTGGAGAGGGAGATTAATGGTGAGAAAGGAATGGATAGTGCGGCGCGGAGGGTAGATGATGTGCAGGTGGGAGAGCTGAGAGAGATTAATATGTAGATGTTCGATATTTGAGCATCTCGTGGGGCGTTTCGGGATACGGTAATATGATTGTACGAGCAATGGGTCCAGGTGGTTTGATATTAGGAATTCGTGTATCTTATTGTTATTATTGTCTTAAGATAGGTTGTCCTGTTCATCACTGATTTCTCAGCAAGTGCTGACCTATGATCCTGATTTTGTGCAATACCACGACCTGTTTCACGCTCTCAAACGCTCGGGGGATTTAGAAAGCATGTTGAGCCCATGGAAAAGGGGGACTTTCTTGGGTGCAACCGGCTAGAGGGTCTCGAGCAACTCATGCGGCTTCAAAACTGGGAATGCCCTATCCATGTCTTCGCCAACGGAAATGCGTCGCTATGGACCTAGCATATTTCAGCAGTCATACTGCTCTTAGGCAGCTCACACTCACTCACCCCCCTGCTGCTGATCCTTTCCGCCCCCAATCTTACATATACCCCTTCTTTCTCCACGTGACACCCCCAACCCCCACCTCTAGGCCTCCATCATAACCACCCAGACTCCAGCTACCTGCTACTACCACCCCTTTAACACCTCCAAAATGCCCTCCTCAGAGCTTATCCTCTCTCCCGCCACTGACCCCGACATCCCCCGCCTCGCCCAAATCAGCACCCTCGCCTTCTCCACCCACGACGCCGCCTACCGCATCGTCTGGGGTCAGACCCTTCCCGGCGCCCACGATGCCGCCATCACACACTTACTCCTCCCTCCCCAAAGCTCCACCCGCTGCACCATGAAAGTCACGATCTCCGAGCAAATCGCCGGCTTCGCGTTATGGTATCTACCCACCAATACCGTAGCCGCAGCCGAAACCAACAAGAAAACCCTAGACCTCCGAAGTGATCCGAAAGACGTGGAGACCTCGAGCTGGAATCCTCCTCCGGGGATGAATATGCAGTTTTTCATGGAGAAGATTATGAGTTTTGGGGAGGCGAAGAAGAGGGATTATGTGGAGGGGAGGGATATGAGTGAGTTATTTTCTTTGGTTATTGAGTATCTATATTTGTACAAAAGAAGGTCAAGCACATACGACCATAGATCAAGGAGAAATGGGCATCCCGTCCGCTCTGCCATACACAAGCCTTGAATCGGTGGATTAGTAGTTGGGTGGGTGACCACCAGCGAATCCCCGCTGTTGTATGTCTTATTATTTTGCCATTTTTGACGCTGGTGGGGGCATTTTCTCATTGGGTTTGTTGCTATTCGCTATTGAGGAGCTTACATCTTCCCTAGTGTTGGATCTATGTTTTGTTGATCCAGAGTACCAGAACCGGGGAGTGGGGAAGATGTTACTAGAATGGGGAATGCAGAAAGCGGATGAATTTGGCGTGGATATCTGGTTGGTGAGCACGCCGGATGCGAAAGGGTTTTATGAACGAGCTGGATGGGAAACGAAGCAGGAGGCTGCTATGGATCTTGGGAAGTTTGGGGAAAGTGGAGAGTATGTACGGAGGTGGATGGTTAGGAAACTTGTTCGATAGCTCCCTTCTCTACTGGCCTACTTTCATTTGATGTTTTATCTATAGATATGAACTAGCAAAGTTCATATGTAAAGTTCATATGGCAAAACCATATGCTAAAACCATATGCCATACTTCGAGATCATAAATGCATTGGATCTCAGTGTGTAACGATTGAGAACTTTTTTCATTCGGTATAGTCTATCACTTTTGACAATCATGACAAGCCGCTATCTATAACCTAACCCAGCGCGTATAAAATGGTCGCATGATGACTTAATTACTGAGGAGCGGGCAAGGTTCCTCGAACACCTCCCTTCTCTCCGACTTCCCGTGCGGTCACAGTTACACCCAAGTCCTTGGTAATGTTGATCGTGATCTCGATTTTACCTCCCTTCTTCACGCCCTTGACAGCTGCCTCAGCGAGGACGTTTCCAACCTTCCACACCTTTTCTCTGAGCTCCTCTTCCTCCTCTTCACTGTCATCCTCCTCGGAGTCATCAGATCCAGCATCAGCAACCTTTGCGCCGTTGGACTTGGGCTTGGGCTCAGGCCTGGTGACCTTGATGTATGAGCCTCCCTCGACGATCTTGATTAGAACATCACCGCCTTCCTTGGGGGTAGCAATTTCGATACTTCTTCGTGCTGGAACAGCAGTTTCGGCGGCAACAATAGGTGTGAAGACTCCCTTCTCAGAGTCTCCAGTAATTGAAAGTACACCAATAGCATGGGTGAGATGTGGTACAGCGGTAACGGCAGGATGAGTGGATTGTTCAATATCCTCGGCCTCATATTCTTGGATGAGGGAGGCTTGTAATCCGGCTCCACGGGCTTGCAATTCGGATGGGTTGATGGCGGTTGGTGTTGTTGAGGGTGCAAGGACTGTAGCCTTGGGGAAGAGATATTGGACGTTAGATGCGATTTTAGGTGTGTGCGAGGTACCACCTGACAAGATGATCTCATCAATTTCCAAAACGTCGAGCCCTGCCTTCTTTACCACGCCCTCAATCAACCTGTTGAATCCTTCGAACACTTTACGTCCGATAGTCTCGTACCGTAATCTGTTGATTGTCGAAGAGAAATCAATACCTTCGGCCAAACTCTCTACACTGAAGCTGGCGTTTGTTCCAATACTGAGTGCTTTCTTGGTGGCTTCGGCTTCCAACTTCAGCTTTGCGAGACTTCTAGCGTTCTCTCGGGGATCAATTGAGTTCCACTTGATGAATTCCTTGGAGAAGTGGTCCATCAGAACCTTGTCCAAGTGAACACCAGCAAACTCGTAGTCATGTGCAGTAGCCAAGATGGTGTACATTCCACCTCTTGATGCAATAACCGCGACGTCTGAGCGGGTTCCTCCAAGATCTGCTACGATCACATTCTTGTCTGTAACCTTCGTCTCTGGCCTAGCATCATATGCCAATAGAGCGGCCACAGGCTCGTGGATGAACTGAAGAACCTCTAAACCGGCATCGTTCACGGCTTTGGTCAAAGCGGCTTTCTGTTTGTCGGAAAAGTTGGTGGGGATAGTGAGCACAGCTGAGTTAATCTCCTTGCCTGAGAAGTCTGAAGCAGATTGTGCAAGTCGACGAATCAGACGAGTTGTAACCTCAGAAACGGTGAGCAAAGAGGGTTCTCCCTCCTCTTTATCTTGAACCTTAAAGGCGACTGTCGATTCGTGCTCTAAAGGATGTGCTGAGGCATGGCAGTGTGTGGGATCTATTGACTTGAAGCTACAAATTAAGAGAACTTTATTAGTATTTACTTTCTGAATTGCAAGACAAGTTCCAAAATCACTCACTCTTGTCCGAGGAAATCTCTGAAATATGCGACGGTATTTTGGTTGTTGCGAACAAGTTGTTGTTTGGCTTGTTGGCCATAATATTCGTCTCCGTGAATGTATGATAAAATAGAAGGGATCTGACGATCTATAAAAGATGTCAATTAACTACCCCTACGTGTCCCCCAAACCATCACTATTCACTTACCACCGTCCTCGTTGGCAATAACTTCAGCCTTGTCTTCTGCACTTGTATATGCGATTGAGCTGTTGGAGTTTCCGAATGAAATACCAATTGCATTTCTTTCTCCAGGCCCAGGCACCGAGCCGTTTGACGCACTGGTTTCCTCGGCCATCTCGAAGAAGAGTATAAAAAAGGTAAAGAGAAGTAGTGAGAGAAAATAAAGAGGACTAGGTGTCTTGTCTTCAAAATGCGAATAACTTCGTTTTTCTAAAATCGTCAACACTCTAACCTCACAAAATCGAGAAACTTTTTTTACCTTTGGGAAAGGGCCATCGATAAATTTCGCTAGCGCCACAGTTTTAGCCCCCCACATTAGCCTCGTTGTTTTTATGTTGTGCCTTGCCCTGAGAATTACGCAAGGCTGAGGTGTTGAGGCGCTCGGAACTTTTTTTTGTTTGTCCGCCGTTGAGCTACACAAAAAGCTTCAATATCTCCTCTAACAATTCAAAGAACCCTCCCTCTAGCAATTCGAAGCTGTCTCGAACTCCGGCTCTCAGCTTCTCACCACTGCTTCATCTACCAGAGAAACGGTCATACAGAGAGAGAGACGCGGTCGTGCTGGTAACACCACAATGTCTACAGCAACATTCGTTCTCCCAGGGGATCACATCGATCCTGCACTGTTACCATCTCACCCTACTTTACCTCTTAAGCTTGGCCCCGGGCTTCGTCATGCTCCACCAAATACAGTCGTGCCAATGGTCGCAGGGCAGTTACGGACGGATGCCAGAAAGAATGCTATTTGGATCGAATTCAATGCTGGCCGGGTAAGGGAGCAAGCTGTCGCAAATCTACTTACCAAAGGCTAACATTGCGCGTTTAGTATATACCTGCCGTAGGCGACCTTGTGATTGCGACGATACAAAAATCTGCTCAAGATGTCTATTATGCTAGTCTTAGCGATTTCACCCCCAATGCCTCTCTACCACAACTCTCGTTCGAGGGCGCGACAAAAAAGACACGGCCTCAACTTGCAAACGGAGCATTAGTCTATGCACGAGTTACACTGGCAAACAAGCATATGGATCCAGAGATTGAATGTGTATCTTCTTCAACAGGCAAATCTGAAGGACTGGGTCCATTGACCGGAGGAATGATCTTCAATATCTCTTTGGGCATGGCAAGACGCATGATGATGGCTAAACCGGCAGAGCAAGGCGGGCTTGTTATTTTGGAAGAACTTGGAGCAGCTGGCGTTGCATTTGAAATAGCAGTAGGACGAAATGGGAAGGTATGGGTGGACAGCAAGACTATCAAAACAACCTTGGCGATTGGCAGGGCGATACAAGAAACAGATGAAAAACACCTCTCCATAGACGATCAGAAAAAGCTTGCTCGGAAGCTCGGGCGCGACGCTTGAACGAACTGCTGCATTACTGAATTGCAATTGACGGTCCTTTACTGCAATGTTGGCAGGGTGTGCAATGGCGAAGGTCCATCACTGCCGTGTTGTGGAATGGATCATCCCTCACATTGACGAGCAAAAACCCCTCTCTAGCACGCCTTATCAAATGTCTGTCTCGCTTGATGGGGCTAAAAGCGATTGCGGCAGAAGTGACGGACGCATTCCTCCGACTGCCATATCAAATGCCAAGGGATGTACCCCATACATTCCTTCACCTCGCCGACGTTTACAAATTGATCAATGGGGAGTGATATTATGTGAGTACACTAGGTTCGCTTTAAACTGTAGTCAACCGTTAGTTTCGAGACCTGGTGAAGCTCTACAGAAGAAGAGAAACTCAACACTATGTTGACCTTCAAAGCCATGCTAGGCTTTACCCTAATCTGCCTCGCCAGTCTTCCTTTGTCGAGAGCAGCACCTATCAATCATAAGCTGCCATAACTATCAATGAGATTCATCTAACATTTGATCAGTGGATCTCGGTGCAAACATTCCCATATTGTCTATTCCTGTTGACGCTCACGTGAACTGCGGTATCCAGCTTGATATCGCAGGCAAAACGGTTGCGGTTCTCCTACCATGCACGAGTAGTGGAGGAGTTCCAGTTCCTACTCTCGAGATACAAATTCCTAATGTTGATGATGAGTTACTGATACCAACTTTCGACGGGGAAGCGTCGCTTCCGACCTTCGAAGAGGCATTTGTTCCCACTGTGAAGCTGCTCCACTTCCTGACATCGGATGATTCCCTGTTACAACTGATGGACTTAATTCAGTTCCAAGAGCAGTAGAAGTATTGAACGAAAGGGATTCTGAAGATTGTCCCAGACATCGTCACTCTACTGGGACAGCCACAAAATCCACCACCTCAAAATTCCGAAGTCTACCGCAACTCCCAAGCCTACCACCACTTCCAAGCCTACTATAATTTCCAAATCCATAAATCAACTTCCGAATCCATAAACTCGACCAAATCCACCAAAGCTTCCGAATCAACCAAATCTTCCAAGTCCACCAAATCAGCTTCCAGATCAACCACAACCCCCCAGTCCACCACATCGAAGGTGGTTACCACTCGCGAATCTACCACGTCAGTAAGGCCAACAGCAACAGGTAAATCTTCGTCTTCGAGGAGGAAACCCCATCACACGCATGGACACGGTATAACGACGACCAAGCCCATACCCACAAGCGCACACCTTACAGTCAGATCTCACAGCACTAGCGATAGCACATACTGGACGATAGCTAAACCCACACACACAAGCGCACACCTGACAGTAAGATCTCACAGCACCAGTGAGAGCAAACATTGGACGACGAAGACAAACAATCATAGCAAAAGCAAACAGCCCAAACCTACCAAGCCCGGACGGCCTCTTAGAGATGACTGAGTTCTAGAATGAGCATTTCGAATGATTTCAAAAGTTATGCCGTCGAACTGAGGTATAGCATCATAGATTCGCCATTTAGGGGACTATAGTCAGCCTTCTTTTGGCGTGCTACCTTGGACTTTCTGATATGTTATCCGTCAAGCTGGTCTATATGGAAATAGGGATTGATTTTGACGCTCTTCTATCTGTTAACACGCGGTCGAAGTGATGGAGCTGGGTGCAATCATGCATGAAGAACTGATTCCAGCATGTCATCTTCAATACGGGTGGTCAAATTGCAACTCCAATTTTGCATGATCTCTTTCAGTATGTTCAAGATCGATTCTGCCTATAAATTATACTTTATGATAAGACGCAACTCGGAGGATGTGAACCCATATCGTCCAGGAACATTTTGGTACACTGAAGACGCCTTCGCAAATCGTGAGAATTTACCTTCACAGCATTCTCACGGGACATCCCTAATCATGTTCCAAGCATCAAATTCCATAATCTAACTAATATATCTTATCGTAGGTTGAGAAAGAACTAACAGAATAGCTGCACTAGCGTGCCCATTTAGTGATCCAGCTCCCCAAAATTCCAAAGTCACGCACTCTCTCTACTAATATCGTTAAGATGATGGTTATCGCCATGAATATTACCAATCATCCTCGTCTTCATCTTCATCACAACACCCATCATAATCCTCGCCCTCATTTTCATCACAGTCATAATGATAATCCTCAATCACCTCGCAACCCCCATCATAAATGTTCTCATTATCTTCCATCGCCCCACCTCCCCGCTCATCGTTCGAATACTCCTCTGGGAACGCAATCTCTGGATAACCCTGCCCATAACTCTCCGATGCATGATACCGGTCGGGAGAGTATTCCTCAGCTTCTGAATACCCGTCGTCTTCATATTCCCCTTCGTATCTTCCTGCATAGCCAGCGAGGCCAGCGACACCATTGTTCATACCGTGTTGGAGTTGTGAAAGGCTGGGCGAGGTAGGGTTGGCGGGCTCCATGATGGTTAACATGTTGCCTTGCCGGGTGCCTTGGTATTCTCTGGCACTTCGATTTTCATTTCTGCTTTCGCCATGACCATTAATGTCGCCGTTACCTGCTCTGCAGCCTCTGCCTCGAACTTCGTATCCCCTGTCCACAGATGCGTAGAGTCTATCTCTCTGCTCGCCATCCCAAAAAGATCCTGCCATCTGTCTATCCCACCCCACAGCACCCGCACTTTCATATTCTCTCCTACCTTCCATCCAATTCCTGTTCTGCATGCCCGGAGTAACTCCTCTTGTCTCTCGGAAGCCTGTATCCAGATACGTATTCAAGTCGTAAGAATACATGGTGCGCTCCATGCTGTCATATCTAGGCGATCTGAACTGGTCGGAGTTTGACTGCTCGGAGTTAAATTGCATGGTAGATGAGGAACGGTAGCTGGCGCTTCTGAAGGCGAGATCGGGGTTTCTCCTGGGGTCTTCCATGGTATGTTTAGTTGAATTGATGGGAGGGTCTTTGTTGATGAGAATTTAAGGATTTGGACTGAGGATTGTGGGACGATAAATACAGGCGGCGACTGTACAGCAGAGTTAGGTAAATTAGCAAGACGTAATATAAGGCTTGTATATGTTCTATTAGTATCTGTTATCATTTCATTCACTATGTTCTTTCTATTCACTGTGCTATTCAAACAAAAGGCCCCTATACGGCATCCTGCTCAATGAAAAGTTCATCGACCGAGTCTGAAGACTGAGAACTCGTTATCGCCAGTCGAACGAAAGACCCCAGCTGATAGTAGCACTCGATTTTCAATTCCAACATCATCGCACCTGCCCCTGTTCAGACAACCATGCCGTAGTTCCTTTTCGACACGAATAAAGTTCGTCCGCTCTGACTTCCTTTATGCCTTTTCTTTTTTGGAAACGTCGCAGCATCCCCCCAAAAAAGGTACGTGCTTCGTCTCCGGGAACCTTCCTAATTCCCGCAACCGACGATCCCTTATTCTCATCGATCCCGCCAAGTACCGAATTAGTCTGTTTGCCAAGCTAAGATGTTGTGCCTAGAAGAGCAAAAACGAAACATGCACCAGTGGATATAAGCACTTACAAACCAATTGAATGAATTATTGGGGAAGTCGGTTTTATGTAATATCTCGATGTCAAGATTGTACTTGGAAAATCACGGTGATCTCTAGCCAAAGATAGAGCCCAAGATTACATTCCGAGTTAAGCCTTGTATACTGTGCCGTCTTTGTGATTCAGCTGATCAGTCCGTTCTAGCTACCGTCAACTACGTTGTTCTCACATGAAGACTTGGCGGACTTGATTCTAGACCATTCCAGACGGGAATAAGTCCCTCTTATTGGCCAATATACCTGCCGGGTATAAAGCCAAGTTACCAAGAGAGAATCACTTCTACGGCACGAAGATTACCCTCATAGCATAGCTCTACAGCATTCCGGATCAGGGTAATTAGTAGAAGACAGGAGATCTCTATGGTAGGGCCTCCCCCTCTGCCTTGGATAGAAGATCACGCAACCTAGACGAGGCCCAAGCATACAAGTAACAACCTCCACAGTGAGAGTGGTCTGATGCCAGTTCGATCATGATAAGCTTAAAAGATGGTGGCAAAGTAGACAGCACGAATGACTGCATGTATTAGGAGAGAGTTCCGGGGAGGAAAGGGCCGGTAAAGTACTATACAAGTGGCCGCCGCCAATCATTCCGGGGGAACGACTTCTTCTCCCTAGAAAAAGGTCATGGCGGTCGTGGCTTGGTGGTTTGTGGATTCGTGGCTATATCTGCATGGGTATACGAGTCATTCCAACGATGAGTCGAAATGACGGTGACATACTCCGCCTCCGCCTCTGTAACATCTATTTGGCAATTTCTGGTTCTATTTCGAGAGATTTCGCAATACAATAATACTTGATGAGCAGCAGTCTTGAGGAGGATTATTTTCGAACGACCCTCTGAGTTCGAGCCGCAGTTGTTCAGATATGCGAGGAACTAGTCTCATACGATCACTCGGTTACCCCAGCTTGCCCAATAATTTACCTAACGACTACCTACCCCTTCTTTCCTACTGTATCACCCCCCCGGGACTTAGCTGCCAAGTCCACTCAGCCTCTCGTTACCCTAAGTAAGGTATCCTGTCTCAGATCCCTATCGACGCAAGCCTCCTCAATATGCGAAACCAAACCCGGCAGTTAGGTAGCTATCGATACGGGGGTGGGGCATCGGGATATGATTCCAGTTAGTGCACTACTCGTAAGGGGTGGACATACTTGTACTACCCGACCACGTCAACAACCACTTGACTATGCTGATTATCTGTCCTAATGATGATGTGGTCCTTGGACGAACTTCAGTATTTTCTCACCATCCCATATGGTAGCAAGAAACCTTTCTTTCCGGATTAGATACGTACAGAAAGCTATACATTTCGGGGATTTCATGGGGTCAGGATATTGTTTCACACCCAGTGGCTGGCATGCTGTAGATCATAGCAAAGGTCTACAGCTTGTTGGTAAGATTCCCCTCCTCTGTTTGGTCAACTTCTGTCTAATCTAGCGACTCTGGGGTACACAATGTGAACTGCCATACAGTAGAAATTCTCCATTAGATTCTAAAGCTATTGTACTATGTTCTATTGGCTGACGCCTGGATTGTTTGATAGACAAATTTCCACTAATACATGTTATTCATGGGAGGGAATAGTTACTTACTAGTAGCGGCTAGAGTCGTTGTGCTACTGCTTGCTAAAAGACCAAACCTGGGCTTGTGTTGGACTATCAGCTAAAAAGGTCAGTAACTATACGTGGATCAATCAGTCGCACTTTAATACTGTTTCTGAAGTCAAGCTTAGTATTAATGAGGCTGAGGAAGAACTGTATTGATGTCGCGGAGTGGAAAGTCCGCGCGATTGCTGATTGGCTAATCGTAGGTCGGTAAAAATTTCCCGTCAGATGAGGTGATGAAGCATGGGCCATCCAGCTAACTGGGGCGGGAAAAGTGGATGTAATCCTGCTCCCCGACGGTCGGTCGAGAGAGGAAGCGAGTGACAGACGCAATGACCTCTTTTGAAATAACAAGCTCTAGATTGCTCCTTGTGGCATGACTTTAGTGATCTTCATTGCAAGGCACCTTGACTGCTCTTCCATCATGGTAACCTCGTGTGAGTGAAGTTTGCTGTGTTTGAACTGCATTGTCGAGATTGTCCTACGAGGGAAGGGTGGCATGGGTGCTGATAAGGCAGGATATGGGTATCATGGCTTAGGTTTATGCAGATAGAAATTTATTGTTCAATTGGTTAGATAATACATTATGAAGTTCCGGATCGGAAGTATGATGACTAGGGACAATGTTGGAATCCGAGATCTGATGGACCGGAACTGCAGTCGTTCGAGAATTTGGTCGGAATTGTTGCTAATAAGAGGCTCGAAGAAATGCTCAGAACCAAAGGCTGAGCATGGGGAAAGAAAATGACCCGATTTTTGCACCCAGAATTGTTGCTGTAACTTTAAGTCGGCCACCGCCCCCTTAAACGTGGCGAGTCAAAATTGGGCGGACGGCATCGAAACGCACTTTTGTAAGTGAAAATTTGATTTCGTGTATTCAGGTAAATTAAAATATAATGGTTTTTGGTTGATGACTGAAACTTTCCAGCCCAGAGTTTGTCTCTCGAAAATCTATGATTAGTCGTACAGTACAATAGCCCTCACTGGCCCATCAGATACCTAATTCCTCCACCCGAGCACCTGGTTCTCTTTCCACTCCCCCGGTGTCGAAACCCGCTCATTTGAGGTTACTGTGACCTGCGTCTCCTTCAAAATATGTTTTTGGCTTTCGGCGTCCGCATCCTTGTCCGAAGAGTCTCCTAGCTGTTGAAAAGTATCCATCTTAATGTTCGATCGCTTTGGCATGGTTAATTTGTTCGCTGTTGATCCATTATTCGAGTTGCCGTAACTGCTCCAGTTGAAAAATGGTAGGGCTAGGAGAGGACGTAAGGTGCCGAGTGAGCCTGCGAAGATACCCATGCCTGTTTCGATGATAGACCAAAGACCAATTTTGCCCGTAGCGAACATGAATTCTGCTGGGTCACTGTAAAGACTGAGATAACGAAGGCGAACGATTGTAGCGCAGCTCGCACTGGAAGGCGTAAGTTAGTCATATAGTCGCGATTCGTTCATCAAACAACTTACAATGCAGCCAACCCCAGAATACAAGCCACTGAGACCTTCATTCTGGCTTTCATTTGGATATTCCATAACAGTATGGCAGGCAAAATTGCCAATGCCCAGTCGGTAAAGATCTCCACAGCTGAGAAGAAGAGACTGACGTCGCTGTTCAGTTTGGCATTGCATGACCCGTGGGTAGTTTCACCCCATAATGTAGTGATTGGATGGCAAATGTTTGCGACAACAATCATGAAGATAATAGCGGAGATGCCAGTAGTCGCCATGATTCCCCAGATAGTCCAGACATAATGACGGCGTGAGTCAGCAATCCGAAGGAGAGTGATAGCAATGCTGCATTTAATAGTCACTGCACTGGAAGCATAAAAGAATTCGGCGATGAAAAAGAGCTAGAGAATGTAATTAGTCGTCGCATATGAGGAGCGTCAATCTTTGACGCTGCTAAGGATAATATCTACCTTGATCCCTTTCATTTGGTCACTGGCAGATAGAGCAGCAGCGAGTTGACCGCTTCCATACCATGAGCAAACAATACATAGACCGCTTGTGACGGTGAACAGTAGCTGCAAATTCGTTAGTACGCTAAGTTCTAGACAGGTCTCGTGCCGAAGAAATAGTTGGGTGATGTGCAGCATCTGCAGGTGTACGTACCAGGCCAGCTAACATCACAATGTCATCAGCTCCATAAGTTTTCTTCCAGAATCGCACTGCTGCACGCGCAATGTATATCATCCAACACAAGACCAACAACAAAATTGATGTATAAAACAGGGACACGCCGTCTCCCTTTGGCGGCGTCATAATTATAACACTTTACGGTCTCGCAGACCGTCGATTTCAACTGTGCGAAACAAAAGTACTTAGATGAAAAAGAATGTGGAGAAGACAAGAATCGAATGATGTGAGTTTTTCACCTACTCGGATGGGCTCGGCCTCCAGTAATATAGTAGGCTCCGAGATTCTCTCCATCTCAACAGTCGTACTTCGGATGGAGTACTTTGTGCACCCTGAAATTAGTTCGAGGCACTACAATAGAAGCACAGACAATAGATACCCAAAAATTTCTTTTGCCAGCAGCGGCGAGAACCAATTGCAGATGTAAAACACGCATATCAATCACGTGTGGACTCCCTAGATCCACACGGTCGTCTCACCTGTCAGAGCGTGCATTTCAGGTCTAGTCAGCGGGAGTGTCAGTACAGTATGCGGAGACATTACGACGCTTCCGTTAGACTAATTCTTAGTCAGTCGTGTAGAGACAAGGTGCAGTATTTCACGACCCAGAGGAGTGGCAAAATTATGTGGTTTCATTGTGCTATTCACCGTACTCAATAATTATAGTATTCATTACAGAAGGGTACTTGTGTAACTATTCATATAGTTACACACTGGTATGTAAATCAACGCACCCCTAGTGAAGTTGTGTGGGAATTACATAACAGACCTCGGCGAGATTAAGTGTTGCCACAAGTAGTTCTTCCGAACTCCACATAAATCAGGCTTTTGCCGAATAATAGCAGGGGGAATGCGAGAGACAACAGTGTATACAAACAACCCCTAATTACAATGCCATGCCAATCGTTGACGACTGTATATCCCACAAGCACGAGTAATAGCTGAGGTGCGAGTCCTCGTTCGGACATAAAGGGCGCCGCCATTTGGTTCCCGACTGGCCAACTGGATATTCTCCTTACCCTGCAACGAAGTCTCTGCCTCCCAAGTGGGGTATCGCCTAGTCAAGGGTTCGGAGAAAGCAACTATTACCTTAGCCTGCAGCTCCATATAAAGTGTCAAACGGAGGCAACTACGGTTTTACTTGTAAGAGGCCCCCTAATGCTCCACTTTCTACTTTTGTAAACTCTTCAAATTGCTTCTCTGCCCCAAGAAAGAACGTTATTCCAAAACCATCCTTTTCGACGCTTCTTCCACGTTCCTGCTTTGTACACGGCCCGCGTAACGATTTCCGAAGTTCCCGTTAACATCATGACCGAATTCACAATTAAAGATGACGATTTGACAAGCCTTAAGGGAAAGGTGGTAGTGCTTACAGGTAAGATGCTTATTTTCTTTTTCCGACGCATTTGTGGAGCTTCCAGACTCGGGATGGCTGACCTGAGGTGACACCGCAGGTGGTTCATCAGGTATTGGTCTCGCAGTTGTTGACCTGCTTCTTTCATTGGGAGCTTTGGTCGTCAGCGGCGATATTCAATCGCCTCCATCATCCGACAAACCAAACTTCTCATTTGTGAAAACCAATGTAACCAGCTGGGCCGATCTTACTGCGTTGTTGAAGAAAGCCAAGGAAGAGCATGGTCGTATCGACTCAGTGTTCGCCAACGCTGGTATTGGTCCCCGGGCCAATTACCTGGTGCTCGAGACCGATGAGAGTGGAGAGTTAAAGGAGCCAAACCATGAAACTGTGGAAGTCAACCTGAAGAGTGTTATGAACACGGCTTGTCTCGCTGCTCATTACCTAAAGCAACAACCCGAGGGAGGAAGCATTGTGCTTATGGGATCCAGCACTGGATTGCAGCCCCTGCGTGCTCCTGATTACTGTAAGTTCGCCGCATGAGACAAAATACTATATTTCTTTGCCTAACTAAACAATCTAGCCACCGCCAAGCACGGTGTTTTAGGTTTTGGTCGAGGATATGCACGAGTTATCGAGGCAGCTGGCCTACCTATCCGGCTGAACACTCTTATGCCATCCTGGACTTCGACACAAGTCCTGCCGGACGTAGCTGGCATCATGAAGGCGGTATCGCACCAGTCGCAATCACCAGAAGTCGTTGCGCGTGCAACTGCCTATCTTATGGCTGATTCATCCAGACATGGGGAAGCAATTTATGTTTCTGATGGAAAGTACAAGGAGATTGAGAAGTCAATACTCTATCCTGCGTATGAGACCATCAGAGGAGACGGAAACCCAAGCGATGATGAGATCTTGGCTCGCATTTTTGCCTTGGGTGCATGATTTGGCATTTTAACGCGAAGATGTATATATCTTACCAAATCTGAACAAGCGCGGATCGGTATTGTGTTTTTATTTTTTGCGAATTAAGGTTTTAGAATTGGAAGACTATAGCAATTTATTGCCCATGGCCAGGCACTTTTCTTGGATGGTATAACGTGTATACTTGCTTAAACGGTTAAACCACTGGTGTAAGCAATAATACGCACATTATCTTACATGGTAGAAGTTGAGGAGCTCCATGCATACTAAACGGAAATTTGAGTCTGGACAGGCTTCTCGATTTCGCAATCAAACGTACTTTTCTCAGTGTTGAATAGTGCCCTAGGGATCATTCGACTTGTCTGGACCACCCAGCCTTTCTAGATCGTTCAGCTCGTCTGATCTATATTTACACTTCTCTTTCGTTGCGCATGTTCGGCTTCACTTCCCAGAGTTCCATCCCTCATCCTTAACCAAAACTATCCAAAACACTAACAAGATGAATATTGGGTGGTGCCACAATGATACCAAAAGAAGCCGTGATTGTATGAGAGCCGCGGAGAATTGATTGGGATATCATACTGAAAGTCATAATTTGGGACGACTTTCTGCAGATGAGAAACAGGAGTCCTAATGAATCTGGCGGTCTGACTCGCAACTTGATCGCCACCTTAATAGTATCCCAAGTGGCGATGTCGCAGTTTATCGATCTTGGGGATCTGCTACTCTCAACTGAGAGCAGTACCGCAGGCATGGCAGAGAGAAGTCAAGCCCCATTGTCACTCTGTCACTATTTTCACAGAAACAGTAGACCTCCTCTTGCGAAACCTCTTGGGTCAAGAAAGGGGTAATGTTATTAGGATTGGATTCATGCCCGCATATTGGCTTTTCAACTCATCAGATCCGGCAGTTGTAACACTAAAGCCCGCTTGTTGCAACACTGAATTCGACATGTCTGCAGAAAGAACAAAGGAAGTAGACTAGTTATTGCCATTATACTAAGCAGCAGGCTAAATCTCACGTTTACACCACAGAGCCACATAACATGGGAATAGCTTTACAATGATGAGGTTCGTCACGCGATCTATGCTTTTACGTCCTGTTGGGCAAGAAGCCGGAAGTTCCAGCGAGCATCTATAGAGTATGCAGACTTTGGAGAATCGGAAACGGAGGCGTCTTTTTGTTATGGTTCAATCATGTTGGCCATCACTCACACGGATATATATGCTTAGGCGTTAGCCTACTCGGACATGATATCCTATGGTATAGTCTTTATTTGGACCGAGATATAATAGATCGCAAACCAAGAGCGACCGCCGCGCTGGGTCCGAATCATGTCGCTTTCTGGGTCTATTTGCGATAAAAAGCTGTATCAGACGTAAGTCAACAGTCATACCATCCAGATGAAGTTTATATATCGTGCCAGAACACCCTTCCGTTCTTCAGAAAGCCACAGCAGGCGAAGATTGAGCAAGTGAAAGGAGGACTGCTATGTCGAAGACACAGTGCCAGTCTGTCAAGACCTGACGCGAACAGGTGCCGTTACTTGTGAGTAACGATTATTCCGAGCTGTAGCAGCACTGCAGTCGCAATTAAATTACTGGCGAGTTGAGCTGCAAGCTAACGTGGCTGGTTCTGGGTACGTTACCTGGCAGCTGTCGGGTGTGGCTAGTGCTAGCCTCGGGCTTAAAGCTTATCACATCGTATCGTTCTGGGAAATATGTCCAAATTCTGACATTGGCGCGTTGCATTGCATTTTGATATCGCGCACCATAGGTTTACCGCAATGCACAGCAAGGCTGAGGCTGTGGTCATGGGCCGTTTAAAGTGCTCCGCCCTCTGGGCCCCATCTCAAGGAAAAATAACTTCAATCCATTTCCCTCACGTAGCGCTCGTTTCCAATAGTCACATTGCGTCAATCCTCATTAAACATGCTCGATCCTTTGAGCGCAATCGGCCTTGCAAGTGCTATCGTCCAGTTCGTGGATTTCGGTTCCAAATTGGTGTCACAGGGTCGCGAGCTCTACGAAAATGGTAGTCTCGCGCAAAATGACGAGATTCAACTTATTACGGAAAGTTTGAAAGGCATGGCGGCAGACCTGACAAAATCTCGCATGAAATATGCTCATGCGGACGACAACGAAATCCAGGAGTTGGCTCGCACATGTCAAAGTGTAGCTGATGAATTGCTCACGGTGTTGAAGACGCTGCACCCGCAAAAGCAACACAGCTTGGAAAGTTTTCGGGTCGCGCTTCGTACGGCTAGAAAGAAAGGGAAAGTTGATGATATGGGGAAAAGATTGAGGAGGTTACAAGGTCAGATAAATACTTATATGATTATGGTCTTAAGGTAAGCACTCCGTTGATCCCTTACGATTGATCTGTAAAATTTAATGATCAAGTCAGTGTGAATGTTGAATCTTCGTTAAAACAACATTCGAGTACCTTATATCACCTAGAGAATATTGAGAGAATGGCAAGGGACATGAAAAGGAGTAACGAAAATGCCGATACGATTGATCGAAACATGGCTTCGGACTCAGATGTCGACATCAAGATCGAACATCTACGACGCGACCTTCTTAATGCCTTCGAGAAATCCCACAAATCCCATAAACTGGAATCAGTAACAACGACAAGTACGACTATCGTCCAACAGATCATACAAAAGTGTGGAGAACTGGTGTGCGAGGGGCAAATTGTGGCAACTTCTAACGAAGTCTTGAAGAGTTTGCATTTCAAATCGTTCAAATCTCGGGAGGCTATTATCAAACAAGCATATGATTCTACGTTTGAATGGATGTACGATGACATCAACACCGACATTGGCCAGAAAATCAAATTTCTACATTGGTTACAGCAAGGAAATGGTATATACTGGGTGGCTGGAAAGGCTGGAAGCGGAAAATCAACGTTGATGAAGTATATAGCCCACGATTCACGAACGCGGAACAATCTCCAAATCTGGGCTGGGGAGTCAAACATCGTGGTCGCTAGCTACTTCTTCTGGAGTGGAGGAAACCAAATGCAGAAATCGCAGATCGGACTTTTGCAGTCCTTATTATATCAAATACTCGGACAATGCCCAGAACTCACAGCAGAAGTTTGTCCTCGCCGATGGACGAACATTGAAAAGACCGAGCACGGTTTTACTAATCTAGACCCCTGGACTTTACAAGAACTTTCGGAAACATTCGAGCGGATATCTGACCTGGCGGATTGCTCAGCTCGATTTTGCTTCCTGATTGATGGCCTTGACGAGTACGATATTAGAGACGGCGAACATATTGATCTAATAAATACCCTGAAAGCTTTATCTCGAAGTCGTTATATCAAGCTGTGCGTTTCCAGTCGACCTTGGAATGTATTCAACAAAGCTTTTCGCGACCGTAGTATTCCGAAATTGATGCTTCAAGAATATACCAAGCCAGATATAACGCGATACGTAGAAGGCGAACTGGGAAAAGGCATACGCACTTTGGGTCTTGACCAAAAAGGTATCCATGATTCTCGTCTCACGACTGAAATTGTGGATAGATCTAATGGCGTTTTTCTTTGGGTGTTTCTCGTTGTTCGTTCCTTATTGCGTGGACTCACAGACGACAATGACATAGAGACTTTGCTTATGCGCTTAAGCTCTTTGCCTGTTGATCTAGAAGACTATTTCTTGCATATGTTTAACTCCGTCGAAGACATCTACCGGGTCGAAGCAGCAAAAATTCTGTTAATCGCTTTGGAGGCGACACGTGATTTACCAATTCTACTTTTCACTTCTCTCGGGCAGATTACGAAATCGCCGAACTATTCAGTCAACCTGGAGATACAAACCAAACCTCCAGAAGACTCCACCTCGATTCCCTTTATGACGGATAAGACTGGCGTTTATCTTAACGGCCGCTGTAAAGATATTCTAGAAACTTACTCGGAAGCGCCACGAAACTCGGACTCTTCTTTCAGACCCATAAACTTACAATCATTTCTCAGCACCAAAATAGGGTTTTTGCATCGCTCAGCACGAGATTTTCTGAGAACAGCGGATATGCAAAAGCTGCTACAGTCACGAGTGCCTCCAGATTTTGACCCAAATATTGCTCTCTGTCAGCTGGTCCTCATACAAATTAAGTCACTGCCGCTGCTGGCTTTTCACAGCTATTCAGATGCCCACGGAGACATTGAATATTTGATGCATACTATGGCATACCATGCTCACCAGGCCCAACGAAAGGATCCCTTACATACGACCGACTTATTAGATGAGGTTCGTGTAACCCTCTTACAGCGTGCCAAAGAACTAGAGACTGCGAAAAGTGATCAAGGAATCGTCAAACATGAAGATTCGGAGAGATTATACAATGGTAGTATCCAGCAGCTCTTAGACCCGACGAGATTTGTACATCTGATTATAGATAACGACCTATATTTGTATTTTGAGCACTTGATATCAGGACGGTCCATTGCGGAAAATACATCCTATCTCGAATATACTTTTAGGAACAGATTATACGGTTTATACAATAACTATGACAACCTTATAAATCCGCCCGGACCCTTCATTGTCCGTCACTTACTGAATCAGGGCGCTAATCTCTATACAGCGTGGCCGCTTTTCCTGATGCATTGCCATGATTCATTTGCAGGCAGGCTTTTCGACGTATCGAAAGATCACTTAGCTGAAATATGCAAGTTGATGTTAGAGCATGGCGCGAATCCTTATCGCCAGATTCGCCACCTAATTGATAGTGGGAAAGAACCAGTAACTGCATCCATGATTATCAGGGATACGTTCAAAGGAGACATCACCTTACAGTTGGCCCTTGATTCAGCTATGAAAAGGGCCTCAATTGGAAATAAAAAACGTTACCTTCCGGGAAGACTCAAAGAAAAGTTTCGGTCTAGATGGGGAAGACCCACATGAGTCAAATCTTCCAGTAAGCATGAGGATGCTGCCGTGCGAGTACCTCTATGATGAGCCTTTTTGATGGCTGAAAACTTATTTCAGCCTGGAAATATGGGAAAGATTTGTCGGATCGTGGCGACTACTGGTTACGATGTGGACGGCAATGAAGGTCCCACTATGTCACTTGATTACGGCGCATCAGGCGGTTGGAGTGGTCATGGTTGAGGGGGCGTGACTGCGGTATACAGTATTCTTTATCTCTGTAGTATTTTGAGCTTCACTTAGTGACTGTAGTGCTTTTATCATTTTTTTCTGGCCCTGTTATATATAGACTGTATTTTTTCTTCCTTAGTATAATGAACCGTCATTTCCTACATAGTTAGCTAGTGAATCAAATCATTCTACATCTCACGGGATGGCTCAGCAGAGATTCGGAATTAGTTTATTGGAAGAAGTAGTCCTCCAAGTATTTTTCATCATTCTCTATGACTCTAAAGTGTACTGCTTCGCAATCCTACTTTCATCGGGTAGTTCTTCAACAACCTTCTGCAAATACATTATGGGCACCTAAAACCCCACCCGCCGACTCCAATCCCAGGGAAACCTTTCATTATACTCTCATTCGGATGGTTCGACTCAACTACCGTTTTCATTTCTTACCATTTACGTCTATATCAATGATATCGTTATCCCCCACCAACCCAGCCTCTAGACTCACTACCACATCTCCCTCCAACCACAACCTCAAATCCATCATCCCATCAACACCCCCCCCGAATACTTCTCCCCAAACTTCCCGTCTCAAGCATCTCTCTACCTGTGTCCTCATTCATTACAGCCATATTTACATTCACTGCAACCGTCCCCCCCAATTTCTTCCCACTCTCCTTCCTCTTTCGCCTCTCCACCATCTCTTTCCATCCACAGGACCCGTACGTATATCCAGCATAGCGTTTCTTCCCCGAATTCCAACCGGGAGATATAAATCGTGAGGTCAGAACATTGTTGCAAGCGAGAAGCCACAGCATGCCGATACAAAAGAAAACGATGAGAGTGAAGACAGTGATGCAGGGGGTTGTGGGGGTGTGTTTTGCCGATATGGAGGCAGGGAAGGAGGTAAAGGAATGGTTAGACAGAGGGGTACTTGAAGTTAAAGATATCTTAGGTAAAGTAATAATACTGGAGATAGAGGATTGAGAGGAGGTACTAGAATTGGAAGACGCATTGGATACAGTTGTGGAGGAATGAATGCCGGAAGATGTGGATATATTGAGTTGGATTGAGGGGTTGAGCGCCTTGGATAAAGAGACGAAGACCGGTAATGGTGGCATTCTTATATGTGAGATACTCCGTTGCCAATGTTAGGTGTCGGTATTGTTTCCTTCGCGTCGAATCCACCATAAAATTTGGTCGAATTACTTTTTGATATCAGCTGTTCCTAAACTATGAAACGAAGAAGTAAAGTTTCATGCCGGGAATTTGTGTGAAAACATGCCGAAAGCAAAAGTTTATACCAAAGGTACAACATCATCAGTTTAGCCGACCAAAAAGGGGGTTGAGCGGGTGTACCGAGAAAGTGTTTCTTAGCACAAAGTATAAAACACGCTAGCTCAACGGTCGAGATGCCAATTAAGTACACAAACGGTACGAGGGTAGAGTCTAGAACGACTATGAATACATAACTACTACTAGACTTACCTAGTTCTCATTCCTCGATGCTTTATTCAATATCCTGATGTTACCATTTAGCATACACACAATTCTTCTTTCTCCTACGCTCCTCCTCAGAATCTACTTGGACCTCTCATCCAAATCACCCTTAGAAATCTCCGACCAGACCATGCATATCCCAGTCGCAGCACCAACCCTCACCAACGGTCACTCGCCAGCTAAAATTTGCGGAACGCGTAGGTGTTGTACCTAGCGCGCTCAACACTTATGTACGAATCTTCCCTACTGATGTAGAAGAGATAAGAGGTTGATGCAACCGACGAAATGAAGCATTTGAGGGAGATATAGAGAGTTGCCCAATGCTACAAAGCAGCCGCCTACATTCTGATTGAAAGGATAGGGACGTCTGCTGTATATATCCATCAATCCCTCCCTCCATCCTACAGCACCGCACTGCAGGCAATGGAGACTTTGTTTATCAACTTCCAGATCCAACTAGAAATCACAATTCTCCTTCCCCTAAAACTTTGCGCCAGCTACTCCACTCTTCCCCAAACCCTATATAACCTTCCCCCTCTCCCTACACCCCACACCACCATCAACACCCAACCCAATCTTGCAATCTCCCATCCCCCTTTCCTTCTACCTCCCTACCTCTTCCTCCATCAACAGTATAACATCCTAATCCTCTACTAAAATCCTACCTACCACCTCCACTCCCCTACATAACCCACCCTCCTCAATATCTCTTCCTCAACTAAAAATCCCGCCTCTCTTCCCAGGTGCCCGGCACCACCAAACCCTGGTGTAACGTAATCTAACTCCTCTTCACCATACCATACTATACTTCACCTTACCTCACCTCACCTCACCTTACCTTTTACCACCTCACGCCACCTCCCCTCGCCCCACCTCACCAACAACGCCCCCTTCTCCCTCTCTCTCTATTAATACTTATCTCAACCCAACCGAAACCCCCAAAACAAACCAAACCAAACCAAAAACCCTGTAAGCCCCTCACCCTCACCCCCACCACCACTCCCCCTCCTCCCCGACCTTCATATACCAAACACCCAAATTCAACACCCAAACCCCAGTATATTTACTTAAAACACAAACACCTATACACACAACAGCTCCCATTACACACCCCTTATATCCATCCATTCATTTCCCATCCTATCCCCTCTAATCCGCCTAACCCCCTCCCTCATAAACTACCGCTAGAACATTTAGAGCCGAACTTAACTCAAATTACCTCAATATATATATATATACAACACCACCCTCTTTTCAACATACCTACCTAATAACTACTCATCACCTACCTACTAGTATCACTCAACCCCCCAACTTCTTCCCCTTCAATCACATACCCATCCCCATCCCCATCCCCCCTACCTCCCAGCCCCCCTCACTCGCACAAGAAACCCAAAATTACACACACACATACGACCCATCAGACGACTCCAAAGCATTCAAAGCAGCAAGTAACTTATGTATTGCAAATATACTACGTACGTACACCAGGAGGGAAAAGCCTATGCCTATTCCATTCCAGTTCATTCATTCCAATCCATTCCATTCCCACGTTCAACTGTGTGCGAGTCAAAGAACAGACTCACACTAGCTCTACCTCCATCAATCAAGAGACATCATAAGGCAACGTAATTCGTCATCATCCATGACTACTGACTGTTCCAGCAACAACAACCTCAACATGTAGAAGATATGCCCATGCCGTCCCATCCCATCCCATCCTCCGCACTCAAACCACTATTCCTACCCTCTCCGTCTCCGCCTCGCCTATACAAATACGCCTCCCCCTTCACCAACTCAACCCAACCCAATCAAGCAACCGGACTCCAAGCCATCGGAATCAAAATCCTACTCTGCATATTCTGAATCAACGGCACCGTCTTATGGACCGTATCCCCCCACCCCTCAATACTCCAGCTCTCCTCCCTCCTCCTCTTCCTCTCCTCCAAATCCGCAAACTGCCAAAGATGATGCACCGTATTCAGATCCCCAATCTGTACGAACCAGGCCCCAACACCTTCCATGACTTCTCTGCGCGCTTTAAGCCCGCGGCGCCAGTGCGTCTCCCATTCGAGGAGATTGCCCGGGTGCAGAGTGTACGAGCGGAGTTCGAAGATGCCGCCTAGTTGACGCGGAGGCGTGGTGGGCCAGAAGGAGAATTCTTGCATCAGGGAGACGCGTTTCTGCGTGATGAGGGTTTTGAGCTTGGCGTCGAAGGCGGGGAAATCGGGGTGCGAGGAGATGCTATGGAGGGAGTCGTGGTATCCGTGGTAACGTTGGTATTCCCAGATATGGACTGATGAATGATGTTAGCATAAGCGTAATATGTTCAGTAAAGGGAAGGAGCCTACCAAAAGTATCACAATCACCAACTTCAGTCCTCCAACTTCCAACCAGATGAACCTTATTTTGCTCCATTCCCGCCATCTTCGGATACCATTCGCCGACCAATTTAACATACTCATCGACCTTGTCCGGCTTCACTTGATGGAAAACAATCGAATGGACGTATTTGCCTCTCGCCAGGACCTGACTGAAACTCTGTTCAATCTCCTTCTCCATCTCACGACCCTCAGGGGTTCCGTAAATCAGGCTACTTAGCTTGCCTTTCTTTTCGCCATTTCCGTTCGCAGATTCTGCTCCGCTTAGTGTTTGATCTGCCGAAGCAGATGATGAGCCGGTAGAAGTGGGGGTAGACTTACTGGCAGCGTCTTTCGTACGACTTTGTTCTGCGACTCTTTCTCGGAATTCTTTCTGCTTTGCATCGAATGAGGTGACACCTTGGGGAGTGATATCCGCTATGGAGGGGGTGCGCGAGAGGGGTGCGGAGGCTGTGAAGGCTCGGAGGGGTTGGCTCGTGATAGAGCTTCGGACGAGGCGTCGTGTCAACATTGTGTTTTGGGGATGGTGTCGTCGGTGGTGGGTGGTTTGGATTGATTGCTCGAATCTTGCAATGTTATTTAATTGTAGAAGCTCAATTGATGAACAAGAATACTCAACCCAGCTATCACTCAGAATGTAAATGATCTTCGTCGCTTGATTGAGCTTGGACGAAGCTTGGCTTGTCGGTGAGGTCTACTCGCGTTGCGTTATGTGGTACTGTAAGGTCGGATAGTAGGTATTCGTCCTTCGTTTTCTCGAGTGAAGCAATCCTAACGATTGGTCGATCCCTTCCTGTCGTGTTTATTCTCGTAGCGTTTGTCCCGTGCTGTATCTTCGAGTTCGTCGTAGTCGTATCGTAGCCGTCGTCGTCGTTGTCGTCGTCGATGCAAAGCAGAAATGAGTTAATAACAGCTGGTGGATGGCAAACAGATATATCTCTATACTGTGTTCACACCGCACTCCTAATTGTGCGAGAGTGTCTCTCGTGCGAGAAAGCAGAATCAACAGAAACAAAGGACGAAAGACAGCTGCAGTAAGTGTACTATGTATCACAAGGGAAGGTGTGATTGGCTGAAAAGAAGGTTATAACAATGGAATAATGGAAAAGGGCTCTAATGGTGTGCCCTTTCCCCGCACTTTTTAGACTTTCAAGCTTTCGTTCCGTGCCCGGTTTGAAAGGAGAGGAGAGAGGAGAGGGGAGAGGGGAGAGGGGAGAGGGGGTTTGGGACTATTCGCTCAGCCAAATTGATGGTTGCGTGGTTGGCTGCGGGATAGCTTTGGTAGTGCTTTTCGTGTTGTGCGATGCGATGAAGATTAAAGCTCTTGCTGTCAATTGCAAGCTTGAAGTCTTGAGATCTATGAGGGGAGCTGGGGAAGCATTGACCACTTACTCCGGCTACGGCTTCGGACGTACGGTACAGTATAGTGACGAAATGAGGATCCGGAGACTGTGGAGACCAATCATATTTGACTATTTATCGCCGTGAGCTCGAATCTCTCACCTTGTTACAGCCACATATGTCAGGCATCTAAATTTTCCCCAAATACACGTGATTATGTAGCAGTCTAGCCACATCCACACTAGCCTCTTTCTGCCCTGCGGCTCCCTCAATCATTCTCAACCTCACTGCACCACCAAGCCCACAGCCATCGACCTCAAACCGTCAACTTCACTCCTCCGTACACCGTCCACCAATATCACAACAACAAGAACAACCATGTCTTGGTTAGGAAAGAAGTTCAACACGCCGGTCGGTATGTTAGAATGCGTTCAATTGGGAGCCGTGAAAAAGCTTTCGTTCCGTGCTTTTCCGAGATTTAAAGATGTTTATACTGACGATATTGGCTTCTGTAGCACGACCAATGGCTCCTTTCTTCGTTGCCGGTATGTTCACTTGCTCTGTGGGGTGATTGAATGAGTGTTGGGGGAATGCGCGAGGCAGAAGTAGTGGAAAGCACTGGACAGGGCTGGAGTCATTGGTATGGTGTGGTGCTGATGATTGGGATGCAGGTGTTGTCGTTTTCTACGGAATCAACTCCTTCGCCAACCTCCTCGCCAACAGTATGTTGTCTTTCTCTTTGCGCCCGCCATCTGTGAATGCTGCTCGTATTTAGTATGTGGCTAGTGCTGATACAATTTCATGCTACAGGTGAAGAATTCAGGAACGACCCGAGAAACCCAAATGCCAAGACACCCAAGCCAGCCGACAAACACTAAATGGAGAAGATGGTGATTTACGAAAGATGCCGGATCATGGACGATGGGTTGAAATGCATAGAGCTGAGCTATGACGATAGATTGGTGGGGGTGATGGATATGTACATTAAGAGACAATAAAATCCATGGGGTGTTGGGAAAATATACTCCGTCTTACTTGTGATTCCCTCGTGGACCATGTCGGGTAAAGCTATCTCTTCTTTAGCGGCGTGTGTATGTGTTGGGTTGAAGACGATATGTGCCTGTGACATAAGGAACAATCACCAGTCATGCTTCAAGAATGACAAGGCGTCAGATAGCGACATCTCAAAGCGGTCTGGTCAAGACACAATTGGACGTCCAATTCACACAAGATTCAGCGATGTTGCTTCAGTGAAAAAGCTACACCACCTAATCATCATTATCATCGCTGCCCATCACAACCTTCAAGCCATGCCTCGCTCCCTCAACCGTATGTTCCAGAGCCGACACCTTAGCCAAAACACTCATCAACCTCGGATCCGCACTCTCCACCCTCACTTTCTCCTTCACCCTGACCTCCTCCGACCTATACATAAAAACCTCGTCCATCTCATCATGCTCCAACCGTCTCTGCGCCCCAATCGCATATGCTAGCCGTGAACCAAAATTCGGCTGCTGCGCTACAAGCTCCAGGACTCGAATAGTGAGAAGCAGCGAACCGTCTGAGACGGTAAGGTCCAGTGAGAGATTGGATGGTAAGGGAGGAGTGAAAGTTGCGGGGTCGATAGGTTTATGCGCCCAATTTAGCGAAGAGATAACGGCGGTGCCTGGCTCGAGTAAAGAGGGACCTTTGAGCACGGCTTTTGCTTCGGAAAGGATACTATGTAGGAGATGAAGTTGAGAGGATATGAAAGGTGCGGAATGGCGATCGCCGGTCCAACGTGTGATGTCGACGCAGTCGAGAGATTGGTTTAGAAGCGTACGGAGTTGAGTGAGGGGTTCGAGGAGGAGGGGAGAGGTCTGCGAGAATGTAAGGGTGGTGGGAGGAATCGTTTTGAGTTTGAGATGGAGTGACTGTGTGACGCGCGTTAGAGTTAGTAGCTGATGGGGAAAGTATACGATGGGGAAGAAAATACATACCCCTTTGACAATCTGAGTTCCTACTCGAGTGACGAGACCTTTCAGGGATTCGGACCGCGGTGACGACATGACAAGAGTAGAGCCGGGCTCAACTGGCGCGAGGAGGGCATAGCATTCTTCAAGGCCGATCTTCAGTGCAGCTAGAGTTTCCTGGAGTGATTCGAGGAGCCATGATAATTCTCGTTCCTATGATTGATTATAAGATTCCGAAGATTACAATTGGGGAAAGAAGAACCATACAGCAGATTGATCCTCCTCTTTCCGCAGCTCGTCCGCTGGTAACGACGGCCATACTGATGTCGACATAACGATAATCTTCAGGTAGATGTGCTTGTGATGATGTTCGGGAGCTCACGATAGCTTGATATGCGATAAGACATGGTTGTTTGGCAGAATCTGGGCGGTCGATCATAGACTAGTCCTAATAAAGTCATTTGCGACGTCGATTTGTATACTTTCCGGCTCCTCCAACTTTTCGCTTTCTGGTATTAATTTCAATTCACTTCAATTCAGTATCAGTCGTGCTCAATTATTATGGTCTGGGGACCTGCCATTCTCTAAATAATTACACACTTTACTCGAAGCCCAGATCTCCTGCAGACAATCAATCCTTCACACGCGACATTCGAGTCCCTCACTTCACGACAAGCAATGGCTCCCACAAATCCAACAACCACAGAGAAGACAGCAAAACCTGCCAAGCTTCCCAGACTTCCACAGAGTACGTCAATATCCTTAATCACGACCCATATTCACAGCTAACAAACCCCTCCCAGCCCAAAAAATCCAAAAACGCCCCCTCCTCCACCCCGCCATCATCTCCCCGCGCTCCTCCTCCCTCTCCCCCAAAATCGTCTTCGTGTCGCCCTCCTCACCTTTCATATCGACCGTCAAGCGGGTGCGCAAATACCTCGACAACTTAGAAACCCGCGCGGGACCCTCGAAGCTATCGTCTAATGATAGGGAATTAATGCGGGATATTGAGAGTGGGATTGACAAGGTGCGGGGCGGGAAGAAATCGGGACAGGGACAGGGAGAAGTGCTTATAAAGGGGACGGGGAGGGCAATTGCAAAGGTTATGGCGCTGGCGGCGTGGTGGCAGGAGCAGGAGGGCGTGCAGGTGAGGGTTAGGACGGGGGGAGTGGGGGCTGTGGATGATGTGGTGGGGGTGGATGGGGAGGGGGAGGAGGCGGGGGTGGGGGAGAGTAGGGTCAGGAGGGTGAGTGTGTTGGAGGTGGGGGTTTCTTATGTTTGATATGGGGAAGTGCTTGAATAAGGAGATTGGGAACTGCTTGTATAGGGAAAGTTACAGACTTTGGCGTTGGGTGTCGTATCCGCGAGGAAATTGCATGAATGGGCTGTGGTATGCATGGAATCGATGGTTTTTAGAAATAAACGTGTTTTGATAGGATTCTAGGGGGGGCTACTCCAGATACTGTCCGTAGGATTGAAAAAAATGAGTTGCATATTCCCCAGCATTCTACGCAGACAGCAACATGCAGTAAGTAGTCTGCATACATAATTATCAATTCAAGCACCAAATTACTACACTCTGGAACAAATCTATCCTCTCCATCAAACTCCACCTATGAATCTGCTAACTACACCACCAGTCTAGTACCCCACAACCGCTTCCACAATCTCATCCAGCATCTTCTGCCTCGCCCAAATATCCCTCCCCAACTTCCCCATCACCCCCTTCATCTCCTCACTACCCTCCTCCTTCTTCGGTCTCTTAGCCAACACCATCCCCAGATCCGTATGAATCGAATCAAACATCTCATTCGACATCGTCTGCGTCATTCCGAAATACGTCGCCATCAACTCTATAGCTCCGGTTCTCACTCGCTTACCGATGTTGGGGAACATGGAGGAGTTGGAGACCTGGCCGTATATTGCGTCCTTTTGGCGCTCCCATAACTTACGACCTGGTCGGGGATTATTTTAGTATGGGGCCACAAGCTTAGGGGATGTGGTGTTGCTTACCGGAATCGCCGCCCGTTTTTTTGTATGTCGGGAGCATTTCCATAAGGATGTAGGAGGAGTGGTTGGGCTCGGTTGCGTATTGCTCGATTGTTCTGTTTGGAGAATTTAGTGGTCCTGAGATCACTCCCAGATAGAATTGCACTTGTGAATTCTTGATGAAGATCTACCCTTCACTTCACATGGAAGTCCAGCTGCATTGTTCGAATGGAATTACGCACCTTAGTTTTCTTACGAACACTTCCTGCATGAGAGCAATCTTGTATTCAAAATCTTGGAAGCTGAATGTGATTCCATTTGCCATCGACCGTCCAGATTTAACGGCTTTGCAGTTCGGTCAGCGTCAAAATGAAGCAGTAGTATTGCCTCTGAAGATCCCCGGTCCTTACCTGCGACAGACTTTTTCAACGCATCCAGTTCATATTTCACAATCGCCAAAAGGTCAGAAAACAGGACTGGTATCTCTTCTTCCCACTCCTGCCATCGAGGCATCAAATCTAGTCTCATTTTGACTATGATTTCAGCGTTCCAATTGGCCTTCCCCACGGCATTTGTCCAGTGATCCCCGTCATTTCTGCAGAATGCACGGTATGAAGCTGCGATGGTGAAAAGCATCAGTTGTGACTCTTGGGTTCTAATTGCTGGGAGGATATATACCACTATGCCACTATACCAAATTAGAATTGTCCTGATAGCGAATTAGAAGTTACCTACATGCTCCCATCTCTTTGCTTGGCGTTTGGCTGCCTCTTCCCAGGTGCGAACCCTCTTCGCTTTTTGGAATGTTAGAGAAATGTTCAGCATGATAAAGATGTAGCTTACTGAAGAGACTCATGACATTTCCTTGGAAATTGGTTCGAAGGGTCGCATGTGTTTTACCGATAACTTCGCCCGCCTTGCAAAACTAAAGTGAGCTTCGTGTACAAATCCAAGAATGATAGCTGACCAAAGGAGATATTTACCCTTTCTCTCGCATTTTCGTACTTCTCCAAAACATCGTTGTCGGCATCTTTATCGCGTGCATTAGGCGTCTGCTCAAAACACTCCACCCAGATTTTGATGGAGTTCAGCAGACTCGGAACCTCCGATCGCATGAAGTGAAGAGCCTGAAGCAGCTGTGCTCGTGCTGTGATCTTCCTACAGAAGCGACGCAGCTCCGGTATCCCACTCTTTTCTATCATATCGACATTGCCCGTCTCAGAATATTTTTGATATGTAGTGTTTGAAATGCAGAAGACGTCTAGATATCCACCTGGGATACGCTGCTGATAAGCAGCCCGAAGCTTTTGTTTGACGGAGTTGTTGCGGGCTTCTATATACATCCAATCGAGTCTGCTGAAGTAAGTAGGATGATTACATGAAGACTGAATCTACCTCACCTTTTCTCTAGCTGTTTTTTCAATCCCTTATCTCTGTTTCGCTGCGCTTGAGCAATTTCCTTCTCCAAATTATCCATCTCGGCTTCCGGGATGACTTTTCCAGCACCTACGTATGTGCGTTTAGCTGAACTGTGGGTTATTGTCTGGTGCAGTCAGCATCCAAAGTACCTCTACTGGAACTATTCACATTTATACCTCCGTTTTGGTGCAAATAACAGCTACCTTCAAATTCATACCCAAGTCTCCGGTTGTCTCCCACGCTAGAGGCATGTGGCGGGCAAGTTCAGAGTACAGCGCCGAATGAAGTGTATTGTTGTTGAGGGCACGGTTAATTGTCGCCGCAATGAAAACATGATCACAGCTGAGAATGTATTTCTGAGTTATGCGAACTCGTGCTAGATTAGTGTCCTGCAAGCCTATCGACACGTTAGTATTTTGTCCCGGTGGTCGATGAGAAAAGTCATACCGGGCAAGTCGGCAAGAACCACCCCTGTTTTCAAGACTTCTGCATCTAGATATACACTTTCAGGCGTTGAGGTTAGTTTAGATCTTCACTTGGGACTTGGAAACATGAGAACATACCGAATAATCTTGGTGAATGGCCATAACCTGTTCTCCATAAATACGCTCGTCTTTTCCGAACACTCATCTATAGTCTCCGCAGTATCTTCCCAAAATCCAGATTCCCCATCATCTGGCCACTCAATCTCTTTACTCCACTTCAAAAGTTGCTTGGTGATCTTAGCAGAGGCGCCCTCGGCCATGTCACTTAAAAATGCCCTGCTGAAAGAGTCTTTGTGTCCGAATGCTGCCTCCAGTGCTGACCAAGCCTGATCGGATTCTTTCTGATTGTTTTCCTGCTCGTCTTTACTTGGCTTGTCTTCCTCCTCGGGATACGGAATATACGGTTTTCGAAAACTCCATACGAGCTCTTCGATCAACTCTTCGATCTCGGTGCTGGAAAGATACTCGGCCTCGATTGTAAATGGTGCAGTGTGACTTGGTTTCTTTTGTCTATACTCCATTGCGACGGATGTGCAGGCGCTCCCATTATCGTCCTGTAGTTGTGACGAGTTAGTAGTGTTCGTTTTCAGGCTGATCTGCCATTCCACGGTTTGAGTCAATGGGATCGGCGTCCACGAAATTAATGCAGGAGGCTTCAAAGTCACGTCTACGTGCTCATCAATGTTAGAGATAAAGCAACTTACAGTTCGGGCCAATTCTGGCGTATGAAGTAGTGAGTTTATGAGGGTACTCTTTCCTAAATTGTGTCAAACAATATTCTTCTCCCGAGAAATGGGATAACGAGGGGGGACCCTGACGGGAGCAAATACCTTCGCCTGATGCTCCCAATATAGCAATTGTCCTGGTAGTCGAGACTTGAGGTTCAGTCAACCTTCTTGCTTCTTCCAATATCTTTGCAAACATCTCATCCTTTCCAAGTACAACTCTTAAGGATTTGATTTCCTTGTACAGATCCATTGCAACCCCTCGACTCTTCTCGAGTGCCTCTTGGAATTCTTCTTCGAAGAAAGGCTCGATCGGCGCTTCTTCATTCTTGACATCGTAGGGCTCGTCCTCATCATCTGAAGCATCGGTACGGATCGATTCAACGCCCGAAGAGCGCCGGGAATGACTTGGAGGTGAACTAAGATGATTGTGTAATTCCAGGCCATCTGAAACTGATTCCCGTCCTTTGATGTCCACGGTTTCGGGAAGATTATCCGGATCGCCAGTGACGACTATCTTGCCATCTTCTTCCAGAGTATTGAGGGGCTGCGGTAGCTCGTGATCGGGTGTTATTACAATAGGAGGCTCGGGTCTATGAACGGGTAGTTTTGCGACCGGTGAAAAACTTGGCTCCGATCGAGTTGACGATGGCGGGGTAAGCACTGGGCTCCCGAAATGTGGAGGTTCGCTGGCAGATGTAGTTCTCGAATGTGCGAATTCAAAGGTAAATGTAGATGAAGGAACTTTCGGTGTTATCTCAGGCGTGAGTTTTGGGTTGTCTGTGGTACTGGTTGAGGATTGCCCAGAATGAGTGGAAGAAGGTCGTGACAGCCGTCTGGCTCCAGTGGCATGTTTCTTTGGTCGCAGCGAGAGCGACGCAAACCCGCTCTCGGGAGAATCTTTCTCCATCTTTTAATGACTTGCTAGTTGAGATCGGCGAGAATAGAGTTATCAATATGATACACGAGAACTATTAAGGCAATGTATGAATTGAAGTGCACAGATCGGACGAGATAGATTGGATGTGCTTTCCATAACTATAAAATAGCAGACTACATGACTTCAGCCGTTCATTCCCCAAAACTGACTGTGCCTCATTCTGCATACGCCTGATGCAAGTTTCAGCCCACAAATCAACATGAAGCGGGAGGAATTCCAAAAAGGAAATTTCCAGGGGTAGAGATGTCCTAGCGAGGCGTAGCCCAGTCACAAATCCTACTCTACAGGGCACAAATTTAGAAGCCAACTGTTGGTGTTTCTTATCGAGCCGACGGCGAACTCAATTGGTTACTAGGTTCTTTCAGAGGTTCGTCCCGGAGCGTGGGGACCGCTCCAGGTGAAACTATGCAGCTTCTTCACTAATGACGATACAATCGGGTTGGATCTCCAACGATTTCCTCGTGCAGCTACAACGGCCGCAGATCAATGTACAGTACACACTTTTGAAACAAGCTTTGTTCTATCTTATCATATATTGAAACATAACTGGCATGCTCTCATTACATCTTCTCACACTTCACATGGTAAAACAAATCACTTGGGTCATGGTATGGAATTGAATGGCTTATGAGTCGTAGATAAAATCAGGCAGTTGATTAATGTTGGAAGGTATCTTGAAATTTGATGTTACCAGACACGAGAAAGAAAGGGAGAATGATGATGCGGAGGACGTTTAGTCTAGTAAACTACGTTGCTGAGGAGCACGAATTGGACAACATCTCGTTGCATCAAAGCTACTTGATCAGAACGAGGACGCGATATGGGAGACAGGAGATGGAAAGTTGCAACTTGCATAGACCATATCATCATATCAGTCTCTGTATCGGAATGGAATACACTGTCTCTTCTCTCTTATCCTAATCACTTGACTAGAAAAGTTGAATTCTAATCTGAGCGAGATACCGAAGTAGACGTTTCTCGTACCGTTAGGAACTCCAATCTGGTATCCTTGTTGTAGACTCTACAACTTGACGCAGCAGCATAACTGTCCGATAATACTGCTCAGCGATCGCACCCTCTATCTTAAAGTACCTCCTAGACATTATTCCTCCATCTTCGCTGAGGCGCCGTGGAGGGTTGGTGAGGTTGTAAGTTCGGATGGCTACCCGATGGTCTTCTTTTATAAGATCTTGAAGAACTTTTGCTCTTTGAAGTTCATCACGTAGAAGTTCAATATAGATCTTGATACTTTCGATATCTAGCTCCTTGATATTCTGTATATATTCGGCCTCTTCATCACTGGTAGCATCTGCCTTGATAAGTATAGCAGTGATATTTTCATAAGCTTCCTGGTGAGCAGGTGTCCGCCACCATCTGGTTTCATTCGTGAATTCCAGATGATTAACCATTGTCAAATACTTAGTGGGTCACTCTTCAGTTATTTTATTACTTAGTTTCTAAGACAGGAATGAATATAATTCAGAAACTGCTTATAAGCTTATATTCTTTCATCTTACAATAACAGCCTAGATAAGTATATGAAACCTTGTGTTGTTAACTTGGGCCGAACAATGAATAAGCTGTGGGTCGGGGACTACATCCTTTGTCGAACATGGACTTAGACGATTTTTTCCCTTGGAGTTGTATTCAAGGGGTCTGCTGTTCAAGGCTCTATTGTTCCGGCACGCCGCACTCAGCTCCCTGTTTATGATATCAACCTTGAGCTTGTAAGAATATTCTTGATATATCATAGGAGATTGTATGAAAATGTAAAGCAGAGAATCCCGGAAGGAGATGCTGCAAATCGATACGTTCTAGGAGAGGGGCCTTTGTTATATAAAATCAAAAACAATTCACGAAGGCAGACAGATAAGAACCGAACATTATAGCTAAGACAGTAAGACTAGCCTTAAATTTTCCACAAAATTCGTAAAACTTTTGGATCTAGAAGCGAAACAAGTACCCAGACTTCACTTGGTTTGAGGGTAATTAAATTGGGTAGCTAAGTAGCAGATACTAGGCTGCAACTGATAACTGTTCTCTACGGGACAGTTCTCAGAGAAAGTAATGGCTTGCTGAAAAATTATGAGCTACGTAGATGCCCAGTATATATCTTGGAATGTCGGCCTCCTGGAGTGACATCTATTGCTAGATACTAGCTGTTAGCATCCTCCGTCGCGCATCCCGAACCGTGCCGTTCTCTTAGGTGCAGGTAATCAGGCCAGGTTTCCGACTCAGGCTACATCTTTTTGTAAGTATATGAGGACTTCATGAATTTGTAGGCAAAGCCACTTACTTCCATGGAATTGGTTACCGTTACCATCGATCCAGTAAGTGCAGGGCCCACTTTCACGACCACCAGTACCCCAGTCCTTATCTGTGCATGCTTCATGGGTTGACACTATATATCATACAATATATTAGCTTAGGTGTTTCTTCACGAATCAGAGTAAGGTTACCCACTGCCTGACACTGTATACATTTTGTTATTAGCAACCCGATTTCCATCGGCATCTTGAGCCCAACCATAGCTACTGCCTGCGAAGGAGACGATAGTAGCGAGAATGACGGTGGAGAAATGCATGTTGGAAAGGTGTTGAGTTGCTGAAGAAGGAGATGTTTGTGAATGAAAGTGCTGAATGTGATGAATGCGTTAAGCAGTTTGCAGAAGACGATATATCTGAGTATGGAGAGTTCTTACTCTAGAGTGAAAGCGAAGTCTCTTTATAGCTTTGGATCTATCACTTGGTGATCATTTTGGACTGATTATTCATGCGGCATTTTCATTTCGATGATTGCTCAGATATAACTGATCGAGAATCCTGTCAAAAAATCCTTCGCAATGTTCAGATCCGTGCCGTGAACTACTCATAGGATTGGCTAGTTGTCATTGTTTATCGTACGAATAGTTAAAGCTGAAGGACTTTCGGCTGAGTGCCTGCTTCCAGCGGTACACAGGACGATAGCGATGAGGGTGTTCAGTAATACTAAAGGCTCTCTTTCTTAGATGAATCAGAACCTTGTAATTATACAGTTACGTACTATGCCTATGGTTTGACGACGAAGGGCAAATGGAAAGGAGTAGCTAGTTGTAGCTGCACAAAGTATCTGAGGCGAGGCGCTCGACATATCCAGTATCATATGAAATACACATAACTGGCGCAGGTCAAATTGTTTCGATGCAAACCATAAGTATCTCGTCCCAGTAAGTCAATCATGTGCGTTATTCTGCATGCTGAATGATTCCTTCTGGTTTTTTTAGGGATGCAATGGTGCGAAGGAAGGGATGGAGAGAGCAGACCCGTTGATGTTCCCAGCCTTGGTAATTTGTGCGAAGGAGAGAATAGGCCCGATCTACGAGCTTCTGCTCTGGATACGCGTGGAAATGGCCATCTGCCAAAAAATCAAACGGCTAGATGGATGGCGTGGAAGAAAGGAACACGTCCAAGATTTTTACATTAGCAGACCGAGTGGTGCAGGTACTACGTACCGTCCATGCGATGAAATAGAAATTCACGTATTCGTACATAGCCATGTACGTAAACGACCACGTAGAAAGAAGCCCACCTATGAGCCCGCAGCTGGCAATCACCTCAGATTTATGTTGACATTAGAAGTAGCACTGTCTTATTCTGCCTTGACTATTCGTCTTCTTTATATCCTGACATCAACAGCTTCACGTTTGAATCCGTACTAAAAGCCTAACTCACAAGTAGAGGGGAGCCGTTCGCCAATAGATCCGCAAGGCTGGGATTGAACATTCCAGCAAGATTGCCCGTGACTGAAGACCTCTTAGCTTTTAAACGACCGCGTGCACTAGGTTCATTCGCGGGGACGTGTGTAGGGTCGACACAAGACCAGGTGTGCCAGTGATACACATGCTCCAGAAGTACGTTGACTAGAGGGGACAAGAAACCATGTCTGGTGTTCAGAGTCTGTGTCTCAAAATGTTCCCTTTATCAACCATAGAACACTTCTGCTAGCGTGGAGAGTCTTCTCATCGATCTTCATTTCGAACACGAAGAGTCGTCATTCATGACCCCGCGAAAGCAACAGGCGGAACATAGAAACTAAAAATTGCGAAGAACAACGAAACGAAAAGAAAATGGACACGCAGAGAGATTTGAAGCGTAGTAACGAAGTCAAGCATTCAAAAACAAGGTGTAGAACTTCGGTACAGCGAGAGACAGGCTCGAGAAGGGTTTGGATATGCCGTAACAAGTTCCTCCAAGTTTTATACTTCGTGTTGATCTTCGTCGGACAAGTTCCATAATATATCAAAACGACAAATTTCGAAACTATCAACATTTCCTTATGGAAAAACTCCTATCTTCTCTCCAGTCACAGATTCCTAGCCCATTAGAACTTCCCCTGGCACAGGCACCGGCAAAACCCCCACATTCCCTACAGCCTGCGGGTTCCAAAACACGAACTCGCTGTCAACCTGCGTCTTAATTCCCAGCAGACGATCGTACGTCTGGGGACCATAATACATCTGCGCCGCTTCCACAGGGGTCAGATTTGGGTCGATGTAATTTGCATAACCAGAGAAATTTCCATTCGGCTGCGCACAGAATACCGCGTCGTTCATCCCCTCAATCACATCTGTGATGCGGTCATCCCATGGGGGAAGATGATTCGGCGTGTATCCGTAATTCTGGAATACCCATAGCGCATCCTCGTCAGTGTAAGCCGAGGATGATCCACCGATGCGAGGACGGCTGATGGCGGAGTCTTGGGCACCGTAGAGATTGATGATGGAGAAGTAAGGTATTTCGGGAGATTGATTGGCGAGGATGTAGGAGAAAAACGAGTGGACAGCGTCGGGTGTCAGAGGTGAGTCGTTCTTTGTTACAATCGACTTGACATAGAAGGTGTCGTGAATATTGTAACCAAAGAGTGGTTCTTGCAAAGGGTCGGGTGCGGCTAGCGTAGCGAGAGTATCTAGCCAGGTAAGCAGAGTGATATTTTGCGAGTCGATGATGAAGCCGGATACCAGTCGGGGAAATACGACGTCGCGGAAGAATTCAAAGTCGCAGAAAGTGCACATACCAGTGATGTGTAGACCGCCATCACTGTTAACATTGAACCCAAAAGATATGTTTGGCGTCAGAAGAGGGGATTCCAAGACGAACTCTTGTGTCTCGAGGAAGGCGGATGACACTTCGTCTACGCTGGCTAGTGTTGAAGAGAGATCCGCTGTGAAGTAGGTAACAAATTCTGGAGCTGCATTCGTCTGCATGTAGAAATGTGTAACAATACCGAAACCTTCCGCCGCCCCTCTGAAAGCATACCACAAATCATTGTGCTCTGTTGCAGTGACATGGACGAATGATCCGTTTGCAAGAACAACATCAAGTCCGACAATTGTGTCGAGTGC
Source organism: Rutstroemia sp. NJR-2017a BBW (assembly GCA_002946425.1). Taxonomy (NCBI): domain Eukaryota; kingdom Fungi; phylum Ascomycota; class Leotiomycetes; order Helotiales; family Rutstroemiaceae; genus Rutstroemia; species Rutstroemia sp. NJR-2017a BBW. The sequence goes on from NJPT01000024.1 coordinate 196,967, forward strand.
AAGACCCCAAAGGCGAGAGTCATATCCATATCCTCCGTGTGTTGCATGGCCGCCTATTCCAACTCCTGGACATGTCCCGTGGGGCAATGCACGACCTCCTTGCTCGTGTATTCCTAAAGCAACGTTTCCCAGTCTTTGACCGGATCCTATCTTTGCGATATATGTTCCTGGGTTGCATAATGTCAGTAGCCGAAGCATTTGTCAACGACAAGAAATTTTGAAATTTAAAGATGGTAGATAACTAGTGACCTCCTATGACAAACATACCTTGATCAACCACAATATCGCTAAAAGCACTCATATCAACAACCACACTTCCGTTCTGTCCCCCAATCGAGTAACTCGCATAGCTATGACCTCCACCTCTCGGCTGGACTTTCAACCCTGCCGTCGCAGCACATAAAACCGAGTCCGCCACCTGCGACGGATCAGTTGGAATAGTGACTGCTGTAGGTTCATAGGGTAAACGGAGATTGTACGGTCTCGTCAAATTAGCCCATTTAGGATTGCCATTCGTTGCATAGGGTACAGAGCGACTTCGCAGGCACGATTCGAGTATCCCTGCCGAGTCGTTTGCTGGAGAGATTGTGCATGCCGGAGAGGCTGCCACAATTGAGAAAAGGGTAAGCGGGTAGATCAACTGCATTTTGGTTGGTTACTAGCTATGCTTGATATGCTTTCGAGTGGGTCGCATCCTATCTTATACTAGTGCGTGCCTTGTTTGCAGCGGTTGCATTCCTCGCGATGGGAATTCGCTTGCGGCCAGGGGAAGCATGACGACTACTTCAAGACGGATGCGGCTACTCTGCAAGAAAAACATCGCTAATTTCAAGTATTTGTCAACACTCGCTCAACTGTATCCGGTGAAAAAAGGCTTAGAAATACTAGCTCATCGTTAGTGACGCTTTTCCTGGTAGTGACATGCTGAATTGTTGAAAACGGTTTGATATTGTACACAGAATCTAATGTGAGCCCTAGCTGTCTAAAAGTCATCTTTACCTTCCACCATAATGCCACCCGTGGCCCGCCCATATATACCAGAACGCCATTCTCATCTTATCATGTGTTGAAGTGACAAGAAAGAAATTATTAAACTACTGCCTTTTGCATGCCGGTGGCTTCATCAGCCAATATCGTAACGCCTTTCCGTTTTTTGAGGACATTCTCGATAAATGCTTCCCCAGCTTTGTAGGAGCTCCTCACTAAAGGCCCACTGGCACAGTATAGGAAACCCAGGTCAAGTGCGCGCTGACGCCATAACTCAAACACTTCAGGTGTGACGTATTCCTCGACTTTCATATGGCGCTTAGTCGGACGCATATATTGACCAAATGTAACGACGTCGACATTGACTTCTCGAAGATCTTTTTCGAACAGGAATTAGCGCAAACCAACAATGCGGACACAACAAACGAATACGTACCTTTCAACGTTTGCCAAAGTTGTTCTTCGGTCTCGCCCAGTCCAAGCATAATACTTGTCTTTGTGATCAAAGATGATTTGGCTTTCTTGGCTGCATCGAGGACTTTGAGACTCTGTCGATACTTTGCTCGTCGATCACGAACGAATGGAGTTAAGTCTTCGACTGTCTCCATGTTATGTGCATACACGTCCAAACCGCTCTCAGCTACCACACCAACCATTTCTAGGTCACCTTGAAAATCGCCTGTTAATGCTTCCACCAACATATCTGGTTTCTTTTGTTTAATTTTCATGATCGTCTCTGCAAAGTGCCTCGCTCCTCCATCCACAAGATCGTCTCGATCAACAGACGTGAGAACGACATATCCCAGACCCCACCTTGAGAGAGCTTCTGCTGTATGTTCCGGCTCATGAGGATCCAGAGGAGCTGGTGCTTTCGCCGTCTTTACGCTGCAGAAACGACAGCCTCTTGTGCAAGTATCTCCCATCAGCATGATTGTCGCAGTTGCGGCACTCTTGTCACTACCACCCCAGCAATCCGAGATGTTCGGACATCTTGCTTCTTCGCATACAGTATGTAGATTGAGGCCTCGCAGATCCTTCTTGATCTTTTTGTAGTTTGAATTATCTGGAATTGGTGTCTTCAACCATTCTGGCAGTCGTGTGATCTGCCTCTTCTTTCCTGGTGGGCCGACCATTGCAGTTCGTAACTCGAGAGCATCTTCGGATGTCATAGGCTGCTCTGGAAGGCCCACGAATTCGGAAAACGAGGGAATCGCATTGACATTGTCCTTGAAATACGTAGGTCGTCTTTTTGTGATTGGCTCTGGCTTCGATCCATCTGCTTCAGTGGCGAATGATCGTGAGTATGAAGAGAATGCGAGAAGCTTTCTCGATGCATGTCTCAACGGAGGTGCATTGAGACACCTATACCTAGGAATCATTGAGGCCATAACCAAAAGTTCGATATGAAGAGCTGGGGATTATGGTACTGGCTGTCGCTGTTGGGAGGTTGAGCTTTATTTTCTTGTGATTGTAAATCGTATCGCTTACATAAGGATAAGCCCGCAATCGCCCGCTTCAAGCCGAAGTCATGTGATGATAAGATACCACTTCTCGTGTCCCTTTTTCTGAACCACCGACTTCCATCTCAAACCCCTTACCTCACTTCAACTGTCAGATTCCTGGACTTCCTACAGTATTCGAGCTCCTTTTGATCCTTAGGCATATCAAAGCACCACATCGGATTCCTTTTCATTCCCGGTAGTTGTGGTATGGATTACAAATGAATTGAAAGAACTACATATCGGGTATAAAATAGTTACGAAACAACTAAATGCCGTGGATGTGGCTGCCAGCGCCCTTCTATGCGAAAGTCTCCCTCTCGGACCCCTTCTCAATGTTAACATGCCCTTATAATCTCTTCAGTGGCACCGTCGTGGCATCATTTGCAGCGACCTGTCCCAATTTACCTCCATTTACTCGCTGCGCTGGAACATTCGCTGTGGCCACCTTTGCAGCTGCTTTGTATGTTCCGACATTTTGAGTTGAGTTGCTAGAGCAATCATCAGCCTTCACTCTTAACCTTGGAATACAGTTATCCTACCCTGCGTTGATCGTCATGACCATCCCCTCCTGGCAATGTTTGCCTTGTGCGCAGTACATATATATCGGCTTCGTGTCGTTGATAGTGACATCGAATGTGGTCACCATGGTCTGATTGGCGCCTACGGGGACGAACCCGCTGTGAATTGCATCGGCGATAGGCATGCAGGGTGCTTCGACTGAAGACTGTGTTACGGTATGGTTTCTCATCGAAAACTGAAATTGAACAGTGTCACCGGGATTGGCGGTGACCTCTTGAGGGGTGAACACGAGGAGAGAACTGTTTGTGGATCCCACTACGACAGTGTGGACTTTGGCGTTTGCTGCGCTAGGATCCTTTGCTACTCATCGTTAGGTCATGACGTTGCATCTGGGTGTGGAGACATACTGCCTGCAACAAAGGTAGCCGCCAGTAAGGTGGCAAAAGAGAGCTGGGTGAGATACATGATGATTATGGGACGATTAACAAATAGCACAATGTTTGTAATTTCAAATGGCCAAGAGGAGCTGGGACAGCGATTTTATATCTGCGCTTTGGAATGAACGACGATCTTGTGTGCTGGCCCTAGTGGACCACATCAGAGAAAAACTCGTCAGGATCTGTTACTATTTCTTAATCATCGCCCCAGTGTTTCCATCTCATCAGGGGAGAGTATCCTGTTCTCGGTTCCGCTGATGCAGGAATAGACGGTTGTTTAATGCGGGATGTCGACAGCCGTGGAGGGACTCTTCATTAAACACCAGCCCTAATCTCTGAAGCTTGATTGAAACTGCTAGAGCCTGAAACAATGTTATTCTATACAAACACTCGGAAAGATTTCCAATCCTGTCCTTTTTCGAAACAATTTCATGGTCGATTTTGTTGCCCGTGCCCGGAAGTCTGTGCGGACGCGGCTTGAACATGCGATTGAAGCCTCACCCACAAGATCCGATGTGTGATGCTACACGGTAGTCAAAACATGAAACAGGCATGAGGCGCAAAATTAGAAGTCATCATCATTAAAGGTTAAATGTCATTACTGTCAATTGGACCTGAATCTGCTGCGCCTCGACAAGCCGAGTAACCGTCAGTACCGGTTTGTGTAGTATTCAACCAAGCCAGGCGAAAAAAAAGTGTTTTCAGCCTCCTGGACATTGAAAGCTATTCCATATGCGTGCCTATTTCAGCTGATGCGATGGACTGTGGGTTTCAATGCTATGACGAATAGTGCCAAGTGTCGAATCAGAGACGTTGATCAATACTTTCGTCTTCATGGCAGGTAGTGCCTGTCCTAAGAACGCCGCAGAATCTCTGGATTTCTCTCCACCTGCCCTCTTTTATAAATTGTAGTAGCAACAACAAGGTCACCTTTTCTGCTATCTCCAATTTTAGATGACACCTACACAATTTCTTGTTCTGAATCTCACGGTTCCGGTTTGGATGCCAGGAGACATTCCGCTAGCCAGCAAGAGACCGTGTAATCGTCCCATAAGTCAATATTTGATTGCAGAACAATAATCTCTGGAGGCAATATTTGCTTTACTCCATGACGAGTCCAAAGCTTCGATCCGCAAGACGGCAGATAGTGGTATGATATTCACGACTATGAGACGGTGACGATGTAGCACAGTGGTCGGTTGATCACATATATATTTCTGGCCCGTGTAGACTTCAGAGTCAGCGCGCAAGGGATGGATGATGCCGAGGAAGACTTAGCAGTGTGCAGAATACCTAGGGGCAACGCAGTGTAGAGCTCGAAAAGACTTCGAAAACCAACAGCCAGGAACTCCAATTGGTGTTCTCTTCCTCTGATTTATTTGGGGCAGTTGTTCTCCCAGGGAAAGCACGCAGAACGCGGTAATGGATGTTTCCTGCCGCTGGCTATAACTGCCGTTTTCACGAATTGATTGACGGATTTTACACTCAGGATGGAAAGAGCAATCCTCTTTGCCCTCACAGATTTGCCCAACCTTTAATCTGGATCGATGTTCTTCTACCTGGACATTGTCTTCTTCCGCAACCCTTCACACGACAATTTTCTTTTTTGGAACGATCACGGTGTGCCAATTTTGCATATCACTTTTGTTTGTTTGTTCCAAAAACTCCCTACCCATTTATCATCTATGCGTTAAGTCATCATCTTTTGGCCCTCAACGCGCTCGTCAGATGTCTCTCTGCGGCCCTGCCGACTTTTCGCAGCCCACAGAGTATGGCGACACGGGGACGACTTCAGCATGGTGGTCCGACGTCCGTCTGGAACCTCACTGGAACAGGATGGAGCTTAGAAAGCTGGAAGAAAGATTCGAAAAATGGTTCCAATGGCGAATGGACCTGTTACGCGAGTTTACTTACGCGCTTGAAAGAATCGAAATTCCTTTCCAAGTGGAAGTCGCTCGCGGTCTCAAAGCGGTACCCGATCCAGGGACTGCGGAAATGTTTCGTCAATACCGTGGTGCGATTCGTAATCTGGAAGCGGAAATGAGAGACCCAATCGGAGGGCTTGTGGTCACCGTTAATCGTACGTATATATCCTCCCACTTGAATTTGTCTCTCACCTTTCTCGTTGAGAAGAGGTATCTAGGCTTGGTGCTGAAACTTGACAGATGCTAGAACTCTCATTGGTCTCTCACCTGTTCAACTTGATGCCTGCGGCCTATCTGTGCTTAGAGCTGTTCTCAAGTACACCACGGACGACACAGATCTTTATGATTTCGACTACTTGACCGCGGCCACGTCGCATCCGGTGTGCCCAAGTCTATTATCTCCACAACAATATCAAGGCCATGTCCCCTCTGCAAACTCCGTCGCATCGCTAGCCCAACACCGCTGTTCTAGGAACATACCAGGTTTCAGTAAAATAGAGGCAGATATCTATTCCTCCTTACAGTGCGATATCTTTCCGTGGTCAGAAGAACAGAATGCGAGAAGCCGTCGAGTAGGAGATGTAGAGCTGAAACGCGGGGAACCAGTATTTGACACTTTTAGTGGAGAGTGGAGATGAAGAGAAGAGGAAGGGGGAAGTGGGATGGTTTTTCTGCTGTATATAATCGCTGTTCACAAATAGTATATGAACCTCGATTCTCAATCACGGGCTCTACGAAACTCACCATAAAGTCGGCTCATATTTCTGTGGCTATCAAAAACTTCCCCGGGAAAGTCTCTCGTGGCACGTCACATTTTGTAATTTGCACTTTTCAAGAAATCTATGCATAATTTATAATGAAATTCCATCGAACGCCTCCAGATTGATTGTACTCGAGTATCCTGTCGCATGGATGACTTAAGTAGAGTTAAGTCACTACTCAAACACGTGAGAATCAGGTGTTTTACCTGCAGAAAGGACCGATCGATCAGGCCAAAGTACTGAAAAACTCTGCACGCCAAATGATGCCATAGTTTTCGTACTATCTCGCAGCACCTCATTACATGGAAGATCACAACATACGATGATAGCGAGATGTGAAAATGATGGTCGGTTTCTTAAGTACCCCTGTTCAGCTTGTTGACTATCTAAGTTGTGGTCTTGTAAACTTATCCGGAGTTGTATAACGTGCTACTTAATAAACACGGGCGGTATATATGTTGTGGCAATAATATACTTGAGTAGACTTCTAATTAGATTCTTTTTTCCTCACGGAGGTTGCACTGTACGCTCGAGCTTATGTACCGGAGGTTACATGATTTACTATTTAACATGTAGTGGCTTCGTACACTCCTTGAACTCCCTCAAGCAGGCTAGTTTGTATATATATAATTGTGAACCCAAAAGTGACGCCACTCCTGAGAGAGTGACAATTGTGGTCTATATACTGTAGGTGGATTGTGCTTCACATGAATCCTTGAAATGCTGATCAACTTTGATTGGAAACGTTGATTTCTTTAACCTACCGAGCAGAAAATCCACAACAATGGCTACGGAGCGATATTCATTAGCAGAGGTGATGGCAATTGCCGAGCTGCATCCATTTTACAACGGAGATGTCAAATATCCACTCACCCTAGCCGAAATCTCGAATCTGCAGGAGTTGGGAGTCGTTCAAAAGAAGGAGCACAACATCAAACACCAGCCATTGCTTCGCAAAAAGACATTGTAAGAGAACTTCTAACGGTTAAATCACACGGGGATTTTGATGGACTAATTTTCTTCAGGTATAAGGTAATCGAACGGCTTACAAATGACTTGGGCCCACGGAATACTTATCGGCAAGGTTGCTACATCAGCATCACTGGCGGCGGTTCTGGAGGGGTTCCTATGATGTTTGCCGTGGATGCGCATGAGAACCGTCGACAGAGAGCTCAGATGGGAAAACTCTTGAAGCTATGTGGCGTCCTTAATTCCGAAGATATGGTTTTATCTACCCATTTGGCAGGAGGATTCTATAGGTACTTATTTCTAGCATGGGCCAATGATGGTGTGTATATCCAACTAACAAGTAATAAGGTCCCTTGATCTGATGACGGAGATCATTGAAAATGCGGGGGCGACTGCTTTCAGTGCCGGAGCCTACATGGCCTATCCTGAAGTTGTCAGGTGTCTAATGCGCTATCATGTCAACGTATTTACTGGAGATAGTGGTCAGGTGGTTCAGGTGGTTCACCATATATCTATGCTGCCTGAGGAGGATCGCAAGCACATCATTCTGAATAAGATCATATACACCTCAGAATCTCTAACAACTTCACAAAGAGAGTTCATCAGGACCGTGCTAGGCGATATCAAGATATTCTCAATCATGGCGAGTTGCGAGGCAGGGCCATGGACACTCAGCAGTCCTGATATTACTGGGGAACATAATTTAACAGGAAATAGCACTGACTTCGTTTTCGACACAAGAAGCATGCTCATCGAGATCTTTTCTCTGTCCGCCTTGGACGACCCTGATGGATCTTCGCCTTCCTCGCATTTGCTTTCTGAAGGAGAGACTGGCATTATTGTGCAGACCTCACTCCAAAGACTACGCAACCCACTAGTACGCTATGTCTCTGGTGATATTGGCTCGGTTCATCCGCTGCCAGATTCAGCATGCGCTGTGATTCCCGAGAGCGAGCGAAAGCATCTGCGTGTACTACGAATGAAAGGACGTGATAGTCGCTTCAGTTTTGAATGGTATGCCGAGTATTTCGAGTTCCAGAGCATAGACGCCTTCATGCAAGCGAAAGAGCATGGTGTTCTGCAGTGGCAAATCATTTTAGCTCGTTCAGAGGATACACCGCAGGCGACCCTGGAAATTCGGTTCCTGCGGTGCCCTCCTCGCGACGGCGTCTTATCTGAAGAGAGCTTCCTCAGATTGGTCGAAACCTTCTTTGTCGTTTTGCCAGAGAACGAGCATCTGATACGAATCGTGTTTCTAGATAGTTTGAAGGGCTTTGAACGAAGTAGTACCGCAGGAAAAGTTATCAGATTTGTCGATAGGTGGAATGGAGGTTCTACTGCGCGTTGAAGAACTTTTTGAGTGTCATAAATAGGAGAAATAGGTGAAGACAGCACGCTGGGCAAGCAAGCATGAAGCTAGAGAAAACATGCATCAGAGCAGAGATCCACTGAGAGACTTTCAATATTTACATCAATAATCACTGATTAGCTCCTCCTGTCCTGTGGGATCCCAAAAGCGATGCCGCTTCTGAGAAGTGACAATTGTGGTCTATATGGCTTCTTGGCTGGCTGCTTCACATGTCCGTAAATTCGATTATGGACCCCTAAAATCATTCCATTTCTCTGGCCTCGTAGGGGTTTAAACATTAAATTGCTTTTGAAGATGCGAAATTGCTTCCCATACTGAGTAAACATTCATAGCAGAATCATAGCACAGCTATGTAACAGAAAAAAAAAATTACATAGAATCCACTGGCAACTAGTTACAGATTATAGACAGCCAGAAAATTATACTCCCGGGAGCTTTTAAACGTAATTATGGTACTACACAGCTTCCTCAGAATGCGCTGGGGACTCGTGAGATATTCTGGGACCTAAAAAGCAGAAGGCAAGAACAGCAGTTATGAGATATAAGATACCTATCAATGTCAGTGATGAAATCCAAGTAAAGAAAAAGAAAAATTAATATTCTCACCCCAAGCACAGTTCATCAATTCATATCCAACCATGGCCTTCAAGGAACTGCCCATGACGGGTCCAATCATCATTCCAAGTGCCACAGCAACGTCCGTCATAGCGAATACTCGTGATACACTCCCCTGAGGGCCGAAAACGCCCGGAGCCTTTTCTTGCCGCTCTTTGGCAGCATCTGTAGGAGTTTTCCGTTACTTAACTACCAATATGTGAATGAAAAGAGAGTTTTGCTTACCGGCAAGTTCTGCAGGGGCAATACCAGATACAAATGGCCGTAAAGCACCTATGGCAAGGATGGATGCTACATACAGCCTTCCATCAGTTTTTGGGATATCGCCTGAAGGAATATCTCGACCGGCGACACCTAGTAGCCCTAGTATTACTGCTTGGATGACGGAACACACTACCACGGGAGGTCGTGCTCCAACTCGGTCGCGGATCCAACCAGCCAAAGGGCCGATCAGAACTCCCGGGATGACAAGACCAGCAAAAAGAAGACCGACAGCGCGGAGATCCCATCCAAATTTCTGCTGGACTTGAAAAGGAAGCGTCGCTTCAAAGCTCGTAGTCACAGATACACTTGTGAATACGATCAATAGACAGGCTACGACGCGACCATCGCACATCATGATACGCCAGAAACTACCCGCACTAGGCGGAGCTTCTGAATTATCGCACAGAGGATCTGAGCTACCAGTGTCCGCATCCTCGTCAGATGAAGGTAAGATGTTATATGGACTCTCGATCATAATCAACCGAGCTAGAAGGTCTATTGCTAGAACTATAAGCGGAATTGACCACGTTACCCAATACCCTGCTGTCTCTATAAGCAAGCCGGACACCACAGGTCCAGTGACTGTCCCAGCATTTGCAAAAGATATCATCAAACTGATTCCAAAACCTATAGCGTCCCTGCTCAATATATCTGTGACTGTAGCGAAGCCAATGATCCAAACCGCAGACCCTGCGATGCCTTGAATCACACGGCCTATAATCAGAACCGGTACAGATGTAGCGCCAGCAACCATCAAAGTGCCGACAATGCAGAAGCCAAGAGATAGCAACAATGATTTCTTGCGGGACGAACTCTTATCGGCTAAGTGTCCGATTATTGGGCTGAAAACCACGGCGACTGCACCATGGAGAGCCAGTACCGCGGAGCTTAACGTTTGTACTTGCAATGGCTCAACGTGGAGGCGGTTCTGTAGCATGTGACCAAGTATTGGGACCAGAAATCCATAGAGAAAAGTCTCTAGATGATATTAGTCAGTTATAGGATTTGCTTCAGAGGGGGTAGACAAACCGGCAAACAACGCGATTGCAATGGTCATGAGGACAAACCATCTTGAGGAACGCCATCCATGACCTATGGGTAAAGATATCTCGCAGGAATCCTTCATGCTGATGAAATTTGGACCCGGAAAAAAAAGTTGGGAGCTGCATAGAATATCATTGTAGGAGCGAGCATATGTAGTGTAAGCTACAGACTCAAAGTTTCATCTAGCTTTTCTTTATTGGACATACTTCTAATCCAACTAGAGCTAGCTTAGATGATCTAAGTTGCCTATTATTTTTGCTTGAAGTAGCTGTAAATTATTGGATAGATAATGAGGTAACATTGAGGTTGTGATCCATTATCCATTAAAGGAAGTTGCTGTCTTAACAAAGGCTCAATTATATCATTTCTAGCATCACAGATGCAAAAGCTACTTAGTTTCTAATACCCTACTGGTTAAATTTGGGGATACCTGTATCAAGGAACAGCATATTGAGGTCAGAGGCTTTAGTAGCTCAACTGACTGGGGATTTATATCCTCCGAATGACCGAGTCTCAAACAGTAATCCTAGTTGAGAAATTCTGGTAAATAAATTGTACACAGAACTAGTGATAGCAGTGATCCTTGCGGAGTACCGTAAGCCATCGGGCTGCAAGCTAAGTGAGATCTTTTCAAGTTGAGCTCGCACTTACTTCTCGTTGAAGAAGATTGGACAAGTTTGAGTAGTACTAACAGCCAGCCTTGTTTTATCAAAATCCCGATCAGTAAAGGTCCGGGTAAGGGGAGATATTCACACTATCCTTGCATGTCCACTTCGTTCATGCAGACTCATGGGTTACTTACAGATTGACAGATATTTGCTCGATATCTGCAGATCATCTCGGCATTACTATAGTTAACTTTCTGCAAAGCCTCGTAACGCGTCATATCTAGTTCATCAATTGGTTGTTCTTTGTGGTCGTACGATATTTACATCTGTGATGTTCCAGTAGCATAGCAATGCATGGAAACGTGACACTCTTACATTATCTAGGTGGGTACTTATTGCGATTCACGGTCTAGAGATCATCTAAGACAGTACTACTTGGGCAATAAGCTTTGGCCGGCTACTGCATATGTAGTTACATTGTCAGCTTTCTGTAAAAGTTTAATTCATCTAGACTGCCACCGTGGATATTACTGGTGGACCCGGAAATGTTGCAAAAACTACACTCATAATACACCGTAGCACGTGTAGGTGTATCCAGATTATGATATAAGGAAATGTCCAGTGTCTAAGGAGAGCCAGTCCAACTCCTTTGTCCATTACTTAAATAGTTGAACTGAATTTACGTGTGCTCTCACTACAATTTATCTATACAACAACCTACCTACAATGCATCGACTTTTTCGTGCTGGTTACGCAACTCAGGCGGTGGCTGCAAGCCACTTTCCTCGGACCTTACCCATTAGTACGACCCGAATCTACTCATTGCTTTGATTGTGTAATGCTGACCGAAAGAAGGGGATCAAAGGATATCCAGTCTCGTCCCGTTGATCGATGTTGCCAAGCCGAGTCTCGCCTCCCACGCCTCGCACTTGAAGGCAGTTCATGAGACACTCGAACAAAAAGGGATCCTCCAGTTGCAACTGGGATTCGAAGATGACGAAAGCACTTATCTGCAGAATTTGATCAACCATCTCCATCTGAACCATGGCCACGGTCTTCCAATAAGTCACAGTGCCGAACGTGGATGGTTCTGGGATGTCCGGCCTTCACCGACGACTTTTCAAAGCAATTCAGCCCAGGCTCGATCTGAGACAATGCTTCGTTTTGACTGGCATACGGACTGTAGTTATGAGCATGACCCGCCTCGCTTCTTTGCACTTCAGGTTATTCAGCCGGACCGCTGCGGTGGCGGAACTTTGTCGGTACTAAACGTCGATAAACTCCTAACCTTGCTCTCTCCTTTTGCACGAGAGTGGCTTTCCCGTCCTGAGTACAAGCTCATTGTTCCTCCCGAATTTGTTAAGAAGGAGGGCGAACATCATATTGTGGGAAATTTGATTGCCACGAACGCGACGGGACATGGTAGCTCTTTGCGTTTCCGGGAAGATATCACGGTCCCCTTAACTCCTAATGCAACAAAGGCATTGGATGAATTGAAAGGCATTCTTTACAGCAATGGAGTTCTAGAAGGACAACTTCATTTACCTGCTGGGAGTCTTCCTCGAGGATCAATTATCATGATGGATAATAGGCGATGGCTACACTCACGCAATGAAGTGAAAGATCCAAATCGACATCTCCGACGAGTCAGATGGGACTCTAGAGCATTTGAGAGCTCTAAGTCAGAGGCTTAGGTGGCGTGTTGATGGCGGACTGTATGGTTCCATTGTCAATCTACTTAGGAAATAACAAATGAGATCTGGTAACCATGAGCCACGTGTATTGTGATACAGAAAATCGGGACAGATTCCGAATCAAGACTGCATTGTGATACAAATTACTTGATTATTGTAGCTTCGTAAGCCAAACGACGTGATGACAATTTCGATTCTATTTCGCTTCACACTTGGGAGGCGGCTAATAAGAATATACTAATAGTATTATCGTATTGTACAATCTCAGAGCTTGATCTTCGCATGCACATACCATCTCGGATTCCCATCTGCGATAAAATCAATCCACTACATATCCTCTAGGCTGAGATTAGTGAACACCTCCTAATACGGAGTTGCAACCAATCACAGCATTGGCTTCCTCGTGCATCAAGGCAGTGTACAGGCCATGCATCCAGGGTTTTCAGCTAAGTACAAAATCTTCAGGGTGTAGATCATAGCCTTGTAATGACACAGCCGAGGTAGTTAAGCTCTCCTTGGAAAATAGTGGAGATACAGATTGAGGTCGGTGTCATTAAGAATCTAAGACAACATCGGTAATCACTGGCCCAACTGTGACCTTGTACAACATTAGCAGAATCGAATTAAACAATAGAAACTTCTGATGGCTAGAATACGTAGATTGCAGTCACCTGATATTGATTGTAGAAGTAGCTTAAGCCATTTGTAGAAGTAGTTGGAGTAGGGTTGATGGACATTGTCACATTGTCGCTTTTTAAACCGAGAGAATCAACCATTCGCACTCCATCTTTAGTTTTGAGTACGTATTTCGTTCGACTGTTTACTTAGTTACTGTAGTCTCAAACCTCCAACGTTCAATTGCATAGTTCCTGGGATTGTCACCGATCGTGTCACCCCGATTTTGTGACATGCAAACTCGGGTACGACTACGCTTGACTCCTCGATCTTAGGAGGTAAACTCAACAACAACACGACGATAACACGCCCAAAACGCCTGAAATGTGTTTCGAAGGAATCTTAACACGCAAAACATCATGGGAAAAAAGACATATAAAGGTTTATCTCTGCAATGAGTAGAATCGATCAATGTTAGTCATAGTTGCTCTGTTAAGATCGCTTTGAAAAATGGGACCCGTCGAAACATTCGCCGAAATGCAAATCGTTGATGATCTCATACAAAAACAGCTTCAAATTTCCAGTAAAGATCCTTGTGGCCGGGAGAACGACACACCTTTCATTGTCGCAGACACTGCCAAAGTCGCTTGACAGCATCAAAGGTGGACACAAGCATTACCTCATGTCCATCCATTCTACGGTCAGTGAATCAATCTCATCTCCGTGGCTTTCAAGGCTCGGACGGATCAAGGGAATGTTCCACGATTCCACGAAAAGCATGACTGACAAGGACCCAGCCGTCAAATGCAACCCGGACGGAATGCTTCTGAGATTGCTAGCTGATATGGGCGTCAACTTTGACTGTGCATCTCTTGCGGAGATTGAGCAAGTTTTAGAAATGGGAGTCGATCCACAACGCATCATCTTTGCCCATCCGTGTAAATCGCAATCTGCACTAGAAATAGCTGCAAGGCTTGAAATCCGGTGGACTACCTTTGATAATGGCGATGAGTTGGACAAGATACAGAGAATCAGCCCCGATATGGAGCTACTGCTGCGTATCTGTGTCCCAGATTTTGGTGCCATGGTCCCAATGGGTACCAAATTTGGTGCTCATATGGAAGCTACACGGCCGTTGCTCGAGAAGGCTAGCCTACTGGGACTGAAGATTATCGGAGTCAGTTTTCATGTTGGTAGGTTCCATTTCTAAGCTTCCTCCGGTTTCCATTTCATAGAGAGAAGATCTAATCAACTTACGAATGCAGGCTCGGGATCATCGGATCCCAATGCCTTTGGTACTGCGGTCCACTACGCTAGTTGCGTCTTCGAGGAGGGTAAGGAACTAGGATTTGATATGCACATCTTAGATGTGGGCGGCGGCTTCGAGGACGAGAGTTTCGAGACCATGGCATGTACCTTGCATGCAGCAATCTCCCGCAAATTCCCCAGTCCAATCGTGGTGATCGCCGAGCCGGGACGTTTCTACGCCAGTGGGTTTTACACGATGATATGTAAAGTGATAGCCCGTCGAGTTCACACAGGTACGGGGGAGTCCAAGCCACCGGACATGCTGTACTTGAATGACGGTATCTACGGATGTTTCAGTCCCTGTTGGGCTGAGAATGCGATCTTTGTCCCGCAATTGATTGAGCTGCAAGTCGAACACCGTCTAACTCCACGAAAATTGGAACCTCATCGGTATTCTATTTGGGGTCCGACCTGCTGCAGCATTGATTGTATCTCTAAGGAGGTGATTATGGATCAGGAAGTCGTGATTGGAGATTGGTTAAAATTCCACAACATGGGAGGTAAGTGCATTATCAACCTCTAGATGTGTGGATGCTTGCCTCGCTCGGGGAAGCAATCGAACTGGGGCTAACCGGGCCCGCCGGTATCACTAGCGTATACCATCTCGATCTCAAGTCAGTTCAATGGATTCTCTAACAACTATAAAATTATTTATGCCGAGTAGATGATCCACTATTATGGGGCTACTGTAACGTTAAAACTTAAAAGAGACGTTTAGTAATGATGAACTAGTCCGATATATCTGAAGTGGGCACCGTGCACTGTACTGTATAACAGGGGAGTTCTACAATAAGAGGATAATCCCGAGTGTGGCACCTGTTCCACATTCGTTTATGTAGACTACGAGGAAGAAGACTCGTATTCAAATTTTTCGAACGCGATGTAACTCACCAAGCCTAACCCGACATTAAACCGCCTTGGGCAAACTCTCTACCGTATGATGATGATTAAATGCCTCAAGAGGAGAATCAGGAGATATTAATTTTACAAACAGAGGATGTATATAGATAGCGCTAATACACAATATGCAATACATAAGCTGACCGCACAGGCATTGACTTGAAGGGACATCATTGGCTCCCATCGAACAGCGTCACTTCTCTCTGGCCAAGACCGAGATGACGAATCCTACTTCTCACTTGCTTCGCCAGATACACGTTGGGCCCGGGCCTAGAGACAATCACCTCGTCACAGAATTTTATCCTGAGAATAGAGTTTACATCCATGAGCAAGAGAAGTATGAGAAGTTCCTGTTGCAGAAGTGCCCTCCGGATCTATGGCCCGAGAAGGCCCACAAAACAACATGTCCCCGGCCTATTCTTATCAACAAAGCGCATCAGAGGCAGTTGCAAGATCTGCATGATGCTTTGACCGCAGCTATCACGAATATTGTAGAGAGATGGTGGACAGATGAAGATGCGCACTTTCCGGAGCGTATGCCTCTGGAGAAACGTGAAGAAGATCTTTTGCAGGTAAGCCGACTAGCTCTTCACCGCCGAGTCGAAAATGACTTGTAGCCTTTTCGAGCTAGTAGAGTTGTGCTGAATTCACAAATAGTGGATGGAAGAACGAGTTGCAACCAAGGAGCTACCCATATACCGCGAATGTCGGGGGTCGTGGAGACCAGACTTCCTCGTTGAGGATGCACTTGATGAGACTGGAAGGGCGGTAGAGCGGTTCCGCATCACTGAGATCAACGCCCGTTTCTCTTTCAACGCTTTCGTTATTGGAACGATTGCAAATGAGGGCCTTCAAGACATGGGGGTAGGAAGCAATGGCTTGAAATGCGCAACAGATCCGAAGGAGGTGGGGACCCTTATCATAATTTGCCAGGAAAAGACTTCTGACGTACAGCAGTTACTAGAGAGTACCCTCAGTCTATTTCGGGCGGACCAGCCTCTGCACCTTCTCAAAGGGAAAGAAAAGGGAATAGATATTCACATGCTACTCCACGTAGTCCATCAACGATTTGGGATTACACCTAGACTAATCACCCCCGCAGATCTCAGGCTCCTACCCTGTGCTGGTAGCAATAGATACAGACTATGCGCTGTGGTGGAGCAAAATGAAAGCTTTTCTCATGCCCCCTCGGTCTGGCGAACTAGCCAGGGGGAGCTCGTTGAGGAAATTCACCAAGTCGGCCTCGAGCTACATCAATCGGAGCTACTTGCTCTTGAGCCCGAAATGCTACGTCAGATCAGTCTCCGCTGCTTCAATGACTTCCGATCGATCCTTCTAACTCACGACAAACGGATGCTCGGCATAGTGAAGCAGGAGTTGAAGTCACTAATTGCCCGCAGCGTGATTACGCGTACGCAGGCAAAGATCCTCAATCAAGGAATCGCCGATACCATTCTCCCAGGATCAGCAGAACTGCGTCAATTAATTGCTTCTTCCCAGCTATTTCCAAAACTGCGATACCAGTTCCTTCTGAAGCCGATCCGCAGTGGCAAAGGTGATGGAATTGTGTTCGGTGACGAATGGACGTCGAATGAGTGGATATCGGCCTTGCAACGCCAGCTGAATTCGCAGAGTGTCTCGGGAGCGTGTGTGATACAGCGCCGCATCATTCCGCGCCTGTACAACCTTGTTCTGAAGCCTTCCAGCGTTCGTGTCCAATACCCCCTCATCGGAACGTACCTCGTCGTACATGGGAAATTACTCGGTCTTGGTGTGTGGCGCAGTAGTCAGGACAAGATTTGTGCTATTAGCCACGGAGGATCCTGGCTGTGCACAGTGACGGCTCAAGATTGAGATTTCGATGTGCGGAGTCGTATACAACATGGCAGGGCCGAGCTTGGAGCTTCCTTGGGATCTAGATGGGGTTTTGTGTTCTAATACCGCGAAAAAAGTGGATGGTGAGATTGACGTGCGATGGAGAAGATCAACATAGCTAGGTTAATACTGTGTAACAGGAAAGTAATAATACCTAACCGTTTCCATACTGCCATAACGCGATAGGAGTACATGACGACATTGATGTAAAAAGGAGAATGGAAAGGGTTCAATAGCCTGGCAACTTTCTTTGAGTCGTCAAAACAATCTTTTCCCCCGGCACTTCCTAGATACCTCATCTCTTACAGAGTAACAGAAGGATGAGAAGAACGAACGATATACCCCGTTTTACGATCTATCCTCGAGTCCTCATTCCCTCCCCTTCTACCTCCCCCCCCCCTTCTACCTCTCCCTTCCTACTCCAACATCCTCTGCAACAGCACCCGCGAACCCCCAACAGCATCTTCCCCCCTCCCCATCAGCACACACCTCAATACACAAGCAACTTCCCACCTCGCCTCTTCTTTCCCCAGTTCAACCCCAATTCAACCCCAAACATACACACAATATAACCCCTCGCACCAGCAACACCCTCCCACTACCACTTCGATTCCTTCACACTGCTACACCACTCCCTCCCACCTCATCCGTCACCACAACATATCATCCGCCACTCCCTCCACGACAACACCCTCTCAACCTATATCCAAGAACTACTTATCCTATCCACCTTGTAATGTGCAAGAGAACCAGATCGATAAACTCATAAATAGACCCATCCAGTAGCAAACCTCGTATATTCTATACCTCTAAGTTATTAACATCTTTAGAACCTACCTTCACAACGAAGTATATCTCAAATAATATCACAGTAATACAACCAATCCCATAACCCTCAGAATGCGCCAAAACAAATATCCATACCATCAATAGGACCATAGTCGAGGAAAAATTCGCGAGGAACGCAAGAAAGGTGTTAAGACCGCGAGATAGAGAGATAATGTCAATAGGAAATGGTGAATTATCGACACTACCATTCACAAATATAAGAGGACATTCAAGATCGCAAGAAAGCAAATCAAATTAAAATTATCTATACGTCCGCGCCAATTAACTATCTACACTCAAAAAAAAAAAGAACTAAAAAGAAGATTTTTTTATACAAAAAAGAAAACACATCCACCTCATCTACACCCGTCACCAGCCCGCTCTAGACTTCACCCCCATATTCATCACCAACCCAGCGATCTAAAAATCACCTTCGCACCCAACCAATATCCCTCAATCTAAATCCCCGAATCCACCTGCTCTACAACAGCTCGATTAGTATACTTCATCCAATTATCGCAAGTCAGCGCCCGATAGTCCTGATCCGCCTTCTTAATATCCTCCGGTCGCTCGAGGATAGTAATAACAAGTCCACCACTCGAATGCCACACAATATGACAATGGAACGTCCACGCGCCCGGATTATCCGTCGTGATCTGCCACACCATATGGCCATTCGGTCTCAGCTGCTGGACATCGCGGCGCTGAGGATTTGACGAGCGCACAATAGTCCCGTCCCAGTTGCCGGGGCCTTCGGATAGGATCTGCATATTGTGGCCGTGGAGATGCATGGGGTGTGCGGCGGGGGTGGGGTTATTCACGATGACGCGGATGGAGGAGTTGCTGCCGAAGTTGCGGACGTTCCATTCGGTGGGGTAGGAGTAGTTGCCTTCGGTGGCGAGGTAGAGGATGGGGTCGTTGTAATCCACGCGCATGGAGACACCGTCGAGGGTCCAGAGGAAACTACCAGTGTCGTTGACGTAGTTGTTGATTTCGTAGGTTTGAGTGGTTTCGGGTTGGACGGTGTTGATCTTGTAGTAGGGGATAGTCACCGAGAGATCGTCGTTTGCGCAAGTTCCGGGGTCAGGCACATCCCAGGCTGAGCTGTCCGGTGCCGAGTCCGTGTCGGCTTGGTCGTAGTAGATGGCTGCCAGGGCGTATGGTTGCTTGGCTCCAGAGCATGCTGTGGAGATGTTGGATCGCATCCAGTATGCGGAGTTGGAGTCTCCCTTGGCTGTGACTAGGACATCGGAGCGCTGACCTACACCAAGGGTAACGACATTGGTGGTGTAGGGCTCGATTGGGACATAATCATTGGCAATGACAGTCATTTCATGTTCGTCAATGCTAAATCTCTGAAGGGCTTCTCCACCGGCATTGATCAATCTTAGTCTGTGTGTCTTTCCAGTGGTGAACTTGAACTTTGAGATACCGGCATTGTCGGCACATTCAGTATTATCCCCAGCAGCCTTGGTAGAGCAGTCGAAGGTCATCTTTCCGTTGATCAAATTGTTGTCAGATTCAGGTCTAGGATTTCCCTTTCCACCTCCTGCGACAACCGACTCGACAATCTCAAAGTATTCTTGGTGATAATAGTCAGACAAGAACACAGGTCCCAGGTCAATGTCGTAGTCTGCGTTAGACGGGCCGTGAACGATCATAGGACCCAAGAGTCCGCCTGTGATTGATCAGTATCTAGAATAGGTTATGTGGGCACGGAACATACCAGCGTATTGTGCAGAATAATGCGAGTGATACCACGAAGTACCATAGAGCTCAGCTTGGAAGGTGTATGTGAACGAAGAACCTGGTGCAATAGGACATTGTTCGATAGCTGGTACGCCATCCATGTACGGTGTACCTTTCTGCAGCATTCCGTGCCAATGGAAGGATGTCCCCTCCTCTGGGTTGCTGATCTGGTTGTGAACAGTTATCTGAAAAGTATCACCCCAGTTCGCCTCGATGGTCGGGCCAGGAAATTGTCCGTTGATTAGGATAACATCTTTATAATATCCATCTGGCGCGATTCGACCTCTCGTCACCGTAAAATCGTACATTCTAACAATTCCAGTATTGGGGTATTCGGTATAAGGGTCGCTACCGGAAGCGGTTTTTGTTCCCCAGGGATATCCATTGGGAAGCGGATTGTTTGTAAGGAACTTTGGGAATGTTGCTGCTTCGAGGGTACCCAAAAGGGAGAGGCTATGTATATATTAGCGTTAAAATTCCAAAGGATTATGAAGCTTCATGCTGAAGACATGCCAAAGCTGCACCGATATTGAGTTCTTACCCGTTAGTTACGTCCTGGGCCAATGTATTGACAATTCCAGCGACGATTCCGCTAACGAGGCCTAACACAGCGCCTAGTAAAGACATTGTGAGTGAATGAAGAGAGGTTGAGTTGTTGTAGAGAAGAAGGAGGAAGGAATAGTAAGGAGTTAAATACAACCAGGTAAGGTACTCTCCGATGATAGAATGTCCTAGATAAATTAGTTCCCAACATTTTCCAGATGCTCATCGCGATGAAGATCACAGTGAGTCAGCCCAATAATGATTCAACTACCTAGGAGTATAGAAGTGCCACCAGAGGTAGTCAAGTTTTACCGCCGAGATGGGCACGTACATCGCAAGCAACGTACGGCCTACAACGGAGGTGTAGATCATTATCGATCCTACTTTGTATGCAGTGACCATCCGATTTGATGATTATCACATTGGACAAGCCACTTATTCATTGAAAAACTGCAGAGAGTAGGCATCGGCCAAGGAAGATCCCTCCAGATCAAGGGGTGCTTTGAAGATGGAGTTTACCACTAGGGAAGAAATTTGATAGAATTTCGAGATTAAGGACCATACGCAGCACTAGAATGGAGAAGCGAGGCGCTTGATGTTGAAAATAAACAGGTACATAGCTCGGGCGATTATAGGATCGTGTCTATTTAGAGATCTTAGCGGAGAACCAGGCCCCCACTAAAGTGCCCGCGAGCCCCCATGGAGGAGATATTAGCTTCCATGAGATCGCCTTGGGTATATCCGTGCGGCAGGTGTCGATAATCAAGATTCCCCTTTAAAGGTCATGATGCAGAGGAAGAACAAAAGCCCGATGTCGTCAAACCTAATTGTCATCTGGAATGGGCACGTAAATTGATCGTTTGAGTTGGACGTTACTCTTGGCATTGACAAAACGGGCAACGAGCAAGCCACTGATAGCCCGCCTCGCGCCGGGCCAATCTCTGATATGCAAAGAATTTGGAATCCTACATAAAAACCGAAGGCGCGGACCGAACGCGCGGACCGAATGCGGGAACAAGGAAATACGAGGACACTCGGAACACCGCAAGGACAGTCGATGCAGCATGAACAATTCCCTTGTTAGGTGATAGGTTCATGCAGCTCAACAATTACGGTTATTTGTACTAAATGAGTGAGGAAACATCTCCACCCCATTTAGGTATGAATACAGCAGGTTGTGCATCGTTGCTAGAGTGGGCCCGGGATGTTGGTGCCACTGGCATCTATCATAGCTAACTACACTGCAGTACAATTGTGACCAATATCCCGACTCGTATTTGCAGCTATGGCTTTGGTCGACTTGGTATTGGGGATATTTGTCTGGTAATAATGTTTAAAGTTTCCTAGGGAAATTGGCGAAGGACGATTGCCCTATCCACATAGCTGCGCCTAGCGAGAAGCTTGTGTTAATGACGATCTGACCGCAAAGCCTAGTATCTGATTGATCAATCGCCCTGCTAAGACCTGCGGTCCATAGAAGGTTTTCGCCTCCATCCCTATCGAGTTTAGCGGGAAGCTATTGGGAGCTACCAGCTTGAACTCTCAAACTTCCCAAGCAAACACAAAATTCATATGTAAGACCTAACATGCCAGGAACGAAGAATATCAGCATGAAGGAAAGCTTTCAAGAAAACGCTGTTAGTTCCATAAAACTGCTCGGCGCATCATTCATTTGATTCATCGAAAAGGAAAAATGAAAATGTTCCTTGAAGGGAGGCCTTCGCAAAGGAGTCCGCGGGTACATCTTACTTGACGGCTCCGCTAGCGTCCTCGATCCCTTCGGAATATGGCGATGATCCTTGTATAGTGCCGTGCATAATGGAATCATTCGCGAAGTGTGCACCCAACTGCGGATGGCTGCTTGCGGGTGGACAGTTTTTGACATCTCCGCCCTGTTCTCCAAGGTGCAATCAATCAGGGCTCCGTTAACGCAAAAAGTTTAACTCGGAGCACTAATATAATCCAACATTCAGGACCGGTAGGACCGGGACAGAAGAGTGGCAAAGTCTGTTCTACAACGCAAGTCCAGACTCTAATCGCTGAAGCCAAAAGCCGTGCCCATATGTCGAGCATCAGCCACGGTCACTTCATCCGATCAAATGCTGCGAATTTCAAGCACAAGTCATGTCGATGCTCAACGTCATTAGTCAAGATCTAAGTATGGTCTTCCAAGACGGGTCGCTCTGGGAGTTTCCAAGGCGTTCAAGCAGCAGCAGCTAAACAACCTTTCGATAGTACTTCTCCAGAAGTTTTAGACACGGGATATATAGCACAGAACTTGGCAATGACGTATTGGCAGACAAGTATCGGTTTAACCATATAGCACGGTGAAGTGTCAGACAAGATAGAGGTCCCGGAATATTCTTAAAATAGGCGCCACCTTCCACAAGTATAAATATATGCCGAAAAGTAAAACCTCTTCGTATTCGGAATCACGGAGTTGGTCCGGTCAAGGGTTTTCAGTTGGCGGTGCTGGCTAAGACAAGAAGCTTTTGGACAAAGAACGTCAAGTTTGCGGCTTAATCGCAGGGGAATCGATGCAGAAACGCCAATGACGTGAGGAAGCGCGGGACGTCGTCGCGCTTGTCGACTAACCCGGGTATACTAGAGATAATGAACCTGTACAACGCTCTAGTAAGTGGTCTCTTAGCTGATAGTAACCCGAAACTTTATTGTTGTTTAACTTGTTCCCTTCCGCTCCACCAACATCATAATGACGATATTTGTAGATAAATTTCGAAGGCCGAAGCACCGAGAAAGCTCTGCCTGATCTTTGGTGGAGATGTAAAGCAGCTTTTGTATTTGTTGATACAGATTGTCCCGATGAACTCCAATCCCAATGACGAAAAACAACCGCCAAAAGCTGGACCGTGGTGGGTACCCTCAATTGAACTGCCGATATGCGTAATTAACATGTGCCACAAAGCAATGGCCCTCTTACATGCTCCTGCGAAACCCCATTTCTCCACGATTTGTTTCGATTCTTCCACATCAAAAGTTGGCGCTGCCGTTCGTTTACGCCTTCTTAGATGGTCGGTATGCTTCGCGATTCATTACAATAGGACGGCGACGAGCGTGTGCGAAAGCCTCTAGTGTTTGTGGGGTTGCGATTGTGTCCGATCGAATCGTACTTCCTATGGCCATGAAGAAACTGAGGACAAACGCATTAGAAGATGGCGCATATATTTGAGATAGGTGACAATATACCCAAAAGTGGCACCCGAGCTCAGCATATATGTCCGCAGAGTCCTCCAGATTCCGTTTGGTCCAGCTCCAAATTTAATGATGGTGAGCGAGCCTTGTGGAGCGTCAGTATTGGTCGAGACAACAATGCGGAAGATGAACGCACCATACATGAACCCCAGGATGGCACCAACAGCTGTTGACTAATGTAAGCAAGAAGCCCCCTTCTCAGCATCGGAGGAGTTCACATACTGCCGCCCATCATAGCTCCCATCTGAACTATTTAAAGAATCAGTAAATACCCACATGAAGCAATACTAGAAAGGGAAACCTTACGCTTGTTCCAGACACTTTGGCCACCGGGGTGACCTTGAGATGGTGGAACTGGTGGCATTGTGAAATGGATTGAGAATCAGATAGAATTGGATTGACCCAGAATGCGCCTATAAAGTGCAGTAACTTCGATGTGGGCGAAACACAATATGTCCGATTGCAGACTCCAAGTATAAAATCTTTTGCAAAGCTTCAACCATCGTCAGTCAAGAACAAGAAATGTGAAATGTACCAACGGCGGTTGCCGTACATGAAGCACGGGCCGGCCGGGCTGCTGAGTCATCGAGCTCCCCCACACCGGAAGCTGATCTGCGCCAGTGAAGAATGCGGCTAGCCATTTCTGTGAATCACGTGCTCTCTAACGAGTCGTCCGCTTTGCAGAGCACAGAGCACGGAGCACAATCCTGAGGGGGAAGGGGGAAGGGGAAGGGAGGAGAGAGAGCGGAGGAGCTGAGGAATACATATGTGTACTTTGCGAGGAAGACGAGGAAGATATGGGCTAAACAATTTTCAGCGGCGATTCCTATGTTCGGCCGTGGTCTTTCATCGCATAACTCATAACTTGTCGCATAGATTTGGATCTGCTCCTCGTAAGTTTAGCTATTTATCTATTTATCTATTTGCCGTGTACACGTCGACGAGAAAAACCAAAAAGCGCCCCATAGTATCCTTCGTAGTGAGCGCCAGACGAGTACTTGCAGTGAGCTCGTGCCCCTTCCCCAAAATAAGTACGAATGTACTGCGAGAATCAGCGAGCATCGTGAAACGACGCACTCCTATTGGTTGAGAGCGCACCTCGCGTGTCTCATACCGCAGTCCAAACTTTCCAGCTTGGCAAATCCTAACGTCAATTTCAACAATAACTTTCCTTTTACCACCACCACCAATTGCCTCGCAGCGTCTGTCTGGATTTCATGTAAGTCGTCGATGTCTCCTTCTCCTTCTGCTTCAAATCTTGTATCTGGTATGCTTGCTGTTGACCTCCGGCGCTTCCATTTCCACCCCGTTTCAAATTCCAATCCAGATGTTTCCCGCTCCGTCATCATGGCGCCAAAACTTTGTGGGCTTCTTCTCAAACACTGACGATCATCAAAACTCCCAGTGCCCAACTCCGTTTCGACTACCCTTTAGCTCCCTGGGTAGAGCACAGAAAAATAAGACGATACACGATTATTTTACGATTCTCCGACACGCTCAGTGAGGGCGGCGGCTCAAGCGCTTCTCATCTCTCAGTTGAGGTTGAATGGGGGGGAGGACAGAAAACCACAACATTTCAACGACCTTCGACTTGGCCAGCATCATCGCGAACATTTCTTTCCGCCCTTGAATCAGAACTCGACCAGAATCCAACCTGACAGATGACGGCTGTAGCGAATCCACCGAGTTTCCAGCAGATCAATAGGTCAGCATGGGGTTCTAGTGCTAATCAAGGAGGAATTAATTCTATGAATGCCGACGAAGTGGCCAGAATGTTCATGCCACGCAAAAGCGTCCAACGTGCCAACTCTTCATCTTCTTTATCTTCAAACTCTTCCACGTCATCTACATCAACACTCACCCAGCAAGCACCACAGGCCAATGGAGTCCCAATGTCTACATCTAATGAATCCAACAACTGGGGAAGTGCAGCTGCAAGGAAAAAGGTTCCACGGACAGGGCCATGGCCATCAAACAAAGCCGATGCAATATCAGGAGTGAACACTGCGCGACCTGCTTCTGTACTTACAAATGGTAACTCTGCTCCAAATCCGATGAACTCCATCCACCAACCCGCCCCCATGGTACCATCACAGCATATTGCGCCAAACGGAGCTCAACAAATGCGACCTCAGGCGCAAGCCCCC
This sequence comes from Rutstroemia sp. NJR-2017a BBW, assembly GCA_002946425.1. Lineage (NCBI taxonomy): Eukaryota > Fungi > Ascomycota > Leotiomycetes > Helotiales > Rutstroemiaceae > Rutstroemia > Rutstroemia sp. NJR-2017a BBW. Next base: position 222,839 of record NJPT01000024.1, read on the forward strand.
GAGGGCGAGCCTATGCTCTACCTTCTTTCTATGAACGGTACCTTTGATCACAAACGGATATCAGTACCTTTCTATCCCGAAAGCTTGAGAATAGGACGACAAACCAATGCGAAAACAGTACCTTCACCAGCAAACGGCTTCTTCGACTCCAAAGTTCTATCAAGACAGCATGCGGAGATCTGGGCAGATCGAAGCGGGAAGATATGGATTCGAGACGTCAAATCTTCCAACGGTACTTTCGTCAACGGCGCCCGTTTGTCCGCGGAAAACAAAGACTCAGACCCGCATGAGTTGCAGTCGCAAGATCACTTAGAGCTTGGTATTGACATTGTTAGCGAAGATCAAAAGACAGTGGTACATCATAAGGTTGCCGCCAAGGTCGAACACGCAGGCTTTATTGGCGCCACAAACAATGTTATGGAGATGAACTTCGGAGATCTCAACCCAGCCAACGGCACGTCGATGATGTTGCCATCTCAAGGACCGATGAGAGGACGAACTGGAAGCCAAGGATCGGTGGGTAGTAATGGTCGCATGGGTCCACCAAGCAGTGCCGCTGGAAGTCAAATGAGCGCGATGGGTCAACAGCGTCCGATGAATTTTTGGTTGACTCCTGTCACAACCGAGCAAATCGTCAAAAGATTATCTGTAAGTCTCCCCAACCGTTTTCACGTATCGGTACCTAAGTTTCTGCACAGAATGAAATGAGAACTGCAAGGTTACAAAACGCAGACCTCGTACGAGCTGATACCTTCTTTGGTGGATTGCTATCCAAAGATAACGTGAAAGAAGTGGACCGTTCTTCAATGTTGGAAGGAAGCAAAGCTACCCAGGTAAACGGATCTGGTTTGTCGTCATTCAGAGCAGAAGGAAAGGCTCGGTTCTCGGATCCTCCAGCGCCCCCACCACAGCAGCCTCTTCCTGAAAAGCCCGATGTTGCGCGCCCCCATGGCTTTGACCCTGCATCTCCCACCGCATCTCTAAGACGGTCCAACACTGAAAAAGCGAAGGCTATCACGAATGGATCACCCATTCGGCAAGAGGTCAGCAGCCAGATCATTACATTGGTCGAAGCGTTAGCATCTGCTAAGAAAGAAATTGACACTCAAAGTGCTCGAATGCGAGACCTGGAGGACATGCTCCAAAAAGAAAGACAAGCGCGAGAAAGTGCTGAGGAAGTGGCTAAGAGGCTGGAACACCAAACACCAGATTCTGGCCTCAATGGAAGTGCTAAGGGTGGTCTTGAGGGCTTAGTAATCGAGGATGCCTTCAACCCACCTTCAGACGACGCGACTCAGCAGAAGTCGAAAACAGATACAGTCGTTGATACTAAAGGTATCACAGACTCGTCCCTTCTTTTGGAAAAACGATTGGAAGGCATGCTCTTAGAAATGCAAGAGCTCCGATCTCAAATGGAATCATTCAAAAAGCGAGCGGAAACCGCCGAATCAGAAAGAGATGCAGACCGAAAGTCCTTGGCAGAAATGGTCGAAAAGATCCGCTCGGGTGATCTCAAGCGCGCTTCTTCATCCGAGCAATCCAAATCCGCATCAAAATCAATCACCGACAAACATATCAATGGATCCGCCAATTCAACCGATGCGGCGCTCCAACAACTCACACAGAAACCCGGTCTGCAATCCCAGAAATCGGAAAATGGAGATGCGGACGGCTCGCTCAAAAACGCTTTACAAGCGTCCAAGAAGTCGGGTGGTCATGATCCGTTTTTGTACCATTCTACCCCGTATGCATCGATGGTGGGAGTGGTGCTGATAGGTATGGGCTTGATGGCTTATTTGAATGGGTGGCAGCCACCGAAGTTGGATCGCTGATTGCTCTTTTTTTTTGGCCTTTGGAGATGTGCAGCAGAGCAGATATACATACGCAAGCGCATTGCATGCATGGCATTGTATCGTACTTTTTATACATTACATTCTTTTAGTAATACCCCTGGTTTCCTTATTTTTCTTTTCTTTTGGCTTTTGGTTGGAGGACAGTGGGGTGGAATGGGGTGGAGAGAGGAGAAAGCATTTATACATAATATGCTGTTATAACGAAGCATCACATCACATCACTTTGGTCAGCGTGACCGTTGTATGGCATCCGTTTCCTTTGTTGGGTTGTTGAGGTGGGGTTTTAGGGTTGGGTGTGCTGTGGTGGTTCGGAGTGGAGATGTGCGGTGCGATGGGTTTGCATGCGGGTGGGAGGGTTGGGCGTTGAGGTATTCGTTTTGGTATTTTTGGTTTTTGGGGAGAGGGGGAGGGGGGAGGGGGGAGGAGGGGGGTGGAGGGAGGTTATACCAACGTGTTCTATTCATCTATCCGTCCGTTCATCCAGGTTATTCAAAAAGAGAAGAAATAAACGGTACAGTGAAGTGGAGAAGGAACATCCATAACATGTTTATTATAGCAAACGGATGGACAGCTTAGAATGGAAATAATGGATGGGATGGAAAGAATGGATGGGATGGAAAGAATGGATGGGATGGATGGGATGGGTAGGGCAGAGCAGGACAGGACAAGTAGTTCTCTTATATTATATCACACACGTTTCACGTCACAATAACATGTTTCCTATTGATTGGTCTGAAGTTGGTCTGGGTTGGTTTCGAGGTGTGTGTGTGTGTATTATGTTATGGTATGGTATGTTATATTATGTTATAGGATATGGAAATTTATTTGGAAATTATTTGGTTGTGATGTTTTTTTGAGGTGAGGTGAGGTGAGGTTTGAGGTGATGGGGTTGAGGTTTTGAGGTGTGGGGTGAGGAGGGGAGGAGGGAGGAAGAGGGAAGGGGGGAAGGGGGTATATGAAGGGGGTGTATAGATGATAATGTATGGATGGTCATATAGAGATAGGGGTGGTTAGGTGAGCGATAAGGGGCTAAGTCAGTGATAAGGGGCTAGGTGAGTGCTGAAGGGCTAGCTAGCTAGTTGCTGAGCAAGAAAGGAAAGCTAAATTCAGGGTAGCTGAGGAAGGGATGGTTAAGCGAGTGACTGAGTGAGTACGCTCAACCACGTTAGGTATCCTACTTATGATATACAATCATACTACGAAAAAGGATAGTGTAAGAAAGAAAGATAGCCGTCGCAGATTTTTGCGCGCAAGAGGTTGGTGGAGTGGCTCGAGCAGCGTGTTGATGTGTAGATGGTGGGGAAGTATGGGTGGGGGGGGTATAGTAGGGGATAAGGGTAAGTAGGGAAGTAGGGAGGTAGGGAGGTAGAGAAGTAGGTACGTAGGTAGCTAGGAGGAGGATATCCAACATGGAAACGTTTTGAATCTGCTCTCCTCCGCAGCTGGCTTCGGTAGGTATGTGAAGAGGCAAGTAGATAAGTAGATAAACCACGGTAAGTATAGGATCGGTGAAGTGGATTGATGGGATGGATAGCTGGGTGCGTGTTGATATGTGCAGTGATGGGACTAGTATTATCCGTATTTTGTATACGTCCCACTATAGTGAGATATATAGATTCTTTCACTATCGGTATATAGTTCTGGTTTGAATATTTCTGAATATTACTGAATATTGATAATATACTGAACTACCGGAATATAGTATATTTCCTAAGATAAATTACTGAACGAAGAAGCTTGGGGGCCAGGGAGCTGGCGGGGTATTCAACCCCAGCTTCACAATTGCCTAATTAGGCAATTCAAATTCCTGAAACCCTTTCTTTCAGGAATTCGTCTTAGGAATGTACTATATTCCAGTATTTCAGTATATCCTCATTATTCCCCTATTTATACGGTATATATAGAGGTATATGATATTAAAAATCGTATATATATACATAGTAATATAGCTCTAAAACTAGCCACCGTAATACGGCCGTACACTACTCCCATCACTGGATATATGGTTTGGTGGCAGAGGGGAGAGATGAAGAAGGTAGGTGCTGTGAATTGATGGGATGATTGGCTAGCTAGACTTTGATATGTGGCTTGGTGGTGGAGGGGAAAGAAGAGGAAGATAGGTGGTGTAGTAGAGGGATTTGAGAGAGAGCCCAGAGGGGACTTCCGACTTTCTGAAGAGTTGGCTCTCCGGGGCGAGGCTCTTGACGGTGCTGGTAGGTGCTTCCGTGATAATGCTAGGAGTTAGATGGGTGATAGAATGAGCATGAGGATTGAAGTTCGTACTTGGCTTCAGGACGCTTGTTGATGTACCAAGTGTGTGCATGTGTGCATGTGTGCACTATTTCAGGACTTCTACCTCTCTTTTTGCAGGCAGGCCATCAATAAGGGGGGCTTCGTATTCAGACCATTGGCTAGTAGGAAAAGAACCTGATTTCTTCAAATTGAAGGTGGAGTCATGGCTGAATGATATTCACTTGTGTGTGCTCGAGGAGGCAGAAAAACTTTTCAACTTCGCTTCTTCAACCAACCCATTTAACTTCCTTCACAACTACTCCTGATCGTCAATCATCAAAGTTTCTCTCGCGCGAAATATTCCGGCAACAGCAATAAACAAAAATGAATCAGTTCAATCGCTCGGAAGGCAGCGTCAAAGTTGAAGGAAATCCTCGTTCTGACGTTGCAGAAGGCAGCAACCCGAGTCACTTGGATCAATGGCGGACAATATGGCGATGCAAGAGATCGATTTTGCAGGTAAGACCAGTGGCATCACTATATCTCCTCCTTGACTGCTTCATCATAGACTAATATACACCACGCCCCAGCCAGAGAAGCCCAATACAAGGAAATGCTTGCTGGTATGACTCAGGAAATCGAAATTCGGGATATGAAGATCGCGGAGGCCAAGGGTGTCATTAGCAGACTGCAAGAAGAGGAGAGAGCAGATTTACTTGACACATATGTGGCTCTTGAAATCGAGAGATCTGTGAACGCAGCGTTGATTGAAGACAGAACAACGCTCATCGACGAAAATAACCAGTTGAAGGCTGATGTTGGAGGTTTGATTGCTGAGAATGAGGGTCTTCAAATTTCGCGCGTCTTGCTGGAACGGTATATACTGTACCTACAAAACTACATTGCTTGGTGGTTGGAACTAGGTCAATGAAGCCGATCCTCTGATACGTTATGGAGAGAATAAGCAAAGCACGGGGCCTGTTCCTTCTCAGAGTATGCTGGACGCTTGGAAATAATTCTAGAATCAATGAACCTCTTTTTTAGCCTACCAAAGACCTATATGAACTTGTGCAGCGTCGCAGCCATGTGGATCGGGCAGTATGAATACTCCTTAGGAATAGATGCTAGATTAACCCTATAATGGGCAGCGTATAACCAGAAGCCTATGAGGACTTCAACCTCTACTTTTTTATGCAAGCTATGGGCGCGAGAGACGTTTCCATTCGTGCCTTTGGTTGATAAGACAAGAATTAGCTCTCTTCGGCTTAAAGGTGGAATCGGGGGTGAATGGTATTCACTCATGCCATTGGGAGATTGCGGAACGAGGCAGTTTCGGCGTGTTCAATCTCGTTCTCGGATTCTCTTCTTATTCTCTCTCCCCTTCTACTTCTCTTTCTCTGCCCTCTTCTTCTTCTCCTTGCTTTTTTTGCACAGTCAACCAGTCCAGCCACGTTAAAGAAGAGAAAATGAGCATCACAATTCCTATTGGTATCTGGGAAGAGGGCACGAGGCCCGATGTCTTTCCCTCTGCCGAAAGAATGACTAGACCGGGCAGGAAGAGATGCAGACAGTTGTCGAAGTTTCCGTTGGATGAAGAAGAGGTACGTTACTTTATTACCAAACCTATTTTCTAGGCTTGAAGAATGCTACTGATAAACTTTGCAGGATGAGGTATACCCGGAGCCTCGTTTGTTCAAGCGCGAGAAACCAGAGGGCGTCCGTTGTCACAAGGAGCCGATACAGATGCTGCAGACCGAAGAGCTTCGCACATTGAACGATCTAGTATCTACAAATCTCACCCAAGGTAAGATCAGTGGCATCAACACATATTTTCCATTTCAATAGCATTTCCAACTAATACAAGCAAAGGCAACCACCGTGAGGCCCAGAGCTCCCTCGATTCTATGCACAACCACGTTCAGTTCGAGAAGGAGTCTGAAATTAATTCGAAAGCCCCCGAAGTTGACAACAAGGGGTTAGAAGAGTGGGATGTGGCTCTTGATGCAACGGCTCGCGAGAGGGTTGGGTATTTACGGGATACTATTGCCGCGCAAGACACCTCCATTGCGATATTGCAAGGTCTAGCACTTAGATGTCGGATCGAGTTGGATAAAACGCAAGCAGCTCTTAAAGCGAAAACCGATGAGCTAGATGCTTACAGACGCTTCATGTGGTAAAGGACTTCATGAGGAAGACTTTTGGTTAATCGGAGGCACCCACAAGATGATAGCTCGTTGGTCCCTATGATTACATGCTAGTTTTACGAAAAGAACAATTTTAGGATAGACAAATCTCCTCTCCAGGGCTTATCACACATCTACATGAACTAAAGGCAGCGAGGTTGCTTTGCGCCGGGGATTACACACTGCTGAGGAATATATGCTAGCTGGATCATATAATTAGCAGTGCATAACTAGAAGTTTATAAAGGCAACGAAGCAATCAGACTATTCATAAGTATAAGAAGTGACTAGGTGTTTGCAAGCCCATACTCTCAGCCTTTTGGTAATATGATAGAAAATTGCTTTCGTCGCGGTGAAGTTACCGAGGGAAGCTGATAGGTCATCTCCAGGGTATGTTTGCTCGACCACAGCTCAGCCTTATCACTTCTAGCTTCTTTTCTCTTGGTACAAGCTACTTCTTCGAATTTCTCCTCTTTCTATTGCTTCTCTTCGATAATCTGATACGTCTAAACAATCTCCACTTCCCGCAACGATGAAGGAATACACTAAGCGAAAACGCGGAGCGATTTCTGTGGCGGAAGCCCATAGGAGGAGAGTCCACGTTGGTGAGACGGGTGCTTGCATGTTAAGCTCCGTTCGTTTGCAGATTGAGCGGTAGCACAGACGGGATCATCTTTTACTGAGCCATATCTACGAGACTGCAGCAGATCACTGACGACAATCATACGCACAACCCCAACAAGCGCATGTCAAGCTCTGCAATGCGACTTCGCAAGAAATTGACCAACAACAAAGCACCAGCGGATGCGCACAGCGCATAGGTAAGTATGAGGTTATTTCTTTTCCACGGATTGAAGGCAGCATCATTTACTGGCAGATGTTCCGCTAGTCTTCAAGATGCCCCTCCGCACACTCTGTCACTCATGGAGCTCTTAAGTCGGCGATGGCTTTGGGGCAGCTAAGAAATGTAGGAAAGGGGTATGCAAGGGGGAATTTCAAGTGCATCCAGAGATGTGAGTGCTGCAGGTGCTTTTTAGGGTTACATCATGTCGCATAGTATGACACAGGGGAAAGAACTTGAACGGTTACTAACTTCCTTTCTCGGCAGCGCGAATCCCTGATCATAGAACTCCTCAATTTCTCACGACATCAAACAGAATTACGAAAACAACCCCTCAGTCCTAACCTCAAGAGCGTAAAGGTCAATAACAAGGATCGCAAACCTACTCTGGATGAGAGGATTGCTGAGTTGGAGGAGGAGGATGCTGCATGTCACATCGACTGACACTATTGCTACTGCGGACCTGCGGTGAAGAACGAGAACATAAAGATGTTATCGCATAAAGTAGGGAGCTTGCTGCAGAAGGTTGAGAAGTTGGCTGGTAAGACTATGAGATTAGAGGACTACGTTTGGGTTTCGAGGGATATGATGGACGATCAAAAAACAGAACCATGGATTTGAAGAATGTTATGCGGGCTATGAAGTAGCCTACTATGAAGAACAGGCAGGCGAAATAGGCTGGTATTTCTTCAGACTTCGAAAAGACGCGCTGCACGTAGATCTTACGTGGAAATAATGGGGACACCCATCGTCGATTTGTGCGAAGATTTAACGAAGTCACCTTCATGACAGTCAGAGCCTCGTATCATGAGCTTCAAGTCGGTCGACGAAGGCATTAAATTTGATTATCTGTCATCTGAGCTCCATTATCTATCTGTAGCAGTGATGGTGCCTTCAGAACCATCGCGGATTTGTGACAAAATCGCGCTCTTCTCCTCGTTCTCCTTCTTGAGTTCGGCGTTTATCTTCAAGAGGTCGGAGTTTATCTTCAAGAGCTCTTCGATGCGCTTCGCCATGTTTCTCTTCTCCTCTTCCACTTCCGCTATCTTCTCTTCCTTTCTAGCAATTCTCCAATCGAACTCTGTACGTAATAGAACGACGAAATCGCCGGGAGAGCCTTGTACTTTGTTAGAATTTGAAAACATTGGCTCTAGTCTACACTTACTGATAATCATTGCTTGTGGTCTCGGCCGCCTTTCTCTTCCAGTCCGTTCTCTCAATGCTGTTGTTTCAATGTCGTAAGTATCTGGACATCTCCAACGGATTTTGGATATTCGTAATCTACTTACTTGGCTCTGCGGTAACAGGAGTGCTGCCACCTTGGGTATCAGTCTCTGTAGATTCCATGTTTTAAATAATCAAGTAACTGTATGTCTTGTTGTTCTCGAAGGGGGTGCTCTGGGTAGAGCAGCAGTTGGACGTTGACTGAATAATAAGATCAAGCATCGAATTGCTTCAGAAGTAACTTTCTACTTCCCAAAGGCAGAAAAAGCTGACAGTGAATTCTTTCAGTCCAGCCACTAACTAACTGCTAATTTTAAGGGATTGGACTCCATCCCCGGAACTAAGGTGAATCCCGATATCTGAGATTAGGTAAATAGTCTTCAATATCAGTGATATACTTATGCTTTCTCATTCTTTCTGACCGACATTCTCTAATCAGAGTCCCTTTTTCACATCATAGTATGTCTGAACAGATTTTATGTCACCGTCGCTGCTTATAATGGGTGTATGGGAATGTTCTAAAGTTATCATGTCGAATGGATCATAGTCATCGGATTCCATACGAGTCTACGACTACAATCTTATCCGGGAGACCTCTATCCAGGGTCTCCATAAGCTAGTTGAAGTGGCATTGCTATACGTAATCCTTGCTTTAAGAACTTGTCAATACTTCTTATGTTTTTCATCCGAGCATTGGTTCTTCGGAAGAGTGTCTCGGAATCTACAGCTCGTAAACGCTACGGGTGGTGGTGCAGATAGGGAGCAGCGGTGCAAAACTGGCATTCTGTTCGGTCCTACGAAAACAAATCGGGTTCTTATCTAGGTATTAAAGTCTCTTCAAGCTCACGCGTGCCCTTTCTCCTATCATCTGCCCGGCATAACACTAAAATTGCTTCTCATTGCTATTCACCACTACCATGATCTTCTAAGCCCCTCAGCCTCTGACTTTATCCGGTCCTGGAATAGTGATATCTTTGGCGCAATAGACATGCGCACATCTAACAATACATTTCTATTTCTTTGCAATTCACCGTTCACGGCGTCCAGGTATTCCAGGCGACCAGGTTGCAGATCGTCTCGTAGGAGGCAATGACTGCATCCTTACCTGCTATCATTCGTTTTAGAGCAGCGATAGCTTCATCCTTCTTAGCGATGACTGCATCTTTCTTCATGCACATGATGCACATCCTCGTATCATCGTAATGGTCCCCTCCTGGCATTGAGCGAAGAGGCGAGTACGTCTCCAGTGAAGGTGCATTCATCTCACTCAATGTAGCTTCCATGGTGTTGAGCGCGTTTACTCCTGCCCGTGGAACGGGACAGTGTAATGGAAGATCTAGATGGAAATTAGTTTAACCTGATTTGAGGAGATTTAGAAGAAGAGAGAACTGACTGGGTGGAAATAGGTGGACTACTGGCATATACATATGCTCAGCATTAATTTGGATTCGTCCTTCTCTCCCAGCTTCGTTGTTTTGGTTCGACGGCCCCTGTGATGTAATCGGCTTGTGGAACTCTGGTGTAGCAATTGTCGATGACTGAGTGATACCCGACACTGAAGTAAAGTTTAGTATTTTCTCGTTTGCCAAACATGAAGCTTGCATACCGTCCATTGAAGACAAGGTATCATTCATCGTAGGCACCAAAGGTCTGATACGGCGGGTAGTTGCAAATTTTCTTCTGTTGTTGCTTGTGGCTCCAGATGTAGCGGGGGTTTTGCGCTTTCTTATATTTACTCGGTCTCCCAATTTGTAGAAAAACCGGAGCAACAGAAGACCAGAAAATTGAAGTGAGGGTCTGGATTTGCAGAAGGAGAACTGAGGAAAGGTATATGTTGTCTTATATTTCCCATGGGTGTTCTCACAGCATCCACTCGTAAAGATCGGGTGACGCAGCCCAAATATATTCACTCTCTCGAGGTGATTTCCTATAAAGGCGAAACCATTATCTATCGCCGAAAGACTTCCCCTCAGGGAATTAGCCTATGAGAGGACTAATCATGAGTGCCGAAAGGTCTCATAACAATGGAATTTGGCCCTCAACAACCAAGATCTAATGAGAGGAAGAGTCCTGGCCCGAAAGGATACGATGATCTCTTGAGAGCGGCTGTTATTCGGAGAGGAATAACTTCCCCTTTTTCACCCCATCAATTTATCACATTGTCCCCCGAGATCTCCTTTCTTCAACTTCCGTTGAGTGAATCTGTTCAAAAGACCCCGCACCATGTCGGTCTGCAGTGCAAACGCAACAGAACCCCTCAATACTGCGCAGCAAACGCTCAGGTCTCGGGCTAGTCACGTTCATGTTGGAGTGTCTTTCCCCGCACATACCCTTCTGCATTAGTTCACAGAGTCATTAACGATAGAGGAAATATTTCACATAGTCTTGCTACCATTAAAATCTGACCCCTTCTGTCATAGACCATTCCGTAGAACACTCAAACTCATTTTATTGAGCCGGCGTCTAACTCGTCTTCGGATATCTTCTTTATGGAGTTGCTGCCTCACTATCTAATTTCGGCTTTGCGATATGGCCAATTTGATCAGATTGGTCGATTACAGCTGCCTTGATGGCCCCTCCAGGCCAACGTCGCCGGAACAGAGGCTCAGCGGAGCTGCACGCGTCGCAAGGCGCATCTCAGTAGCATAACAGGTACCTAGAGCCAGCTATAGAAAACGGTAGACGTGAGCGGTGATCACTGATGATTTTAAGCAAATTTCTCACGCAGCTGAGCCTCAGCCGTAAGGAGCAAGCTGTATGGCATAAGATCAGGGAGCAGGTAGTAGGGAAGGGATGCGCCGAGGAAGCGACGCCGGAGGTCGAACAGATCCAGATAGCGTCAGGGAGCTCGCCATAGCAACTTCCAGGCTTATAGAACCAAAGTTTGCGCCTTGGGCCCAAGTAGCAGTGCCATAGGAAGAGCGGCAGTGTGTGAAGGCTCAGCGTAAGGCACTTGAGATCATAGTCACGTGACCGCCAGGGGAATCCGAAGCAAGTCCCAAGACAGCGGTGGAGGTAGCCAGGGAGATTAGAAAGCCAACCGGACTTCATCGATTCAAATCAAGCCGCCCACAAATTACCGAGCGGAGGATTGGCGCTTACTATCGAAAGCTTAGAGGCAGAAAGAGCATGGCAGAGGGACATTAGCAGCTGCCATCGGGGCGGCGGCCAAGATTAAGGAGACCACCTTGGACCTAATTACATTCAGGTCTCTAAAGCTACGCGACGAGGAGAGTGACGGCAGAATGCTTCGAGAAAACTCGAGCTTCATAGGCAGCCTCCGTGGGATCTGGAACCTCCCATATGGGTTCGGTTCCAACATGTATACAGGGACCTCCTTTATACCTACGAACTTGCAAAGACTTCCACAAGTTTCTAGATTGGAGTCCTTAAATGGCCATGACTTAAGACAACCGAATCGGTTGTCCTAGGGCTTGGTGATCCGGCGGGAGCCAACCGAACGATTGGTCTAGAGATCACATGAGAGGCCAACTGATGAGAGCCGAGCCGTACTCGAATAGTATACGAACGAGAATATTTTTTAAGTGCCAGAGCTATATGGTACGCTCGGCGCGGCTGGTGTGCACAGACAGGCCGCACAATCGAACAGTGCTCCCTCAAAGACGACGCAAGTGCGAAGGAATGTGCGCCCTGCGGAGGGGCTCGTGGCCATAGTGCCTTGAACAAGAGCTGCTCGCTACGAGCTATGAAGGAGGAAAGACTGAGAGCGGCTTTTGCTGCACGGCTGATGAGATTTAGCCCGGCCAGCAGCCTGGATACAGCCACGCCTAGGACAGCAACACCTTCGCTAACCTTCCTAGCACTCGCTCAAGGTGGGGGCAGGAGGCAATGACGGATATTATAGTTGTCGATGCCTAATCTCCGTATTCTTCAATATGTAGTGTGCAAGAGAGAATATATAATGGTACTCTTGGTCGGAATTCCGGCAGGTCAAGAGTATGATGTTCTAGCGATTCGGGAACCGTGGTCAACCCATTCTACCTGACTACCCAGTGCCAAGGGAGCTCCCCCTTGGTCCCTATCTTCGGAGCTTAGAGCAAAAGAAGCTGCCTCTTAGTTAATAAACAGCTTGACTCTAACAAGTGGGATGCGAGAGTCTCAAGTGCGGACTTATGCTCGATCCGCCTGAGAAACGACGATGAGGTTATCTGGATCTATATCCTCCATGCTCAATTCTCCGACTTAGATAATACCCAAGCGAGCCTGTGCAATACCCCCTTTGAGAAGATCCAGGAGCTCCTCATCAGCCATCCGGATGATTAGTGTATCTCGGTATGGGACTTCAGCCTCAAGTGTCCATACTGGTCAGGGATTCGCGTAACAGTCGATCATACCGCGGCGGATCGAAATATCGAAATAATGACTGGATCCGGAAGCGACTTAACTGATCATACCCGAGAGACTAGCGACCATCACTACAGCTCTGGGTGGTACTACTATCGACCTAGCCTTTGCAGCAGACGAGATAGCCGAGACTCGAGAGGCTCCTAGAATCTCAAGTAGCCCCTGATATGGATGTTACTTTGGACTCTCTGCCTGTAAGCGCTGACTTCCAAGCCTAGGTACTTACTAATGAAGCTCAGCCAGGTATATATTGGAGGAAGGCCGAGTCCCCGCCCTAGAACTAGTGAATCAGCTGCTCAGCAAGCTGGATCCTACTCGGGAGATCATATCACTAACCGAGCTTGGCAACTATACTCGCTACCTACCGGGCACTATAGCGGGGATCTTCGATGATTCGGTACCCCCTACGAATAGCATTCAGCTATTTACAACCATGGTGGAACCTGTATATAACAGAGGCGTTAAGGGAAGCGAAAATGACTCAACCACAATGGCTACAGACAAGACAGCCAGCGGATTGGTCGGATGCAAGAAGGCACGATACAGTAAAAGCCGAAGAAACCGGGCGGGCGAAGCCGGCCAGCTTCCGCCAGTTTATCTACAAGAAGGCTCAAGGGGATCGATTATGAAAGCTATCGAGATAGAACAAGGGCGGAAGCAATACCCCAGCACAAACATCCCCTCGCAAAAGGAGGCGCGGATTAGCCGAGAGATACAAAGCCAAAACCTAGGTCCTGTCGGAGCAGTTCTTCCCACCCCCTGAAACCGATCTGTCTGGTATTTCGAGCGAGATCAATCGGGAGCATTTCGAAGTTGACTATTGTGCCATCTTCGAGGAAATCACAAGCATTTTTGGTAGGCAAATCGGCACCGGGGAGCGATGAGATCCCCTTTCACTTCCTTAAGGCCTTGGGAGAGCTACTCAACTAAGCCCTTTCACTGCTAGCGAATATATACCTACAAGTATGTAACATACGCTATCTTAGCTGAATACGAGCCCGAGCCGAGCGGAGCACAGGAACCGCCCTCGGGCTGCTTACGAGTATGGTACAGTGGGAAGAATGGGGGCCCCTATCGTCGCTTCTTTGGGGAGATGCTGGTAAAGCAGTTCGATGAAAATTACAGTCTCATATCACGAGGTTTAAGTCGGTCGATGAAGAAATTGAATTTGACTTGCGAGATTGAGGTTTCGGGCCGTTGACGATTGAGAGGTGGGGTCATAGACTCAGGGCAGAATGATATTCACTCATATTTGGTCGGAAACGCGGCATAAAAGAAGCGACTTTTTCTTCATTCCTGTTTATCTCTCTTCTCTTTTCCTTTTCTTTTCTGCACTTCTTCCGCTCAAACTTCGCAAATCGAAACCACTACCAAGCCAGGAAAATGAGTCAATCTAAAGATTCTGAACCCAATATCGAGCCTGAAGAATACTTGGCATCGCCGCTTGGAGATTCGGAAAGCAGGAAAAGAGCCAGAGTCATGGGTGAAGGTCGCATGAGAGATATAGTGCATAAGGGTAAGACCAATGGGATCGCGATATCTCCTCAAATGCTATCACGAACTAATATGCGCGAAGGTCAAGTCCACGAAGCTGAGAATTCCTTGAACTCTGTTGGCAAACTTGTTCACGACTACAAGGCTGCTCTCACCCGTATCAGAGAACTCGAAATGACGGAAAAGAAGCTGGGCCAGTTGGAAGAAGTCTATGACAGAATGGCTGGCGAGCTTCACCAATCTGGCGCTATCTTTGACCAGAAGGAGAAAGCTATGAACGATCTGATAGATCAGCTTCATGGTTTTCAATACGATGTGGACCTTCTGGCCGATTATATCAAGAACCGGGATCTAGATGTGGAGGAGATATTACTGCAGCTTGGGGAGTTGGGGGAGGCGATGAAGAAGGCATCGAAGAAGGCGTTGAATATTGATGGCACGCCTGGTACGAATTAACGGGCATGCAGCGATTGCGTGAAGGGATTTAAGAATCATCCGTGTAAAATGGGAGCAGCGAGGTACATTTGGTGATGAAAATACTTGGTGATGGATGCTGGTACTGTCGTATGACTGGCAACACCTCTCTAGAATTCTTTACAGACAATGAAGCAATCAATCTCATAAGGATTCTGAGAAGCAATTCCGCATCTCCCAATGTTTGCCAGCCTTGCGGCAATACGATGCCAAATCGCATTCATCGTGACTCGGACCGAGGAAGAGTGAATAGGTGATACGTTATCCAGTGGGTATATTCACTTAGGATTGTCGAGAAAAACGGAAACTGATTCAGCCTCTGCACTTCTGGCTTCTCTTCTTCCTTCATTTACTTCGATCTACAATCCAATCCATCGTGCGAGAAAATAAGCCCAAACATTTTCTACTCTCTGCAACGATGAAAAAATACGCCAAGGGCAAACGTGAGGCAATGCCAGTGGAGGATACGCATAGGAAGAAAGCTAAGGTTGAATATATGGGAGATTTGTTCTATCCAGAGGGCCATAATGTCTTTGTAAGCTTTGTTCTTTTCCTTCGTGGATCAAATGGTAGGATTGATGGAAGCATTTATTTACTGATCGATCTTTCACAGTCTACAAGTTACTGGGATAAAAGCCCTCTGATTATGCCCAGAAGTGGTTTTGATATATTCGAGGGGACGAAGCATGATAGATCGGGCGGTGGGAGTGCAAATGATCTGAGATCTGGGTATGAGAGTGGTGCAGATACTGCTGAAGGTAAGTAAGATCGCATAGCATAATATTGAGGAAAGAGCCATTGCTAACTTCCTACTTAGCACGAATTCGTGACGCTAAAAACTCCTTGGCTTCTCTTCGCAATGTCATCGACGACTACGAAACGATCCGCCAATCTCAAGCCCAGAACGAGGCCAAGAACCGTGAAGCTGCTTTGGAGGAGAGAATTGCAGAGTTGGAGCGGGAGCGTGTCACATTGAACGATACTATTAAAGAGAACAATGAAAAGATTCAGACACTGGAACAAAAAGTTGAGAAGTTGGTGAGGAAGAATGTGGCATCGAAAGTCGAGTCGAAGGCTTACGCTCATACTTTGAGGATAACGGCCAGCGAACTGAAAGAAAATTTTGAAATTTTAAACGACGTGGTAAAAGGTCTGGAGAAAAAACTGGTGGACGAGGATGATCTTTGATTCTACGGTGATGGGACGGATACCGACTAGATACTGAGTGAGAAGAATGAGGACAACCGCCACCGCTTCTGTGGGAAAGTTCTACTGAATCGGTTGATGAAAATCACGGTCTCATATCATAGAGTTTAAGTCAATTGATGAAGAATTCAATTTGATTCTCCAAAACTCTGTGCTCAGTTGCCCATCCATAAACGAAGCAGTCCATTCTTGCCAATAATGCGTATCCATCACCTCCCAACAACAAGACGAACCATAATAAAGAAACCATTCGATTGTGAAACCTCCATTCATCCAGTCTGCTAACGACCCATGGCGATGATATCTGTCCTCGGGGCGCGCCTGTTGATTTACCGCTTGACGACAGAAAAATCAAACGTAAACCATATCTGGACAGACAATCGCCCCCTTCACTCAGTTATCCAAAAACTTCTCAAATTCCTGATGGACCTCAGACATCTTTCCCTTCAGCATACTATTCTCCGCCTCCAGTTTGGTATTATTCTCCTCCAGCTTGGAATTATTCTTCTCCAGGTCGGTATTCTTCGCCTCCAGGTCACTAACCTCCGCCTTCAACCGGCTATTCTCCTCCCTCAGCTTGACGTTGCTCACCAGAATTTCGTTGATGCTTTCCTTCAAGTGGCTTCTGATCTCTTCAGAACCTGACTTCATCTCTTGAGTCTTGGCCTGGTGGAACATCATCTGTTGAAGCTTGGCCTGGTGGGTCTTCTCCATTGTATTGATTGCGGCTGTCTTTTGTTCTTCGGCTGCCTGAAGCCCCTGCATAAACCGAGCTATCTGAGCTTGAAAAGCGTTCCGCTGTGCTTCTCTCAAGGCTTGATGTTGTTGCGCCGAAGTGTTGAATTGGTGTGCCAGATAGGCGTTGATATTCTGTGACGGAGTGTTGATATGTTGTTCCGGAGCGTTGATACGTTCAAGTTATGCCAGGGCGCTGATATGTGGTGCCGGAGTGTTGATTTGTTGTACCGGATCGTTGATATGTTGTGTCGAAGCGCTGATGCGTTGTGCCAAAGTGTTGATTTCCTGTGCCAGAGCGTTGATGTGTTGCGCCGAAGCGTTGATGAACTGTGCCGAATTATTCATATTTCCGAGATTTGCTGGTCCTTTGTTAACTTAGTCTGGAACTACTGGCTCTGGTTAAGACATACCTGGATTTGCAAGTCTTGATTCTTCTCTCATGTTGGAAGTGTTTGCGTGATTGAGTTTATTAGCTGACTATCTGGGTCATAAGGATCTATTTATGTACCCATGAAGGATGTTTGTTCGTCTAAAATAGTCTTAGCAAATGCAATCAAAACACTTCTGTACATATGATACGAGCCGGACAAGCGGAAAAGAGGCTTCCCGGTGAAGTGAATCTCTCTTGTCGTTCAGGACCAGTGACACACAATTGATGGTTTGGAAGCAGGGTCACTAGCCCTGCCCCAAAAACACCTGCTATCGGGGGAACATCGTATCTCTTAGTATTACAGCTGCTCTTCATCCTGGAATCCTGGATATGAGTTGCTCCTCTCTCGTAGTAAAGCTTCTCGTATACCACAATCGTTCCACTCCCGCACTAACTCATCTTAAGGGGTGAATGTAATTGGACACTCGGAATATCACCTGGTTATCCCGAGTGAATTTCTGAAACCCAAGAGAGTCATCTTACATGGGAGACCGTCGGCAAGAAGCTATTTAGCTACCCTTCTCCACAGACTCTTTCTGCACATCCAACTCTCCATTTCAACTTTTTGCACACACCTTACTTCAACCACAATCATCAACAATGGAAGGTCGACTCCACGCAAAAAAGCGCAAGTACTCTCTTGCATCCAGCACCACAAGTGACAGCGACAGCGACAGCTCACTCACTGCCACTGCAGGAAGTCTCGTCCGGGAATATTCATCGTATACGACTGGTCCCTTCCAGTTCGAAGAACGAAGACAAAGTTCAGACACTGCTAAGCAGGCCGAGCCTACGAAAGATCTTGAAGTCGACGCGATTCCACACAGTCAGTAGTCTCTCGCATTAAACTTCATTCAGTAAGGTTAAGCTAATCACCATATAGGTGCGCCTCGAGATGTCGCCAGTCCCCATCCAACATCGGATGCCATTGCAGATTTGAAGACCGCCTTGGAGAACATAAGAGCTGCTTCCGCCCAAGCTACTTTAGCTGTTCTCGTGCTTAAGGAGCAGTCAGCAGACTTTTACAATCATGTCGAAATGTTCAGAAGATGTGAAGCCCTCCGAGTCGAGTGCAGGGAGAAGGACAGAATTATTGCTGACAGAGATGCGGAGATTGCTGCGAAGTACTTGGAAATAGCACAGAAAGATGCAATCATCGCCGGGTTGACCAATGAGATTAGTGATCTGCTTGCCTGGAAGGAATCGGTGCTAAATGCGGCTAATGGTCCAGCATTTGAGAGACGCCGATGGTAGTGGGGTAGAAGGCACCGGAATGCAGATATGGCAGGAAAGGAAGCTTGGTTTTGGATCGGGTAGATGATTGGAGGAATGTGCTGGCGAGCTGGATGAGAATTGAGATGTCTAGATTGGGTATTTTTCATAGGCCAGAACAAGCTGCCAGTTTGCACCGCTGCTCCCCGCTCGCGTGACTTGACGAATGGAATTAATGAGCTGCAAATAATTTCTTCAACGATAAAATAGTGAATGAAATCGCACGGATTCTCACGAAGTGCTCGGCAAGAGAATCCTGCGTGACTACAGACACTTCCACCAGCTCTGGGGAGGGATGAACACTGGTTTATCTTGCAGAAATTGCTGTTCTGTTATGGTCTCGCACATCGCAATTCACTACAGCAGAATTAAATCGCTTAAGGGTTGATGAAAAATTAAACCAGATAATTCACTAACTGCTCTTTTCTGCCTTTCGAAATTTTCATTTCAAGCGAGTAAATAAGCTGCGCTTCCATTTTATCCAACGTAGGAATCTCTAACGGTCTTTCACCGCAACTCTTGTTAATTCTTTTTTCTTGCTACGATCTGAGTGCTATGAAACGTAAGTGGATTGAGAATACCTCGAGTGTAGGAAGTTATTTAAGGCATTCGAATGCTGACTTATATTGACGTGCAGCTTCCCGAGATTCTAAGAGATACGCAAGTTTCTTGGACCCAGATGCGGAGGGGTTAAAAGATGCGGATCTCCTGACCAGTAAGTGTAAACCGACACCCATGTTTTCGGGTTATATTGACGGCGAACCAGAGCGTCAGCGGGCAATCATGACTTCGATAAAAGCAGATGCTGCCTCTGATATGGAAACGGATACCAAGCTGGCCCAATTGGAGACGCGCATGGCTACTTTGAAGGACAAGATTATGGGACGCGATTCGACTGTCAAAAGCCAGATCGAAAAACTTCAGCGATCTAGGCTGGATTTGAATAAGATATACTGGTCGCTTTGGGAGAAAGGGCTCATGGACCAAATGAAAATTACGAGAGAGGCTGTTGAAACTGAGCGCAAGCTGGATAAAATCGAAGACGAGGTGAATGAACTTCTGAAAGTTGAGCCTGCTATGGTGGAAGGAGCTTGGAAGGATGTGGACAAGAATTTCGCCGAGCTCAAGGAATACAATACGGGGCTAAAGGGAAAAATCAGAGAGCTGGAGAAAAAGAACAGCGAGCTGAAGCAAAAGAACAGTGAGCTAGAGAAGAAGCTTCTTGCAGTCAATCAAGCATTGGGACACTCGACTCCGGGAAGCAATTGATCCGATTTGGTTGTCCGAAGATAGCTCGCTCTCACTTCATCTTCCTGTTACCAATCGACCAAATGGATCGAGGAACATATTACTAGGATGAACATCTTTCCGATAGATCATTGGCGGTCGGGATGGATAGGTCTCCTGAGATAGTTGCTTATGATTTGTTATAGTTCGTCTCAGGCTTGTTTTCGGAAGGTGCTCTCCTTGCAGCTCTATGCCGATGGAATCGAAATGCATCAGGAATGGGATGCCTCATTGCTAAGGGAGATTCGAAGATAAGTTTCGAGGTACAATATAATTGTTTTCGTTTGACTTACCTGATCCCATACTATACATACGTGATTGCATTCAACATGATTGTAGCGAACTTTGCTCCAAAATCGAGACGTACGCTAGGTACCACAGTGAGTCTAAATTCAATACATCACGGTGAGACACTTGGATATAAAAGCATCGATTTGTATACAACTAAGACCCTTCCACTCTAACTACAGCCTATATTCCATTATTCCCCACCATACCACCTCCCTCTTCCCTACTTCCCCTACTTCCCCTTCCCCATCCCCAAATTCTGAAACCACATCGTCCCATCCTCATCCTTCCTCGCCAAATAATACGGCCCATCACTCCTATTCTCCCAATCATCCGCCCCCTTAATCGCATACATACCGCCCATCCCCTCCGCAATCAGCTCATCCGTCATGAAGTGACTCCCCCCTCCACACACATACCCGTTTCCCCGACGCTGGTACGCGAATTTCTGCGGACACACGTCCGGCATCTCGCTGATCTTTTCGCGCGCCCATGCGTCTTGTTCTTGGCGGGAGGCGCTGTCCAGCTCGTTGATTTTGGTTTGCCGGGAGGCCATAAAGTGGTCGTGTGGGGTGTGGAGAACGCTGCTGGTGGCGGGGGGAAGCGTTTGGAGGAGGTGGGAGGTGGGTTCATGCTGAGGGAGGAGGATAGTTTGAGTTCGTGGATGGGGGGCATGGCGGAGGAGGAGGTTCGGCGGTGGAAGGTGGATTGGGAAATGGAAATTCGTTGAAGAGGTGCGCGGGAGCTTGTGATGATGTCGCGTTGGAGTTGGGTCATGTTCATAGGGCCACGGGAACTTGTGATGATGTCGCGTTGAAGTTGTGTCACATTAACTTGAGATGAACTGGGACGCCTACTTTGATTAGAAGGTAATTCGTTCAACGTTGCTAGACGTGGAGCTTGCGATTGGGAGAAAGGATCTCGCCTAAGCTGTGTGACGTTTTGGGGCGCCGCTGATGCTCTGGAAACTGTAGATGGGCCGGTGCTGAATCTTATAGAGGATTGGACGCGTGGTGATTTGCTGGCAGAGGATGGGTCTCGTTTTAGCTGGGTGACGTTAAGTGGCATGCTTTGAGACTGTCTACTGGGCGCTGCCATTTGAACGGCTTGGGAGCGTGAGGACGGAGGCACTCGTGAATGCGAACTAGGGGGCTTTCTGGATGCAGAAGATGGAACTGGAGATGATGGCTCACTCAGGATATCGGCGACACCAGGGTTTGGTGCGTCTGCAGGCGGAGCCTGAGTAGCATTGTTGAGAGGGGAGGTGTGTTCTCCGGACATTGTGTTGTCGATAAAAATGTTAGTGAGAATGGAGACTCTGTTGGATATAAGCTGATACTTTTGGTTCGAGGATAAGTTTGGAAGATATGGTGCAGAAAGGTGTTCTGAACCGAAATTTTGAGATTATAAATAGGAAATATATCCACCAGAGCAAACAAGATAGATGTAGCGATTCACGAACCTTGATGCTTTAAACATCTCTCAATCATACCCACTCCATCCAGTCTACTGGAATCAGTGCCTAATCATTTGATTCAGAGGAAATCTTCATGGTTCGCTTCAGTAGATGGGGAGATAAACAGTGAATATTATCACTGCAACCGAGGCGAGACCCGGAAAAAGAGCGACAACTCCAAGAGCACACTGAAAACGATCACCTTCAATTCCAGTACAACCAAGAACTTGCATAGGCTTCACATCGCAATCAATCGCACTCGCAATCAGAATGGACGCCCACATCTTCAGTAAGCGAAACGACAGCAACATCACCATGTGCGTCTACGCAACTCTCCTCGAACAATTCGACGGTTCCAAAATCAGCGTCCACGACAACCAAGTCTGGGCCTACCGATTCCTAGTCCCCCACTGGCCCGCGGAAAACAATATCATGCTCGCCCGCGGCGACGAAGCTCTCTACATCGGCCATGGCTACATCCTCAATGGGAATCTGTCCATCAACGAAGGCAGGAAATGGACGCGCACGGCCTTCGAAATCGACGACGCGGTAATGTTAAACAGGCCTGCTGACGCGACACACGATCCTCATCCGCAGTTTCGTATGGCGGGATTGGTGCTCAGCGTTGAGGACGAACACGTCTTGGTGGGTTGGGAGAGATATGATGACGATTTGGGGAATTTTGCTTGGGTTTATGCGAAGCTGGGATATGCGGCTGCGGGACAGGATATGAGGGTGAAGAAGTATTGGTTTGAGGGGGATATGAATGGGCCGGATAGGATGAAGGATTGGGTTGTCACTACTGCGAATCCGGATGTGTGAATGGAATAGAAAGGATACCTGTTTGTCCCTTGGGAGCGTTGAGTTATGGATCTCCGGATGAGCGATCTGTCGAAATCGAGAGACCTCCCCGGAGGGCAGTAAGGGCAAGCACGAATGGAATTTTCGGCGTTGGAATACGTGCTAAATCCGTCTTTTTTAAAGATATGTCGGCAAGCATCCAAGGTTCCGCCCGAGAAGTTAGCAATGCAGATGTCGTTAACTTAAGCGTTTGTAGAGAAGTGTGCTGTGAAACATATCCAGGTGTCTGTCTGATGCTAAGTAGATGAGTATGTCAAACAAGCACCAAGTGCAACAAGATGCTCGAGCCGGTGATATACTGCAATTATCTTGAGGTAGGAGCTATTTGGTTGATTTAGACACGGGAATATTAGAGATGGTAAGGAGTTGGTAGAGAGAATGACCGGTCTTGCAGGGCAGGATGCGGCTGTTTAACCACAAACGCGCGTCTCGGGCTGGCCATTTCAGGGGAGCGAGGGCCACTATGATAATCATATTGATAAATTCCATAGTCTCTACAATGAAATACTATCATCACGGCAGGCGGGATGGGAAGTGAGATATAGGAAGGCAGTCCAAACTGGGGTGATGTGGGATCTCTCATGCGGGATTTTCAGGCCATTGGTGGACAAAAAAGTTCATCTTAGCACCACAGGATCGTTCGTTCCCTCAAGAAGGCTATGTTCGAACGAACCGTAAAACCGAAGAAGGTACGGATTGCTATTTAGATATTACTGAACAAAAGAGATTGTAGAAAGAATGAAGTATACAAAAAATAATGTTCATGCTGCGTTCGGGAAAAATTGGTTTATATTTTCAAATCTGAGCGTTTTCTTCATCTGGGGCTTGTGGTTTAGTGGTATAATACTCCCTTAGCATGGGAGTGGTCCGGGGTTCGATTCCCCGCGAGTCCAGTCGCGAATGTTCAATCCATTCATTATACCAATATTCTTTTGCAAATTTGTAAGAGGTTGAAGATATTTTTGCCGGAACGACGATTGATAAATGTTATGAAATATACAGGTCGGTATTTTCGGTTGTGTCCCCTTCATTTTGGATTGAAGTTACACATCAGACAGGTTTATCCCTGGATTAATTTCGGTCTAGCCCATGTATCGACTTGCCCTCGTATTTTTCTTCGGATACAGCCTTCCATTCACATGTACAGCTTATACTTGGTAGCAAAAGGGGCCCCCCGGCTCAACCGGGCAATACCCCAAAAATTTCTCATCAAGAGTTACGGCCATCACCGAATGGTGATCAAAGCAAACTCAATGAAAGTATCGTGATCAGTTTTAAGCTTTCGTGCTCCAATTTTTAGCATTCTCGCAGAAGAAAGCGAAGACTTCCATCTGAGCCTTGGACGAATATACTTTCTAAAATCCTCGCGGGCCGTGCTTCTAGCCTTACACAATATAAAACTCTAAAGGGGCCAGGTTCAAAAAGGAAGTGCAGCGATGAGAAACATCTACTTCCGCAGCTGCAAACAGGTCCAGCCTATCGATGTTGACCTGAATGAAGTACAAGTTAAGCTAATGAAGTACATTACGGTATGGAGAATCTCCGGGAGTTCTGCATCGCGGGATATTACCATGGTTCTAGGGTCTACTTGTATTCACACAACGCAGCATGGAGCATTACTTGCAATAGTATCGTCTATTTCTCATTTTACGGATGGCCAGCTGCGAATGATATCTCAGCGAGCAAGGATCGGAGAAGTCCATCAGGGTATCCACCATTTACTGGGAAAGAGATTGCGATTCTCCGTCTTAGAGTGGCACAAATACCGTTTTCGTGTCGACAGGAGTCGCATTCTTGTCTTGGGATATCCGTCACTGTTTTGTCGTCGTCAGGCGAAGCTCGAGCCATAGTCTGGCCGAGCCGAAACATGCAATCAAAAGCCCGGAGAGATCGCCAAACGGCAGCTTTGTACTTGTACACATTGCATGACTCGTGCTTCTCGCAGCGCCACAGAAAATCGCCTGCCGATTGGATAAGTCTGCAAGCCACAGCAAGCAACTGCAAGTTATCGAAGAAATTTCCACTACATAACATCCCGCAATTGATCTAATGATGGAAATCATATCCTCTTGTTTGCGCAAGCAAGTGTAGTTGCAAGGACCTGGTCTTGAGCTCTTCCTTAATAAGTGGGAACTTCCAGCCATGTAAGTTTGATTGGCAGAAAACGATGCAGATCTCTAACTTTAGATGGCACTTCCGCAATGTGTTTCTCCATGCTAATCTGTTTTCTACAGTAAGGAAAGCCCCTTACAAGCAATTGCCATCACTGCTGAGATGAAAACAGTATGAAACGTATTATACACTATGGAATTGACGCCAGTCTGCGACTTTGTGATACATTACCAAACAAGGATTTTGATGAAATGATAACAGAACCACTCCATGTACCTGTCTTGCTCATACCACCAGCGCAGACATCTTCTTTGTCCGCTTTCTAAAATCACTAAGAACTACTGCAAAGATTGGGCATTTCAATCCGTCGTTCTGGTTCTACCAGTAGTACTGGGCCAGCCAAGTGTAGAGTTGATACTGTACAGCATCTTCGCTCACTCCGAAAAGGGGAACACTACGTCTATAAATCCCGAAGTCAACTACCTACGGAGGTACAATACCTTACGACGTGAGTGAAAAACTGGGGCAGCGTCACACGCTAATTGTTCATTCATGCATTCTAAGTCAATCCGATACCCAGTGGTAGTGGAAAAACGTAATGGGGAAAGGATGCTTGGCATTATACTGGGTCATTTGCCAAGAGTTTATTATCATTGGTCCACTTCGCAGACAGCCACTCTAGTAACCTACAGTACGTCTTATGTCCCGGTTTATGTATGGGTTGAAGTCGGGTTGACCTTGCCCCGGATGGATTATCCGGTGGCTACTGTGCAAGGTGGACCTTCTGCACAAGAGCCGTCGTCGTAGAAAAGCTTTCTCATTCGACCTACCTATTCAATGTGCTTTTGAAAAACAAAAGATGAACACGGCCAAGATTAACGTCACGATCTCGATCTGATGCAACTAGAAGTCTACGAATGCATGTCACAACATCTTATAAGCCCCCTCATCTTATCAACCAACCTTACAAATTACAACGAGCTCGACTCCGCTATCCTTACTATCTTATAAGCTCTGGGTCTTAAGGGTCCCCGCTAGTTTGATGCCATTGATCTGGGGAGCGCTTCACTACAGCAGACTAATCTAGACCCAGGCTTTCTAGCGTTGAGAGCTGCATGATCGCCTACAGGATTCCAGCCCCCAAAGCTCCTGAGATTATCTTGTCCTTGTATTTATATTCGTCCTTCTCGGTCTCATTAACGCGGGCTTTTTCTGATTTTAAAATTCGCTGCTTGGAAAAAGGGCCACTGTTCTGCCCACTTCGCGATATATTCAACCCCATTTCACATCGATCTACCCTAGTCAGCAGTTTCTAGTATCCCATTTCGACGGGGCCCCGAAGTGGCTCACTTCCAACATGACGTTCTATGGTGACAATGCCGGGAAGGTCTCTGCTACCGTTATCACTCTTATGGTAATAGCGTACATTGTCTACGTATTGAGAGTACATACAAGACTTCGCAACAACGCGTGGGGTATAGATGATTGGTGCATGACAGTTGCAGTAGTAAGTTGCGTTCTATATGTATCTGGATATCTATACTGATTATCAACATAGCTCCCCTTCACTGTATTAACAATCGCATGTCTCGTTGGATCTTTCAAGGGCGTTGGTGTCCATGAATACAGGTTGACTGGAGATCAAATAGTCGAAGGCCTACAGGTGTGCATCGCAAACCCTCCCACACTGTACAGACTCGATGATAGCAGACACTGACTTTAACAGTACTTCTTCTTTTTCGAAGTCTTCTACTGCGCATCCATCATCCCGATCAAGCTGAGCATTTCCTTCATGCTAATGCGCATTGCAACAGGAAGGAAGGGGTTTATCTACAGTATCTGGGGCATATCAGCAATGTTCACAGCCATGAATCTGATTGCCATGTTTTACATTATCTTCCAGTGCAGCCCTGTCCAGTAAGTAGCACCTTTTCTGTTTCTATGGTATTTAGTCCTAACAACACCTTTTCAGAGCGGCTTGGAACACCACGCTCAAGGGCGGAAAGTGCAATCCTCCGCAGTATCTTGCAGATATCTACTATGCAACTACAGCGGTCAACATTACCACGGATTGGTTCTGTGCCATTTTGTAAGTTTACCGACACAATCCCACTTCGGGAGCTTTCGGTTGCTAACAGACGATACAGACCCATCCCATTACTGTGGAATGTGCAGCTTAATCGCAATGCCAAGCTCTCCGTAGGCTTTATTCTCAGTCTCGGCGCTCTGTAAGTATTCATACACGCATTCGGCCCTGTTATTACGATTCTAACATCTCGATGTAGAGCGAGTTTATCCGCATGTGTCCGTCTCGTGTATACCGTTAACCTAACCAACTCAACCGACTATCTCTGTAAGTACCGCAATCCCAGACTCACTCACCTCGACAAAACCCATAATCACATTACTAACCCATCCTCTCTAGTCGGCATCTCCGACGTCCTCATCTGGGGCTACGCCGAAAACGGCGTCGGCATGATCGTCGGCTGCATCTCGACTCTCCGCCCGCTCTTCCGCCGCATCCTCAATCTCGGCGGCGATTCCACCGGCGTATCGGCCCCGCATCAGAATACCGTGTGGCCCAGCAACATCGTGCGACCTGGTGGTAGAGACGAGGAATGGGTAGCGCTGGGGGAAACAGATGGCAGGGGCTCAGAAAGCAAGGAGCGGATTCTGGGGACTGGGAATGGTATTGCAATTACAAAGACGGTGCAGCAGGATTTTGAGTACCCGGATGAGGATCTGAGGTTCGGTGGTGGAAGTCGGGTTTCGTGAGTGGGACTGGGATTTGGGTCGGTGTTAGGACTAGGCTGGGAATATGTATAATGATTGTATAATGGGTTGGCAATGGATGGGGAATCTGGGACCACTTTTCGCCTGCATATATCTAAGTATATATGATAAGATTTCTTTATGATACCCTCAATAGAATTTGTTACTCTTTGCCTTCGGAACAAGAGATGCTGACAGATTATATAGGAAGTTTTTTTGTTGCTTCGCTCCCTGGCTTATCACCTTCCTCCTTAAACTCAGCCCTGAAAACCCACTGGCAACTCACGAACAAAACGCCGCGCCCTCACTAGCATTCACATATCCCAACCCCACAAACCCCTCATAATTCCAATAATTCCCCTGCACGCCCTGCCCCTC
Organism: Rutstroemia sp. NJR-2017a BBW; assembly: GCA_002946425.1. Taxonomy (NCBI): domain Eukaryota; kingdom Fungi; phylum Ascomycota; class Leotiomycetes; order Helotiales; family Rutstroemiaceae; genus Rutstroemia; species Rutstroemia sp. NJR-2017a BBW. Next base: position 250,304 of record NJPT01000024.1, read on the forward strand.
CACCGGTACATTCCCACTAAACTTCGCCGTCCAATACGCACTCCCATGATCATATTTCGCAAACGCATGCAAACCCGTATTCAAATTCTTCCTCCTCGTCGCAAAAAGATTATTACTCACAGTCTGAATACTCCACTCGCCTATAAACACCGGAAACTTCCCATCCCCAACTGACGCCTTCGCATCCGCGCAGATATCTGCCGAGACGGTATTCGAGTCGGTGGGCCGGCCTGCGAAATAGTAGTTGTGCACGTCGAAAACGAGATTAGTGCCGGTAGGGAAATTCGCAGACCAGTACGCTTCGCCTTTGAAGCTGCCTTGGAACATCACGGGGATTTTCGCATTCACGGCTTTTACTTTTGCGAGCGCGCCTTGGATGTACTTTAGGACCCATGCAGCCCCGTTGTCGGACAATGCAGCGGGTTGCCCAAAGTCAGCGAGGTTCGGGTTGTCCACTGGCTCATTGATCGGCTCGATGGTGTAGGATTGCGGGAACCCGGAACCCTGGACATAAGCTATCACAGCATCGATCACGGCGTAGGAATAGGTAAGAGCAGTTTGATTATTGAACCACCCGAAATGACCATCTGCCTCACCGAAGCCCATACCATTGACGCCGCCTGGCAGAGAATGCACGTCGATGATTATATGCATGTTGTACTTTGTAATCGCATAAGTTGCGATGGTTTTGAGATAGGAGACTTGGTTCCCGCTGTAGAGCTGGGAACCGGGAACTTTCACCCATGCGGCGTAGGAGGTGGGGATTCGGAGGATAGTGACGCCGCTGGAAGCGAGGAGGTCGATGTCGGAGGGGTTGATGAAGGTGGCGTAGCGCTTTTCGAGGACGGGGCCGCATTGGGTGGCGAGATGCGCGCAGAGTCCCCATTCGTCGGTGGCGTTGCCGGCGTATTGGGCCCAGAAGACGGGGTCGATGACGGCTTCTTGGACGAGCCAGCCGCCGAGGTTGACGCCGGTGGCTTTGAAGGTTTTCCAGTCGATGTAGTTGGATGTTGGTACTGCGAGAGTGGTGGAGATAAGACTGGCCAAGAGGCTGGTGGTAACAGCTGAGAGCATCATTATGGAAGGCTAAGAGGGTGAACTTGTAGGTGAAAGTTAGAGAACTGTTTACTTCAAGTCCTGGATTATGTGCTCTTTTCGGCCGAGACTGCAAGACAATTGCAGATGAGCTGGAATGATGTGGACGATTTGAGATTGTTTCCAGCCTCGAGCAGACTCCTTATATAACCATCATCTCGTTGACACTCGAGAACATTTTCCCATATATCTATCGTCGCTGGGAAGTGGAGTCCACCACCACCGAGTATACCAAGCAAGAAGGATAAAATTCCACAACATTAACCCGAAATCTCACTCAATATCTTGTTTTCATACTCAGCTGCCACACCCTACTGCGAGCCCCCGAGTCATCGATTATGGTGCCTTATTCTTCCTCCACCACCACGCTGACAACTCTTGAAGCAGTTTGTCGACTTCGACACAATCCCTCAGCTCGGAGATGAATATACCGATATTGCATCTCAGTGACAGGTATCAACCCCACAATCCGGGGTTGATGCTTATGCAGTCAGATTTGACATTGCATTGCGGGGCCCCAGACTCCCCGTGTGAGGCGCTGCAGCGTTCCGCGGGGTGCAGACAGGTTGTATGACTGTAATAATGCACCCATGTAGAGGAGACGTAGTTCTGAGGTTGAGAAACTGTAGCATCGCCCACACTACTTGGTATGAATGTCAGACTGCTCTATGTATTGATTAGAGGTCATATATACAGAGAAAAGAAAAATATTATGTGGTTAAATTTAGGTTTTTGCAGAGAGGTTTGTTGGAAGTCCAGCGGAGCTTTGAGAACCGTGATCGTTTTAGTTAAACTGTGTACAGGAAATTCGGACAAGATAAACTCATGAAATAGAAATATCAAATATTCGTTAAATATAAGGTAGACTATACCCTCACACACAGAGGTCGCATACATCCTCGCCGGAATTTCGTCGCTCTCGGTCAAATTACAGCTTGAAGTCAGTTTACCTCGTCATCGCGGAGGACGATAGACCGAAGTCGGGGAGCATGGCGGTTCACTTTGCTATTCAAGAAACATCTAAATTAGTTTGCCAAGCAGATCTAGCCGTCTTTTATTTATATGCAGAGTCACAAATGTGAATCCATCAGCGCTAGCAATTATGGTAAAAGGGCTGACCACGTCCTAGCTCATCAAACTCGGAATGTGGGGTTTGCGTCGACATACCATCAGACACTTAACCCTTTCTGGAATGTCACAAACAGTTTTATTGATGCGTAGTATCTTCTGATTTACACAGCAGGAAGAATCTTCCCCGTACATTCGCCAAACCCAACACCCTCAGAAGCCAACGCCGAGATCCTCACCGCATCACCATCCTGAAGGTAAACTCTTTCTGCCCCTTCACCCACCGCAAAACTCTTCTGTCCACCTTTCGTAAGTTCCAATAAACATCCATGACTCTCGTGCGTGGAACCGGAGATCGTGCCTGTAGCGAGCAAGTCGCCGGTTCTGACACTACAGCCATTGCTAGTTTGGTGCACGATCATATCTCTGAACGACCAATACATGGAGCTCAGATTCGTCTCACAGATGGTGGTTGAGGTGCCGTTTGCTAATAATTCCGCTTTGAGACGGATCTCATAGCTGTTGACCGGGTTGGGGTCTGAGAGATGTGATGCTACTGGTATCTCACGAGGTATTCCTTTAGTAGCCGATTCTTTTAGCGCGTCGAGGGTGATTATCCACGGCGACAAAGAGGTTCCGAAACTCTTCCCATTGAGTGGTCCTAGTGGAGGCATCTCGAAACCTTGGATATCTCTTGCTAGTGGGATGTCAATATCATTCACGTATGACTGAACCTGAATCTTTCAACTTACCACTCCAGTCATTTAAGATAACTAACCCAAAGATATGCTCATCCGCATCTTTGATATCTACCGGTTTCCCAAGCTCACTTGGTTTACCAACCACACAGGCCATTTCCAACTCGTAGTCCAATCCTTGTGTTGGACCATACTCCACGTTACCATCAGCATTCTTATATTGTCCCTTGGGTCGGACCACTGGCGTTCCAGAAACGACAAGCGAAGAAGTTCGTCCGGAGTAGCCGATGGGGAAATAGAGGAATCCAGGAGGAAGGTAGCGCTTCCCTTGAATAGCTTCACCTGCGTTGAGCACGTGATCCTTAGAGCAGGAGAAGTCGGTGAAATCACGACTTGAGACTGGTAGGTGCATGGTCACATCGTTGGCTGATGCGGTGGTGCCATCTGGAAGTGAATGTGTGCCTTTCTCTGACAAAAGTGACTGAAGTATACCTCTAGTCTGCTGGTGTATAGACTTAGGAAGCGCAGCGAAGTCGTTGAGCACAGGCTAAAAGTTATTAGCTCGCATTCTTGCACAGATTGGCATGGCATTCAACTCACCTGGGAGAGAGCATCTACTGCTTCTGCTGGCAAGGACTTCAGAAGGCCATTCTCTGCGAGTTTGTCGAGAAATATGACAGTATCCTCATACCTAGTTGCGGCAGAAGGTCTGGGGTGAGCATCGCTGCTCGCAATGCCAAAGGGGATATTGTTGGTGGAAAAATGCGAGGAAAACATGATGGCTAATCAAAACTTGCCAGTTTGTGTGAGTAGGAATTTTCCTTGGTAATGGCGACGACAAGACACAATCTTCAAGTCCTCAATCGCAGAATAATATCAATGTCCGAGACCGAAGCCGTAATTGGATGGAAGGGATGTCTAGTCTCTTGAGGTCTTGGTATGGGGAACATACAACCCCGAAACGAACAGCCGAATCCACCCCGCTCACCCCACCCCCACCGTCCCGGAAAGGTACCCCGCTATACGTGTGGACGTGATCAATTTGATACCCCTCAATGTGGACTGCTATCTCCACCCCTCATGACTTTTAAAGAGTGCTCGATGGATGATTTCCAGACGACAACCAGCACTCCATTCCGACTCTCTCAACTGTTCAAAATCATCTCCTCAAAATTTCTATCACTCATCCCAAAATGGCCAACCAGACCGAGCCCAGCCCCCTCCCACCCCTCAACCGCTACATCACCACCCACACCCCCGACGGCCTTGCCGTCCTCGACTCCTCCGTCCCCTCAACCGCCACCTGGACCAGCGCCGGCAGCGCCAAGTTCTTCCTCGGGTACTGCACATCTACCTTTCCAGCCGCGATATCCAATCCCTCCGACATCGAGAACTACAATAAATACCTCTCTGCGCCGCCAGGACTAGTCGTTCCAGGGGGCACAGTTCTCCGTATTGTGGATGTGGAGCCCGGACACACGTCGCCGATGCATCGGACTACCAGTCTGGATTACGGGGTTGTGTTGGAGGGCGAGGTAGAGCTCATTTTGGATTCCGGGGAGACGAAGTTACTGAAGAGGGGGGATACGTGTGTCCAGAGGGGTACTAACCATGCGTGGAGGAATGTGAGTGATAAGAGCTGGGCAAGGATGCTGTACGTGCTGGTGGAGGCGCAGCCGATTGAGTTAGAAGGGGGAAAGAAGCTGGGAGAGGATTTGGGAGGGATGGTGGGTGTTAGGAAGAGTGCTGAGTGAGGGGTAGAGAAAGTGTAGAATATGTTTGTTAGATTGTAAATGAGAATGAAACTATATTCAGGAAGTAAAGTAAACGCCTGACCTCGTATTCAAGTCCAGAAAATAACAAGTGCGGTTTACTTCCTCTATGCATTACACGAATGGATCTCGTGCAGCCGGGCAGTCTATGGTCACGCATTTGACCTTCTCACGTTTCATCTTTTGTTGGTTCAATATCATTCCAGGACTGCTTTGAGGATGTTAGTGTATTTCTCTCTTTGTCGGATGTTGACATGCTTTCTTTCTCCCTTGGAAGTAGAATGTAAAAGAGCAGAATATCTAAGGTGTAATCAAATCGAATCACTTCACACGCTTAAAGTCTCGATAGAAAGCTTTTTGATTGATCGCAGTATCTACAGTTAAGAAGAATTGCAATTCCCCCCAGAGCCATCTTAACCTCTGCGAGGTATAATTGGCAATGTCAAATAATTCTCCAATCCATCGCCGAAGTGAATATTATTCAGTCCGGAGAACTTTGCTTTGGACCTGTGACAATCATTAGCGCATGAATCATAATTAAAAACCCCAGACGATTACGTACCTATCTTTCTCATTTGTATGAGTAAATATTCCACATCCCTGCGTATCTCCCGACGCAACCTCAAGCACGATGCGGCCACCCTTCTCTGCAACCACGTTCGTAGGCCATATTTCAACATCGGCTTCATATGGCACATCCGGTTTGACTTCCTGCACATCGGTGGAGCGGTATTCGCGATATGGCTGGTAAGGTTGATGGCGTGGATGATCGGTAGCGACCTTGCGGAGCGATACACGAAGCCAGCCTTTGCTCAAGGGAACTGGATCGCCTGCAGTTCCAGTATAATAGATCTCTTTTCCATCCGGACCAAGATATCGCACTGTCAAGAACAAATCGATGTCTTTCTCTGGATCTGTAGATTCCGCATCTGGAGTGACGGAGACGTTGAGTCGTGCAGTCACATGACCCGTGATTTCGGTATCTTCTTCGAAAGGTGCGCTGGTGAATTGGATCAGCTTGGGGTTTTGCAGGTTGCCGAGAGCTTCATATGAGAGCTTCGTCGATTGAGCTGAGGGTTTCTCGGAAGAAAGCTCTTTATTGGGAGTCAGGTAGAATTTTGTATATTTGGTGCCTTCCAGCGGCCATGCTGATTCTTCTCTTCTTTCATATGCCTTCTCTGCTTCGGCATTGTTGAAGCCGACGTCGCCTTTTCGGAGAATGACACTCACAGGCGCCACTTTACCAGGTGTAGCCCATCCGACTGTGTCTTTATCTTTCAGGAACGCATCCAAGAAGGACTTCTGGACATCAACTTCCTCTTTGTAATAGAAAGGTAGATCATGGCGTCCAGTGATGAATCGGAGATACTTCAGCTTCGACCCGCCCCACGCATATCCATTAACATTACCTATAATTTGTCAGTAATGTTGATTTTAAGACGTGTGGCATGAAACTTTACCTCTCAGATGCAAGAGAATACCACCCCAGTTGGCTACAGATAGGAGAGGCACTTCAATATCCTCCAAGTTGAAATCTTTCGAAGCATAGTAGTCATCATCCATGAATCTGTTGCTTTCATTGTCGATGTTCTGATCGTTGCGATTTTTTGCAAGGACATCATCGGGTAAATTACCCTCGAGCGTGTCCTCACCCCATCTTGACGCAGCTCGACCGGCTCTTCCATATTGGTTAGTGATAACCTGTCTGTTCCACCAGAAACGAATGAATCCATCGGACAATATACCACCATGGCGACATCTGTCGCGGTAATAGTCAGTCATACCCTCCCATGGAATGATACACTCCAAGCCCTTGGGACGGCGAGCTGCAACTCTCCATTGACTGCCTGTAGAATTCCAAGTTAAGATCTGTTACATGAGCTTTCATGGCTTCACACATACCTGCGTAGTAACTGATACCTAGTAGTCCAACTTTGCCCGAAGACCACTCCTGCTCAGCTGCCCACTCGACCACGTCAAAGAAGCATTCACTTGTGCCTCGCGACATGGTATCCAGTAATCCTGGGGACTGTCCCAGGCCTCTTTCATCACAGCGAACAACCACATATCCATGAGATGTCCAGAAAACAGGATCTGGAGTCTCCCAAGCACTGTATTTGCTTTTGTGCTCGGGATTAACTTCCGAGAAAGATTTGCCTTGGAAGCTAGAAAATACTGTTAGGGAAGCTCTGACACAGAATTGGGAGGCAATCCGTACTTCTCGTAGTGGATATCTTTTCCGTAAGGCCCATAGGTAATTAAGACTGGAAATTTGGCACCTGAGTCTTTGACTAATGGTCGATAGACATTGCAGCGCACTGGAAGAGGAGAGTTCTTCAGAGGAACGGAGACGTTCTTCTCGAAGACGAGGTTATTCTCGACATCTTCTGTCACCTCAAGGAGGTCTTTGATCTCGTTCGCTTTGGTTGCCATGGTTGTGAAGTTGGATATTGATGAGGTCCAAATTTGATGTTCTCTATCGCAGGTCGTTGCATTGGTTTGTCTGAATTATATCGCAGGTGTATGTGGTGGACGACTACCAAATTAGGCTTAGGGTGATGGGCGGCAAGTGGGTGTGGGGCATTACTGGTGGGTATCGCTCGATCTCCTCAACGGTAGTTTTAGTGCGGGCGCCGGATTTTCTTCGATTTCCGCCAATTATTGGAACTAAGATCCGGCAGAGATGATGGCATTGTGGCATGTATGCAGCCTTTCTTCTCCTGTTTCCCATTTGGTTGATTTTAGCGACCTAGATGGGTGGGAAATTCTGACTAAGAGGAGGTAGATTCATTGATCCATCCAAACCGAATGTTGATATATTCGACTGGTTTCCATGATCCCGCGGGGTAGTATCACGTTCCACGGGACTCGCGCATCTCGAAAATCGGCTGTCGGGAAGGCTACCAAGGTCTCTCAGAAGATTTCCCATGTTTTCAACAAGTGGTGGTAGGGATTCGCCTTCGAAGGGAAAGTTGCTCTTATAAAGCTCCCGTGCCATTTCTAATACCGAGTTTGGGTCATCGAGTGAAATGAGGCTATGTTTGCCAGGTGTTTCGTTGAAACACCTCTGGTAAGTTGGCCTCGCCAGTACTGGATTCAATTTACGTCCAGTAATAAAGGACCGCACCTCCGTCGTGTCTTCGGCATTGATAACGACCGATGATGCCATTCTATCAGAATTCATTCCTGAAAACTCTCTCCTATTCTTGGAGAATGTTATGTGACCAAAGGCCCAAAGACAAAGGGCTGCGAAATATACAGCGATGGCGTAGAAGTCGCGGAGCTCCGTGGAGGGCATTGCTGCAGCCCAACGAAATATCTGACCAGCGTGCCAGACTGCTCGTCGAGCGCTTTCTGTCTCAGACCATTGCTCGAGAGCTACAAAAGCCCGAGACGCTTCCTCTTCACCATACCTTCCTGCAAAGCCTTGCAAATCTTCTGGCGAGATATGTAGCATCATAAGAAGTAGCTCAATTATGACATGCAACTCCCGCTGTGAAATCCGTAAGTTGAGAAGACTTTTCTGAAAGGACTCTATTTGCTGGTACAGCTCACGCTGTTGTGTCAAGAGCCATAATCGATGGACAGAATCCTTCTTTTCCCAGATGGTGTGCAATCTGCAGGACTCCTGGAAGGCCCAGATCTGGCCCCAGAATCCGTGCACTGCAGCAGCACAACAAAGATCGACGTCTACTTCAGAATACATGTCGTCAAGCACGTGTATATCGTGCATGATGTCAGTGAACGAGATTTTGTGTTTTTTGGGAGTGGTCGACTGCCTCTGAAAACACACTTTCCACTCTAGAGCTGACCCAGCTAGAAAGAATGATCGGGGTGCTGGTAGTGAAATTTTAATTTCCGTTATCGATATTAGATGATGCTTTTGAAGGGCGATTGAAGTTTTACTATCGTGAAGAAATACATGGATAGCTAGTCTATAGAGGGATTGGATCAGTAAAGCTCGATAGCAGTATTTTGGAACTCACCTCTTAAATGATTCATGGTGCACCCATTTCTTCCACTTCGCTTCCAAAACCTGACCGGTGTCAGACTCGTGGGGAACAAGGGTTTGAGCATCTGCTGTCATTCCGAGCATGCCACCTCGACGCATCATCTTTGAGGAATTAATACGTGTCCATGTCTAAGAGGGGGGGGTAGAAAGGTTAAAGGTAAGGTAAGTACCGTAATCAACGGCTCTAAGAAGCTCTCAGCCAGCTCCATTTGCTTCTTAAAGCCGCTCCACAATGCTGCATCTAATAACAACATCCAGGCTTGCAAGGGGTGAAGCCTTCGGGTCGCGCTATTCTCCCTATCAAACTACTAAGGTTAGTCAGTGGCAAATCAAACTTTGGAGTTCAGTCTTACTAATTCTCCTAACTTAACTCGGACAACATCTTGCAGGACGAGGCCCATCTTCCAGATTGCAGGTATGGATATGACAGTGGAGCCTGCAACAACCAACGACATGAGAAATTCGGGCATGACATCTTGATAAATCATACTCGGCACGTGAATCCAGTTATCTATCTGGTATGTTTGTCGCATAAAGAATGCTTCTACAACATGATTTATGACTGCAAGAGAAGGAAATGATGGAATGCTGCGAGTGCGTCTATCCATGGTACAAACCAAATAATACATCTTATCACGCATAGAATGTCTAATCGTAGGGAATCCACAACTGGGAATATTGTAATTCGCAGCAGGTGAGCGAGGCGTGAGAGCGGAGATGCTACTGTCATCCAATCCTAAATTTTCTTCGTCTCGAAGAACACCATCGCGTTGAACGGGTGTCCAAAGCCATGGAGAACGTTTGAAAGCCGCATAACCAGCACGGACATCTCGATTGGGCACTGGGGCCTGAGTTGTCGTTTCCGCCATGGTGATTTCATTGATGTTGTCCTCTGTAAATGCAAAAAGTTGCTCATCATAAAAAGCAAGATCATTAAAGTTGATATTAAGATCCTGATTGTTGAAATGGGCTGCATGCGGTGTGAACAGCATCTCATTCAAGAAATTATCGAATCCAAGCTGCACCCCATCGTTAGGGACAAGGTGAATTCCATAATTCTGTAGCTGTGATGGCATGGGCTCCGAGATTATAGGTGGGTAGGAAACACGATTTCCCACCAATCCATTGTTGATCCCAATCGGGTTACTAGTTGCGGTTCGGAAGCTGATATCTTGCTGGTGTTGAAATGTTGACGGCTTATCAAAAACATTCGCAACCCTTTGCTGTGCCTGTTGAGCGGCACCGGCCACGCTCTGACCCTCTGTCACATCCCTTGTGTTGCTCCCTGAGCTTACGGAGCCATGGTCTAGTTCGCTACTATCAGGCGTATTTCGTCGTGCATAATCTAGGCTTGAATTGGCGACTTTGCACTCAATATTTCTCTTTCTACACCTCAGACAGGGCTTTTCATCCTCACATCTAGCCTTTGCAGACGCACAGGCGACGCATGCTTGGCCAGCTCTTTCGGCTCTTTGGATGACGCGGCGGCCAGAATCTTCACCGGAGTCGTGTCGAAGATGCGTCGTCATGTGACGGTTTAGTAGATCAGCCCTGTTAAAGCTCTTTCTGCAACGTTGGCACTGGTGTTGTCGCGCGTTCTCGTGCGTCTTCATGTGACGACTAAGCCTATCAGCTCTCTCATAGGATCGCGCACAGATTTTGCACTTGTGTGTAGCCGACGATTGAGATAACCGTTTCTGTGGTTCGCTATCGGGCGACGTTCCATCTTCCTCGAGGGTGTGCTTTGTTCCGCTCTGGTTGGTGTCGCCAAGACTGCGGATAGTGGCGGCGTCGGTACTTGGAATAGCGTGGTCCAATGCGCCTAAGGCCGCCTGCATTGTCCCGAGGTTTAATTTAATCCGTAGAATGACCCAGGGTTGATCGTCAGCGTGAGGTAGGAAAGGGAAGTGGGAGTCGGTTGAGTGGAGGCCGTGAAGGCCTCAATATATGTGGAGGTTGGAGGGTTGATTAAGCGAAAGGCTAGCAATTTCACCACAGTAACCAATGTCTTTCCCCAGTTAAGGGATGAGACCGCACGGGACGAACGCGGAGTCGGGCCAAGCCACAACAGCCACGACAGCTTAATCTTCAAATAGCGCTACGGATACGACATGCACCGACATGCAGCGACATCCACATTCCGAATTTCCGAGCCGTAATTGCGTGCAGGGTTCGATAGTTGCGCCGCTGGACTCTTGTCCTGTGTGGCCAGTACCCCACACTCTCCACGTTCAGTCGTCAAACCGGAGTTTGGAATGTCACTTTGGTTATTCCCGATCTCAACTTCCTTGAACTGCAGCCCGCTGTCTTTCCAAATTCGATTTAGTTGAGAGCTTATATTATTGCAATAGTCTCGTCGACTAGGAAGAATATGGAGATAGACTTCCTTTAACCCACGACCTGCGCTCTCCTCTCAGTCTTCGCTCCAGCTGATACGCAAGGTTTGTTGAAGCAGTGACAATAACCCTTTTGCCGGGTTGCCATACCGTGTCTCGCTGTTCAGAGTAATTTAATACGGACTTGTGTCCTGGCCGACGGTACCTTCAGCCCTGATCAATTGCCATCTTTCCAGCCAACGAATCTCATCATGTCAAAAACACCCTTGACGCCAGTGCACTTCTTCTCCCATGGCTCAACTATGATGCTTGGGGAAGAGTCGGCGTCCGCTACTTATTGGAAGAAATGCGGGGATGAGGCGCTCGCAAATGGCGTCCAGCATGTTGTCATGATGGTAAGTCCCCAGAGTCCAGACTGCAGCGCCCCTTGCACTTAGCCACAGGCTGACAGTCTTGCTCCAGGGTGCACACTGGGCAGCCTCAGGAGACGCAATCGAAGTCGCAGCCAATCCTTCACCGGCGAAGTCTCCAGTGGCATATGTAGACCCAGCAAAATACACTGCATACGATCTCAAACCCGACCTACCAATGGCGGACCGTTGCGTGGAACTGCTCCAACAGGCTGGGTTCAATGCGAAACTTAACCACAAATTTGACTGGATCCACGATACCTATCTTATCCTCATTCGGATGTTCCCAGGAGGCTGCCCACCCACAACAATTGTCAGTATGAATGCGCGATACGATCCACATTATCATGTTAAGGTCGGCACGGCACTGCGTCCCCTGAGAAAGGAAAATGTGCTTTTTGTCGGCACCGGTGGTGCTGTACACAACCTGTACCGGAACAACTGGTCCCAGATGCTGATGTATCGTGGTGAGTGGTTTTTGTAACCTACGCTTAAGAGCACATCGTTACTGATTCTAATGCAGATAACTTTGCCATGGAAACACCTCCAGATAGGGAAATGCTCGATTTCAGGCAGGAATTTGAGGACGCCATTACCAAGAATAGCGGTCCAAATCTACGCCGTGCCATAACCATGCTGATGAAAGTACCTAAGTACCGGGATGCTCATGGCACCGACGACCATTTCATGGCATCCATGTTTGTGGCAGGCCTGTGCGGGTCGTTTGAGGATATTGGGACACGGGCAGAATTGGGCGCCGAGGACTGGGAGTTGCGGAATATGTGTAATAGCCAGTTTACCCTGGGCAACTGGCAGTCGACGAAAGGTAGATCAGCCATAAGTGCTTAGGAATGAATTATGACGAGAAAATCGGGAAACCCAGTGCTCAAGAGGAATATGTTTCGAGTTGTTTGCGATTTCAGCGGGTTGTGCCAGGGCGGTGAGAATCTTTCGGCCACTTCTGAGACAAACATCTCTTTCTTTTTGGCTGTTCTGTGAATGTAAATGGTTTCTTAAAAATACCTCATCGGCGTTACTGTCAACCACTCTCCAAACCATCTTGCATATGTGCCGAAGTGTCTTCGAGCTTTTCTCATCAAATGCAACAGTCCACCAAATGGTTGCTGCGTGCACGCCAGCCTTTCCCCTCCAGCCGAAATCTCAAAGCCACACAGTGGACAGCGTAGGCTCAATTTTCCTGGTGAGTGATAATACATGTGCCATCCGAGAGCGGTCCAGCTATTACAGCAGGAGAGGAGAATGATATCTTGTGCAAACGTTGTGTCTTTTACCCTCATCATTTCCTGGCACAGATATACAGCACAGGTGGGAAGAGTTCCTGTGAGGAGAAAGCCACGGCACAAACTTTTTACTTCGAGTTTCTAACGCCTCCTCACATCACCTATACATATCAATATATCAGGAAATGGGCCTCATCTGTTTCCTCCAATTCATGGTAAGATCGCTCATGTGGGGTGCGGTGGCTAGGGAGAGTGCGATCTCCTCGAGGGATCTTCTCAACTACACGCACTAACTTTCTGCATGTGTCCCATCAAGAAACAGATTACGAGTTTCACAAATCGATATTACAATCTGCAGAGATACAGTTTATGTACATTGGCCAACGACGACTATCAACACCTATTCTACATACACCTTGAACTACCAGATAACGCACCGAAATTCAAACCTTACAACATCCTTTTCCATGCCCAAATACCAATTCCTACAGTCGATATGGCGAATGCTAAAACAGAACCTAGGCCTAGAAGAATCCCTTGTTCGAAAAATCCTAATTGATCCCCCATCGGTTGAATTTTCTTCGGTTGCAGTACCCTTCCCTGTTTTCCTCCCATCGTCGCGTCAAGTTTCTGCAAGGCCGTCTGTTGTTTGGCGGGCTCATAGAATCCAGCCAAGATACTGTCGACCAAAGCCACATCATCCTTTGCAGAGGCAGAAGACGTATACTGTGGCCGTGGGGAGGAGAACATTTCTATACTATATTTGTGTCTAGGTGGTGGGGCAAGAGGAGACACTGGTGCGGCAGGTCCCACCAGCAGATGCGAAGGAATATGATTTGCATAAGATGTCAACGCGTTGAAGTGCTGCGAAAGAAACTTGGCGGTTGCGGCATCAGAGAAGGTGTACAATGCGAGGAGATCGGAGCTAGGAAATGTCAACCTGGGTTCTTTAAAAACGAAGTAAACAACTCGAAGAGGTACGTACTCTGGTCTGGCAATGCTGATGCTGTCAACCAAACTGCTGGATTCAATTACAGGGAGGAAATAGCCACTTATTTTCATCTGCGTCACCGAAGAGTTCCTTGTCTGTAGTCAGCTTCATGATTGTCTGAAGAATGCAAGTGCATTTCTCTTACCTGTCAAGGACATCCACAATCTTGAATGAACCCGATCCGAACATTGATATTTGCCCCTTTTCTTCGGCTTCACGCAAAGCCCTGGCTGTTTTGATGCAATCATTGTTCTGTGGGCGCACACTATTTTTACGGAACAACTTCCCCGCGTAACGTGAGCATGCTTCTGTGAACTCGTTCTTGATGAAGTCATTGACGATCACGAGATCTGGACTATATGGCGAGGTTCCATTAAAAGAAAACCGTGCAGTGACGATTGCTTTCGCTGCTGCATCGATATCAGCGGCTCTATCCAATACCGCAATCGTGCGCGCCGAAGAGTTTGACACGAGCTGATTGATGGATGGTATGGAATTTGTGGTCGTTTGATCAACTAGGAACATGTTGGACGGTTGTCCAATACTGGTGCTCAAGATACAAAATGTCTCCGGATCTAGAGCCTTCGGCAAGAGATCTTTCAACACTGAGTCTACATTCAGCATCGCATCTGCTAGCTATTTTCGATTAGCACGTCTATTGCTACGATTCGAAAAGTCACAACTCACCTCCAAAGCCACGCAATTTCCAGCGGCAATGGCTGCTGCGATTGGGGTTATGATGGAATAAAACCGCGTGTGGGCCGTGGGTCTGATAATCACCAGTCCCTGTCCAACCCTCCGCTCCTTGTTATCCGACCCCTTGGCGATCAAATACTCTTCGACCATTGACTTTTCAAAATCAAGTGATTTATAATGAGTCTCCATAGCATTTATCGTAAGCCAAAATTCTGCATCTGGCTCAAAGTTGGATTTTCCGGAAGCTCCATCTGCGTCTTTCGATATGCTGGACAGCAATAAAGACTTATTTTTGCACAAACTACTGTGTAATCTCTCCAATTCTCTCTGGCGATAGCGAACATTTTCCGTCGTGCCCTCGATAACGCTAGCGCGGAGGCGATCAAGATTGCTATTTGAAGTCATTTTGATGTTGCTGATGTTGCTGATGTTCACGACGATTGACCCCAAATGTGTAAAGTTAACTGACGGCAACAGGCGCAAGCGGACACGATATTCTTATTCATGAGAACTAACTTCACGCCCACTTGTGAAGGTTCAATAGCCAAACAAATATAGATCTTCGACATGTGATTGAATATCCGATACTTTCTACAGCAAATCTCGGCCGCTACCAAGATATCAATTCCGCGGTTCCATAGTTTCACGGAATGTGGAGGTTGACGACAGTCCCCCACCCGGAACTAGCACTAGAACCGCGGAGATATCTCCTACAGTAGCTTCGAAGTTACTGCACGATCAAAGTCCGAGAAACTAATGGCACTATCAGGGGCAATTCGAATACCAAAGTGTGTACGCGTATTCTATTCTATTTTATTTGCTTCAACCTGCACTGCCCATCTCAAGTCTTCAAGCAACAACAATGTCGGTCACCGTCACAGATAATCCTATTACCTCAACTCTCCATAGTACGCTACAGGACTACGAGATCCACGTCACGGGCGATGGAGCAGATATCGATCAAACACTGAACGAGCGGGAGTCTTCATCTTCTGATCAGAACCCTCACCACTGGCCGCGCGACCACCATCGTATTCCCAACTACCGTCCCATCAATCGCCATCTGAATCTCGCCGAGAGGCCAAGAGGAAGCCATCCCATTGAAACAGCTTTCGTTTTTGTCATGTTCACGGGCGTGGCATTGGAAGGGGTAAGAAAGGTTCCTCGAATCGATTGCCAATGTTTAAACTGACACGCAGATGCAATTCAGGGTATGGCTCAAGCTTGGGGTAAAACGGGAGGCAAGGTTTTCCCAAACTTGTTCCGTTATGCCATTGGTGGTGAATGGTAGATGTGGTTAGGTGCAATGACGAGGAAACTTTAAAAGGTGGAATTATTTTGTACCGTATCGGGCTATGTAGAATTATACGTTTTTGTACTGTACCACTCCCCGGTACCCCGCACCCCCGCCTCCCGCCTTCACGGCCTAGGAGTGTGGGGGAACCAGGGGTCTATTCCAACTGTTATGCATCTCTTTAGGGATAGACCGCTTATCATAGGAAATGAACGAGGTTACATTAAAGCCCGTGCTAGCAAAAAGATCTGCATGTGCTGTCTTTTTTGTTCTTGCTTGATAGGACATAAATTGTGTTGTGTCAACTTTCATAGTTTAAGTTGAAGGTTATTCAGAAAATAGTATCTTCATTTCACACCGAGTCTCTCGACATTGGAGTGAAGTCTCTTTCAGTCTATACGCAAGCATAGCCGTCCAGCCCAGCATGGCGTCCCGAAACTCGTTTTCGAGATGCACCGCCGGTGACCCCAAGGTAAACAACCACAACCAGCACCATCTCCTCACTCTCCCTCCCAGCTAACTCTCCCCCCCCCCCCCCCCCCCCCCCCCCCCCCCCCCCCCCCCCCCCCCCCCCCCCCCCCCCCCCCCCCCCCAGTTCTGGCCCGCCTACATCCGTCACTCCGCTCTTGCCTGCGTGTGTGCGATGGTCTTCCTAGCCAACATGTTCTCAGCGGGCATCACGACGGGCTTCGCAGAGCTCGCGGCGGAATTCCACGTCGGGAGCTCCAAACTCGTAGACCAGATCGCCTACCCCGTGCTGGCTCTCGGCGTCGGCAATATCATCTGGACACCTACTGCTATCTGTTTTGGGAAACGCCCGACTATCATCGTGGCGCTGGTGTTGTTCCTCGCGGCTAGTATTTGGAGTGTGGAGGCGAAGACTTTTGAGAGTTTGTTGGCGGCGAGAGTTGTGGCTTCGTTTGCGGGGGGGAGTATTGATTCTTTGGGGCCGGCGGTTGTTGCTGGTGAGTGGGCTTTTTTCTTTTCTTTGCTTTTTTCTAAGGGGCTGTTTTTTGTTTTTTTGGAGTCGCAGCTGGATCGAAAAAGGAAAAGTAATTTCATCCAATCGCAACTAACATACCCTCAGACCTCTACATGGAACGCTACTTCGCCACCGCCATGGCCATCTTCTCCCTCTGCCTCTCCGGCGGCTCCCAAATCGGCCCCATGATCGCCGGCTACACCATCTCCGCCAAAGGCTGGCGGTGGTTCTTCAAGATCTGCGCCATCCTCGTCGGCGCCAATCTCGTGCTCGCGCTGTTCTTCTTCCCGGAAACTAACTACCGCCGCATCATATATGAAGGCGAAACCGCGCTCGAAGCAGACAAAGAAGCCGAGCAGAAAATCGAGTATAAAAACCAAGACGAGGAAATGACGCGTCAGCCTTCCCAGGCCGGGAATAAACCGTATGCGGGCAGCTATTGGAGGGATTTGTGGAGTTTTGGTGGGCGGGGAATGGATGATAAGGGGTTGAGGGGGTGGCCGGAGCAGTTTTCGTTGCCGTTTAGGTTTTTGGCGGTGCCGCATGCGTTGTATGCTACTGTTGCTTATGGGGTTTTCTTGGCTGGGTAAGTAGAGTAGACGTCTGATGTGGCATGTGATGCAAGAACTTACTAATAATCCCATCACAGTGCTGTTGCGACGTCGTCAGTTATGCCGCAACTTCTCTCTCCGCCTCCATATCTCTTCACCTCATCGGCGCTGGGTCTGTTCTCCCTATCTTCCTTCATCGGTATTGTGGTAGCCTATCCCATCGCTGGTCCGCTCACCGATTCCCTCTCCCGCTACTTCGATCGTCGCTCTAGAGACGAGATGCACATCCCAGAGAACCGTATGCCTGCATTAATCATGCCATTCCTTATCGGTCCACCCGGGTTACTGCTCTTCGCATATATCATCAACGAGCAGAAAACCGTCTACGCAGCAGCCTGTGGCTACGCAATGCAGATCTCGGGATTGGTATTCGTGCCCTCGGTGGTGTTGTCGGTGGTTGTGGATGGTTGGCCTTCGACTGGTTCGGAGGCTCTGGTGCTGATTAATGCGGGGAAGAATTTGGTGGCGTTTGGGGTGGTGCTGGGTATCTCGGATTGGTTGGCGAAGGAGGGGACGGTGAAGATGTTTTGGGAGATTGCGGCGATTCAGTGGGCGGTGATGGCGTTGGGTGTGCCGCTTTACTTTTTTGGTCCTTGGGCTAGAAGGAGGTTTGCGTGGTTGGTGTAGAAGGGAGGAGTGGGGACATATAGATCCCTTTCTTAGGAGGATTGAAATGGGGGGATATAAGTCATGCTTTGTGTGGCAGACTTATGTATTCGTGGCAAACTTGTATGTGCAGTTGGAATGGTACGACTCTCGCTCCGGGGCGTCGTGATTCATTCACCACCACAAAATTGTCCCCGACGGCTAGGTTATCAGCACGAATGGGTTGTTGGAACTAGTCAGAATATTCGGGTTAGCAATTGATTTGTATACCTCTCAAATATTGAGATCAAACTTCGAATGTATTTCGCGTTTGCAGGGAGTTAGAGGTGATCAACGAATTGTACACTCACCAGTGATTTATGTGACTGAATCCGCTGTTTGGGAGCTGCTCTTGCCACTCCCTTGGATTTCCGCTCTCACTGGCACAACCGTGCAGTGTGCTCAGACTTCCAATATTTGGACTGCTCGCAGTATTTGCACTCTTGAATCGAAATGTCCCTCCACTCAAATAGTTGTCGAAAAGCTGCAATACCAAGCGACTCCAACTTGATGCATGGTCACCCAAAAGTGTGGGCGTTTTATGCTCGGTCGTAACTTTTAGGTATGTATACCTAGATCATTAGCATCGCATACACACAATGCTCCCATCACACGTAGGCTGCATGCGGGATACTTCATATCTCATGACATTCAAGAAACCTATATACAAATTCCTCCTAGGACCCAAGCTCGCTCATCCATGCACACTCACGACGAAGCCTTCATCCCACTCTCCAGCACCTCCACTACCTTGATACCCCTCAGTCCCTCCACAATATTAACCAAAGTCGGGAAAGCATTCTCCAACTCTTTTCCTTCAAGACTAGTCCATTCAATCTTCGCCGAACTTGCCTTCCACTCCTTCTGCGCCTCTGTCTTCAGCGCAGGAAGATCCACCGAGACGAGTTCTCCGGCATTACTCTTTGGATTGACCTTCCAATGAAGCGTCGGCGGCTCTTCCGCACTCGCAGTTCCACCCGATGATGGTGTCAACCCCTCCAGTATCAACTTGCAGAACTCAGTACCCTGCCACCCAGCACTGAGCACAAGGGAAGAATCTGATTTAGTCTCATCCAGACTAGCATATACCTTCGCAACACCGAGTTCTTCTCTCCCGGTAATAATCGGATCCGCCAAGTTCTCAAACATAACCGGTACGAAGTCGCCCTTCACTTCGTTCTCGCTATGAGTCCCATTAGTCGCAGCTCCATCGACAGACGGCTTGCTATTCGTAACATCATGGATATGCAACGCAAAAAACGAGTATCCTCTCCCACCCAACCAATCCAAGTTGTCCAACCTCGTCACCGTAAACGTCGCCGTAGCCCACCCGATCGGAGTTGCGATTGAGAGATCTTCACTCGGTAAAAGCGAGCTCAAGTAACTCTTATACGTCTTAAACTTCACGTAACTGGTCGTATGGCTCGGACTTCCAAATGCTCTCGCTTTCCCAAATCGATCCTGTCTTGGACTCAGCGTCGGCCCAAATGCAGCAGGCATTCGTGTAAAGAGCGCATTCTGCGCGAGATGGCGCCGCAGAATCCCGCTCGCGTGTGCATATGCGTCGTGGTTCATGTTTATATTCCCGAATCTCATCGGATCCATCAATTTCCCGCCCTCTTTCCCATGCTTGCCCCTTGCGGTCTTGAACGCGGATTGGCGAGTGAATTCCTGAATCATCGTTGCGCGGTCGTAGCGCGCTTGGACATAAAGCTTGAGACGGCTGGGGATATCAGAGACTTGCGTTCCAAGCGGGAAGAGTGCTCCCAGAGCGGCGCCGTCTTCGACTGCTTGAGCACCGCCTTGGCCTTGATGAGGGAGGAAAGCATGCGCGGCGTCGCCCATGAGGCAGGTTTTACCCCGTACCCAGTTTTCCCGGCCGAGTTCGTCGTGGTCGAGGAGTTTCCAGAGTTTGATGGATTCGGGAGAGGCTTTGGAGAGGAGGGCTTGCATGTCTTCCGGGAAGGCCTTGAAGCAGGATAGGAGGGTTTCTTTGGATGCGGCTTGGTTCCATTCTTCGGTGCTGGCTTCTGTTTCTTCTTCGGGGTGCATAGCGACGAAATTCAGAAGTGTGTTTTTCCTGCAGGGATATATCACAATCCGGCGATCGGTGGTGCAGTGCATACGCATCTCTCCCGGTTTATCTACAAAATGCGCAGTCCGGGGATCTGAGCGGACTTCGTCGACAGGAATCAGGAATCGGAACGCACTCGAGCCAGATGAAGCAGGTGCAGGAATGCCAGGTGCCACGAAATCTCTGATCTTAGAATGCACGCCATCAGCCGCGATGAGAAGATCTCCCGTATGCGTAGTCCCATCGACCAACGTCAGCGAAGGAGCTTCAACATCGACTGACTCCACGCGACTTCGTAGATTCAGCACAGCCGGAGTGCCTTTGCCTTCGCTTGACGTAGCGATCTCTTTCAATGCGTTGTGGAAATCCACTCTGTGGATGAGTTGCCAAGGGTACGGGAAGATGGCAGAAAGAGGTCTAACGTCTCTGCAAAAGACTTGGTCTCCATTGAGTGCGAATTCAGAGACGTATTCTGTTTGATTTGCGCCGAAATCTTCCGGGATCATTCCCATATGACGGAGGAGGCCATTCGCGTTACTTGGAATGTGAATAGCGGCGCCAGTCTCTGATCCAAATTTTGAGGATTCGAAGATCTGGGTGGAGGATCAGTACTTTGTGAGGGATAAAGAAGTCTTAACTGTACTCACGTGAACTTCATGCCCCGCACGCCGCAGGAAGATTGCCGCTGACAAACCACCAATTCCACCACCTGCTATCAGTACCTTCAGCGGTCTCGCCTCCCCCGTGCTAGTGCCATTTGGAGCCATCTATGAACTTTTCTGGGTGCAGATGTAGGATATGATTAAGGATGTGTTTTGAATGAGAAAGGATGGATGACAGAGTAGTGAAGATGTAACGTAACGAATGAGATTAGGCAGTCTCAGCGAAAGAGTGATCTGATATACATACGCAGGGTTTGCTTCCATGTCTTACTGCCACGGCCATTACTGCTTGGTAATGGAAATTAGCAGACAGAGCTTTCCACGCCCCAGGCGCTGTGGGGATATTGCGGAGTTCGATATGTCCGTTGCTGCTTGGGGTCCTACCCCCACTGCAGCCGTCTGTGCGGAGCCGGTGGGGGTGGACGCAGTGGGGTGCTTGAACATCACAAATGAAAGCAGAGGGCCGGATAGTAACATGGACGCTGTTATCAAGGCTATGTACAATTGAGTCTATGTACATGAGTGTGTGACAAGTATGCTTCCCTTATGTTCAACATGCTATACAATATCTCCGAGTCCATGTGGACGGAATGAACCCCAGTGTAAACGCCAGTCGCTGCCGCATTGCCGTGCCTACACAAACCGTTCTTTATACAAATTATACAAGCGGCTTATAGATCTCCCGCAACAAGGATCCAAGTTCAATTCAATTATCGCTGAACTAATGTTGTCACATTGTCTGTTGCTTCATTAGAAGCCTTGTTCAAGTTCCAGCGCTCCTGTGCAGATTGGTCGTAATTTGCCGTACACAACCAGCTACAGCCTCTTCGTATCAACGGCACAAGCTTTTCCATTGCATCTCTTTCGTTCTCCACACGTCTTAGAGGACTCGCGGCACTGGCTACGCCGGATGCTTCGGCTCGTTCTCTTATTGATGATTCATTAATCTCCCACCATTCTATCCACTCCGTGCGTGGGATGATGTATTCTCGGTCGCAAATAGTACAGAACGTAGACCCCGAGTGATGGAAATTCTCGGCTCGTTGCAGTAATAATGGAATCTGTGGTGGCGGGTGATCGAGGTAGGAGTTAAGTTGCTGGAGTTCCGGGTGACGGCTGCAGGCTTTCAGAGCAATTTCCACCAGACTTTGCACAAGTGGTTCTTCTCTTGGAGGAATAGGAATATCGTCGGGATCCGCTACTGGTAACTTGACTCCTCTTCCAGTGCCAACCCAAGATGGATCTGAAGGGAATACGGGCCCTTTAACACGCCGTCCAAAAGCATCAAGAAATCGCACTTCTGTTCTGAATTGGCGAATTAAGAGACATTTATCAGAAGGCTGATTATCAGTCGTGTGTGCCCAACTCCAAGCTGCTGGAAACGCAGTTTGTGGGAGTCCGTCTCTTGTCTGGATCAGCCCTCCCGCCGTTGGAGGCAACGGAGTCGCAGGGACACTCGTGTGCCGCGCACTACTCCGCCGGCGCTTTAGGGGGACTGTGAAATGGGGTGCTTCATTCGGAGTTTCTGGTCTAGCGATGGGCATGTAGAAAGGGTTTGGATGTAACTGGAGGTCAAATAGACTACTCCTTTCCGCTAAAAATAAATCCAAAATCTCGTAGGGGAGGTATCCTAGCTTGTTTTGTGATATGTTTAGATCTTCCAAGTTCTTCAGCTTCCCAATTGCTGGGGGTAGCTCCCGCAGACGGTTGTTTCGTAGACTTAAGAATACTAGCCTGTCAAGGTTGAACAATTCCGCAGGGAGTCTCGTGAGTAGATTGCTCGAAAGAATGATTTTTAAGGATGGCTCGAGGTTGGTGTATTCGGAAAGCACAGGCTTGATGAAGCCTTTCAGCGGTATGATGGTAGCACTAGATAGGTCTTCCAATGCCAATCGACTTGGGACAAGTTAGAATAGGCGGATGAGAAGCAGATCAGTATGGTTTGGCTCACGATAAATCTATATTTTCTTCTCCCTTCTCCAGACACTTCTCAATCCGGGTTTGCGCATGCACATCTTTGGGGGGATTAAGTGCCATCTTGTATTTTTGAGACTGAGGCGCTGGCGGAACTGGTATATTAATGCGATCCTCGACTGCAGACTCGGCCTCTTCTAAATCTGTACCATCACTGCCCATAAATATACCACTGTCGACTTGTCGCTGGAACTTTCGCTTGTGCTTCACCGGTACTCTCGGTCTCGCAGGTTCATCGTCTAAGGCAGGAGGATCCGAGGCAAGTTGCTGATTAAACCAAGGGCCTCGAAAGCGTTGTTTGCGCCTGCCTTGCGTATACTTTTCTACCGATGGGTCGTCGTCGCTTGAAAAGATAGGTTGATCGCTAGAATCCGGCGGAGGTGAGTCCCGTACGCGTTTCTTCGAGAAGTGACTTGGAATAGCATCAGTTGAATGCGATTCGGTGCGAATCAGCTTCGGAAGTGTCAATTCGTCTGCCATATTCAATTTAATATATTAATCGGCTTCACTGCTTACTCCTTTCCCCCAACGAAAGTCGAGTCCAGAGGTGCAATTGAACGAGAGGCTGGGTAAATCCCGCGTAACGTCACGAAAACACGCCCTCGGCATTGTCGCGTGGCTGGAGAAACATCGGGGACAATCCAGCGGCCGCGTACTCCGCAGCTCCCCGCACTAGGCATCTCTATCTCCCTCCCCCGCGAGTGGTCTCGAACTATTCCTTATCGCTTCTCGTGAATAATCCAAGAATCCAACAAGTCATCTTGCCAACTACCACCCGCCGTCGCGAGGTTATATTCGATTCCTGAAGTGAACATTAAGTGCGCTTGGCCAAATCTACACGACTTGCGAGATGCGACGAGCTTGTCACTCACGTAGTTGAGAATCACAGCTGGTGCGATCACATGGACGATGTGTCACCTCGCGCGACTTGCTGTCTAAACAACCATTCTTACCATCAAATCATCGAAACAACTTGACTTTATTCACAATTTCTCTACTTGAACGAAAGAGGATCTTGAATGACCTGGTCTTATTCACTGAGTCCGATTGCCTCGACTGATTTCCATCGAGCTACATGCGCATTATATAAAGATTCAAAGTCGCCACCATCTCCCTCTACGCGCGCTCCTAAACGACAATAGCTGCAACCTCGCATTCAAGAACAACTTACATTTATCTGGCAGCCAAACACAGCATAAAGCCTCTTAATCGCTCGCAAGATGTGCACGACATATCAATATACATACCTGAACTGTCCGCATCGACCATCCCAACAGATCAGATGTTCTCCCTCAGATCAAGGACAGGCAAAATGTATCGCAGAAACCGTAGTCGTCAGGGAAGAAGGGCTTATCTGTTCGGCATGTTTTGAAAGTTTGGTATGGATTCGGTCGAGTGGGGAATGGGAGGAGATGGAAGAACCGGAGGGAGATTTGGGGAAGGATGATTGGGAGAAGGTTGAGAGGGTTGGATATGATTGGCAAGAGAAAGAGAAAGAAGCTGATGTGAAGGGTCGGACTGAGTCGAAATCGTCGAATGTCTCACGGGCTAAAAGCCTGCCTCGGTAGCAAGTCGAGAGAGTTGGATATGACTGGCAAGAGGAAAGGAAGCAAGCTGATGCGCCCGGACTCATTCGAAGCCGTCGAAGCCGAAGGCCTCGAGGATTAAAATACTGCAACGATAGATCCTCCATAGACGATTGGGTGAAGATGATTCATTGGAGACGGAACTCTTCAATATTGGAGGCGCATATCAAGAGAGGAGGAGCCACGATATCTAGAGAGGAAGAGTCGCCACAGATAGTGAGAAACATCGCCCCAGAACGATCATTTCACGGCTACCGTTGGCTTCTGTTTTCAACAGGTTATTCGTACTTGTGATCTGCACTCTTAGCAGCGAACTACCCAAGTCACTTCATGAGATGCCACCAATATACCCAGCCCGTAATCTCGAACTAAACCAATCGGACCTATTTACAGAACTCGTCACGATATCTAAAGACGAACATCTTTCACGAACGATTAATTCATGGTCACCGGGCTGTGTTCTGTTCGCAGTGGTTCTTCGTACTTAGATCTGCACATTTAGCAGCGAACTACCCAAACCGCCACGAGATTCCATCAACAACCGAGTCATGATCTCAACCTAATATAAGCAGGCCCGACCTATACACGAACCCGCCTTAGATGTATGGTATGGCACTCCGTCCTTAGCATCTCAGATCGCCATATATATCGAGAGCATAATTATCGGAGTTAGAGCACAGCTTACCTGCCTGCGAGGTGTGATTTCCCTCAAGGCTGCGATGTTCGACATCTGTCTGGTCTAGCAATGAACTCCGAAATCCGAGGTTCACTATCTAGGAATCGACAGCAATTTCGAGCGTCGGATTAGCATGATCCGTTTCTACCACCAGAGGATAGAGGCCACTCATCTAACCTCCTATATCCCAACATCGCGGCTCGGCCTTCCCTGCTTCAGCCCAGAAGTGGAGGAAAACTTATAAATACCACCATCTCCAGCCCTTACCAGTCCTCAGAGTCCATTCTGCAGTGTTTATGAGTGTAAAGTTTCACACCTTCAGCCTTTAGCTTGAATTTTTCTAACTCTCGCACAGGGTTCGGGGTTCTACCTAGATGGATACTCATACACCTACCCAGCTACCATAACGACCTCCAGGAGATGAAGCCATTACATCAGACCTTAACCTGAGTAGGTTGATCGAGACATCCGTTCTACTAGGCAAAACATACATTCGTCTCCAGTACTGAGTTTCACCACTCACCGGGCACGAGCAATCACCTACCCCACAACCCACCACCCACCACCCACCACCCAACCACCCGCTTACCTCGCCGTCGCCGCCCCTCTACCTTTCCCTCAGCTTGGAGTTTTTCCTATATATAGTAATGAAAATATATATGATTAAACTATTCATCCAATATTTACTATCTGTATTGGGATGGAAATGAGGAGTAATATCATAAAATCTTTATCTTGAGTTTAACTACTAATATAATATTGTAACTTCCTACTATCTACTAGATAACTCTTCTCTATATCCCAGTATCCCATCCCATCCCACTGTCTCCCTTCTGCCCTTCTCTTCCTTTTATATTACTACCCTCTTTTTTCTCCTACTCCCCCTCCTTTACTCCCTCTCTCCGTAACTTCCTACTATCTACTAGATAACTCTTCTCTATATCCCAGTATCCCATCCCATCCCACTGTCTCCCTTCTGCCCTTCTCTTCCTTTTATATTACTACCCTCTTTTTTCTCCTACTCCCCCTCCTTTACTCCCTCTCTCCCCCTCCACTTTATTCTACTCCCTCTCACCCCCCTCCTCTCTACAACTCCCCCCCCCCCTTCCTCAACTCTTCTCAACCTTACACCATAATAACCCCCACAAACCTATCCAAACAAACCTATAAATTTCCCCCAACAACTTATAAAAAGTTCCCAACCTTACTTACTACATACCCCCAACCAACCAACCTACTATTCCTCTCCCCCCCCCCCCCCCCCCTTCACCCCCCCCCCCCCCCCCCCCCCCCTCCCCCCCTCCCCCCCCCACCCCCCCCCCCCCCCCCCCCCCCCCCCCCCCCCCCACCACCCCCCACCCCCCCCCCCCCCCCTCTCCTCCCCCCCCCCCCCCCCCCCCCCCCCCCCCCCCCCCCCCCCCCCCCCCCCCCCCCTCCCCCTCCCCCCCCCCCCCCCCCCCCCCCCCCCCCCCCCCCCCCCCCCCCCCCCCCCCCCCCCACCTCCCCCTCCCCCCCCCCCCCTCCCCCCCCCCCCCCCCC
>NJPT01000025.1:0-118853 GCA_002946425.1 Rutstroemia sp. NJR-2017a BBW
GGGGGGGAATTGTGATACTTACTTCGAAATAGGATATTTGGGCTTGAGGAGGGAGGGGGGAAGGGTTTGTTGCATATCTACTTACGGCCGAGATGGGGGAACTGTGATACTTACCTTTGAATGTATTGGGGAAAGAAGTTTGTTGCATATCTACTTCGCCCCGAGACGGAGGAGAACGGTGATAATTACCTCTGAACAACAAATCTAGGTGTTGGAGAAAGAAGTCTGTTGCATATCTACTTTATCCCGGAGACGGAGGAGAACTGCGGTTTTGCCGCCGAGGCGCCGGCTGGGTATATCTTCGGCTGGGCTGGGGATAGGATATTGGTTACAGCTGCGGGACGGATATCTCGGTGGATTGATTTTTTTGCGCAGATGTGGATTACTGATATGAAGTGTTTTACTTCTTTCTTTTAAATCATCCTCATCGTCGTCGGAAGTCACAAGAACCGGACCCGAAACGGAGTCAATTGATATCTCCGTCGGATCCGCCGTCGCGCCCGACCAACTTCACTTGGCAAGACAGCTCCTCGGTCACATACGGATATCTATGGACTTGTACACAGCTATGGGGATAACTTCACCAGGTGGTATTTGTTGCATATCTCATAATGCCCGAAGCGGCGGAGATGACGAGAATCGGGACCGAGAGGGGTGGTGTGTTCTGAGGATTTGTGAGGTGTTGTGAGGTGTTGTGAGGTGTAGTTTGATTCCGACGCGGACGGATCAGAGGATTTCGGGACCGAGATTTATGGATGTAATGTGATGTGTTCTACATTGAGAGAGAAAGCGTGGGTGAGATGGATGAGTACCTTGGCGTCTCGGTTTTCGTGGTACTCACGGAGGTACTCTTGTTCGCACAGAGTGCTGTTCGTGGAAATATTTAAAGCCGAAAAAAAAGTCCAGATCATCAAAAAGAAAAGAAACCACCCATCTAAAAGCCGTAAGACACGAAGTTTTTGTTGCACATCTACTTAAACCCGAGGCGGACCCGAAATGCCAATCTCCATATCCATCTCCATCAGCATCGTGATCCTCATATTCCCATTGTATTTCCATGGAGTTAAGTTATGGATGTCATATCTCGGCCGAGTCTCGCGGATATGTGTATCCGATCTCCGAATGGCGAGAGATGTTTCTGGCCCCTTTTTTCGATTCGACTTCTATAGTACAAATAAGATATGAATTCAACTTTTTGTTGCACGTCTACTTAAATCCGAAGCTGAACCGGTTGGGTTTCTCAGTGCCGTTGTTTAATTCCATGTTTGTCTGTTTGGCTGGAGCATCGAAAGATTATGTTGTCTCAACTCAGCGCATCTGTGGCGCGGTACTCCACCCCCGAAGCCGAAAATCCCCAATGTCAAACCCCTCGCTCCTTCGCTCCTCTAGACAATGAAATCCGAAATGTTTACAAGAAACGACTCGTTCGACCGAAGGCAAGTCTTTTGTTGAATATCTAATTAAATCCGATGTCCGGTCGAGAATCCAGCTCTTGATGCATTCGTCGGATTTTACCCTATCCGACTTGTATGTATACTCATCTCGCGTTTCGGCGTTGATGACATCCCAAATCCGAGAACTGGGGATACGGATACGGATACGTACCATGCGATCGCGGGTATGTGTGTAGATCTGGTCTTACATCTACTTTGTTGCATATCTCAGGGGAAATCCGAGACTGCGGCGGAGAGCTGATTACTATTATCTCGTTGTAGTTGGAGGTGTTGCTTGGTATTTGGTATAAAACAATACTCAGGGGTGAATTTCGGCTCTAGGCGTTCGTTTTCTGTCTCCGTGTGCTCCGTTGCGCGGTGGAACTTTCTCTCCTAAGCGAGATTTTATGTCCTGTACCTCGGCAACGTTAACGTCGGAGATTGGGATTTTGATACTGTATTCGTTTTTACATACAGACCGAGCTAATGACGGTTAAATGATCTGGTTTGGGGCAAATAGAAGAGAAGGAATCGGATTGTTGCATGTCTGAAAATTTGTGTCAGAATGAATTGCGCCGGTTCCGTTCGGGGAATGCAGCTGGATGAGGTTACTCAGTGCCGTGTGTAGTTTGTGGAGAAAGACTGGGCGGATCTCGATGAGATTCGGATGGAGATGGGAATGTAGAAGCATGCCCTTTACTCCGATGGCTTGAGGACTTCGGGGAGAGATATTGTAGAGATCTCGTTGTATAGACTGTCAGGTTGGGGTCAACGCGTGAGTATACTGGGAGAGAAAATGGAATGTATAGCCAAATAACTCTATTCCAACAGCGTTCTTCTACAACTAGGGTTATGAAGATTATTCAACCAGCACCGATTCCTTGACGTAGGACGGAAGATACAAGCTCGGCTCTTCCTGCACATCTCTTAACCTCCGCTCCATCAATTCCCTCCTCCAACATTACTATTCCACTTCCTCCAACCACCCATCATAAACTATATTACTGATCATTATCAACCAAACATAATCATTCCCAAACCAACCTTACATCAACGAACTTTTGTTGCACATCTACTAAACTCCGCTCCGAACCCATTCCTCCGAACCCCTCAACTCCAAGCCTAGCGAGCAACCACCATTTCCCCAAATAGGAAATATAACTGCAGATACAGATGCGGCATCTCTTTTGTTGCATATCTTACCAACTCGAAAACAAATAACTCAATCCGATCGAACGGGAAGGGAAGTCTCTTTCCTCCGAGAATCTGCTTCCTTCCTCCGCTATGAGTAGGCTCGGCTCGTATTGTATGAAACGGACTACAAACCAAACAAACAAACTATCATTATTCAACTAACCCTAATCGACCAACCAGCCCCGTATAATTCAATTCCGAAGGTTAAAACACCCTCCATCCAACTAAAATCCGGAGGACAAAACAGCCGTGATCTACCTTTTGTTGCATATCTACTAAAATCCGCAACGGCCGAATCCCCGGCTTTCGGACGAAGCGGAAACCTTTTAGTTCCATTGCTTGAGACTATATACGTGATGGCAGTGCATATATCGGCGTTTCGTGTTCGGATCGGCGTTTGCGGCTCCTTCGGAGGTGGGCGGGGCAAGCGGGATTTGAGCGGCTACCCCTCATTTCTCGATTCGGTTTTAGCAATAAGGAAGAAATTATTGGTTCAGAGAGGTGAAAGTGAAGTTGTTCCTCCGTTGTGGCGGCTCTGGGCGCGCTCGGGGGGTTGTTCGGCCGACTTCATACGACGTTTGCTCCGCTCCCGAGTCGGGGTTTCGGGGTGGGGTAAAGGATGGCGGGTGGCCTGGTGAGGAGATAATAGATTGTGTGGCTTCCAGGTATAAGGGTGTTAATGTCTTAATGTGTTGTGGGAATATTAAGGGAAGTAGATTCGAGAAAATCGGCTCGGCTTCAATTATCGTTGCAGTCTTTGGAGTGATGTCGGCTATGATTCTCTCGTGAATTGTATCTGGAATAGTTGGTTATTGCTGCTGTTCTCTCACGGGCTATTCATAACAAATATGCTATTGGGATTGAGCATTTAGAACAGAGAGCTTTCGAAGTTGGCTCTGCTCACCAGCTTCGGCCGATACGGTCGAGATAATTGTCCAAGGCGGGGGAAGCTTCATCGAGGATACCAAACTGAATACCACAGAGTTTGGAGAACCACATAAATTGGCTGTACCAATCTTCTACGCTGCCATTCTGACTGCTCTCATCTGACCTGCCATTGCAACCACTTCACCACAAGTCCATCCTACAACGCCCATCCTTCTAGTTCTGCAAACCACATTCTCTTCTATTCACAACACTCCTTGCCTCCATTTCCCTCCGTTTATCTCGTCCGCATTTATCTCCCTCTGCAGCAAAAATGGGGATACCATCTCGGACAATCACGTAATTTCCGGATGTCCGCAACTTAGCTGTATCTCCGTCTCCGGGGAATTAGTCTTCATTCCCTTCGTTAGATTTTCATCTTTTCAACTCGAAGAAGACAGCTCGACCCACCAACATCGTTGAAATCTCATCTTATTTTCTTTTTTAGAGCTATAGGAAATAGATTCCATTGTCTTTTTCTTGTTTGTTTAAGAGCTCTGGTATGCGGTTTCCTCACTCTCGTCTTTTTAACTTGTGGCTTTCTCGTTGTATGAACCCCCAGACATATATATGTCCATTGAGCCAGAGCACCTCGTCGCTCAAAGCCTGCTTCGAATGTCCTCCCCGTGATGAGCATTGTAGGTAAACTCGATGACTATCTATGCAGTCAGGTGGATTCCACACGCACATATTTTCTCTCCTGGGATCTTCTATGCTAGAACCCCCAGCATTATCGCGCCGTCACACCAAGCAGGTAACTCAGTCAACTCTACTGGACAAAAGTTTCCCTAGCCCCGTTTTCCTTCGCCAACCTTCGATCGATCGAGAAAATTGCTCGCTCAGCCGCTGCTCATGAATGCTCCGGGGATAGCTCTCGTTCTGAGGGAAGAATTGTGGGAAGTTCCTGCAGTGCTAAACGATGAATGCGTACAATTCGCTTGGGAACATGAGCGTAGCTATGACTGATAGAGATGGCTTATGTCTGATATCGACGACAGAACCTCGGCAGCTCAAAACCGAGTCATATCCGTGCAACCAGTCACAACGGGTTGAAGGTACAGTATTTCCAAGGCGGGGGTGGACTTTATAGGCTCAGAGCAAGCTTTCTGTGCACTTGCAGTTATGTTGGAAGGACGAACCCCAGGCTGAGCTTGGAAGAATAGTCATCGCGACCTCATCCGGGCCGATAACGTATGGCTCCCAGAGTGAATGTATCGTCCCCCGCACCTACATAATCTCTTCCCTGCAGAAGGGAAGTTGTTCCATGCTGTCTATACACTAGAAGGCACAAAGAAGTCGCTGAGAATATTCTAGCTTTATGGATTGTGGCCGATGATAACGAAAGACCGCTGAGTTTTCAGGTTGCCATATGCGGAGCGGGCATGGTGTCTGAGATGTAGGCGCTTCCCCAAAATGCCGTGAATATGTAGGGGCATCGACTTTAGCCCCGTGACGAGATGAAATAGGTGTTGCTGTTGACAGTTGCTCCACTCTCCATCCAGATATCAATTCGTCTGCTAATGACGGAAATAGGAGGTTTTTCTCGGCTATCACCTCGACTATTGGGAAATAGTAAGTCGAACATCGAACAGTTATTCATGTCGTCTTTGGGTCAACTGACATTTCAGGCGCTGGATACGAAAGTAAGAGTCCTTGCAGCCCTACTGTAGATATCCGCGCCTCTGCCGAGAAGCCGCGTGTTTTTTGACGGAAGAAGTAGAAGTCAAGTAAGGGAGCATGCAAGAGCGTCTCATAGGTCTCGATTCTCTTGTGTAGCTAAATGTATCAACCAACCAAATAAAGATGACGTTCATATCTATGGAGTGGGTTATGCGCCAGCCAATGGCATTGCGTGGAATGCCGGCATCCCGCGGATGTGTGCCCCACCTTTAACTCCCCGAACCGGCTTACATAGGATTTATTTCCATGAGAGATCTCCCCGATAGATCTCCCCGAAACACTAAGTCTCAGCGAAATCGAGACGTTGACGTAGATGGGTCGAGATATTGACGTAGATGGACTGGTGAAGGTCTCGGTGAGGAGGAAGAGTATAAAGATGCGGAGTGTCGGTCTGAATTGGAGTTCATCTCTTCAATAACAACAGCATTCTACCAATATCGAAAACGAGCAATTCGTCTATCCCCTCACATCCCTCCATAATTCATCGCAATCACTCCAACAATGTCCTCAAAAACTAGCACTGAATCCTACCCTCACGGCGGAATCGCCATAGTAGGCGGTGGTATCGCCGGTGTAACCCTCGCCATCGCCCTCCTTTCCCGAGACATCCCCTGCACCATCTACGAGCAAGGGCACAGCTTCGCCGAAATTGGAGCAGGAGTAGCTTTTGGTCCTAACGCCTTGAAAGCCATGCGAGTATGCGACCCCAACGTTTACAAAGCATTCCAGGCCGTCGCCACGCACAATCTATGGGAGTCAAAAAATCCCGATCAGGCTTCTGGACGGAAAGGAACATGGTTTGATTTCTTGGATGGATTTCATGATTCCAAAGATGGGGAGGAGCCGAAGGTGTTTTTCAGTTTGTTCAATGATGAAGGAGCGAATAGTGTGCATCGGGCGCATTTTTTGGATGAGATGGTTAAGTACATTCCGGATGGCATCGCACAGTTTAGGAAACGAGTGGAGAAGGTCGAGGAAATTGCAAATGGACCCGTGGTTCTTCATTTTGCCGACGGCACGACCGCGGAGGCGGATGCGGTGGTTGGCGCAGATGGAGTGAAGAGTCATGTTCGACAATCACTACTGGGAGCCGAGAACCCGGAAAGTCATGCAAATTACACGTACAAGTACGCATACCGCGGTCTCATACCTATGGACAGAGCAATTGCCGAGCTTGGGGAGGATATGGCTGTGAACTCCAAGATGCATTTAGGTCCTGATGCACATATTCTTACGTTTCCAATCAACAAGGGAGAGACTATGAATGTGGTTGCTTTCACTACTACCCGAGAGGGATGGCCCGATGTGCATAAATCCACGCGTCCGTCTACGAAACAGGATGCGCTGAATGATTTCAAAGGCTGGGGTAAGAACGTCACTCATATCCTCAGTCTTCTTGACGAAAATGTCGATATCTGGGCTATCTTCGACATGCTCGACCACCCGGCTCCTTTCTACGCTAAAGGAAGAATTGTAATGACTGGAGACGCCGCTCATGCAACTTCGCCACATCATGGCTCGGGCGCAGGATTTGCTGTAGAGGATTCTGCTGTTCTGGCTGAATTACTCGCGACAGAGCAAGCGAAGTCGCCAAAGGGGATTAAAGCGGCTTTTCAGGCATTTGATATGACTAGGAGACCCAGGACGCAGTGGTTGATTGCTAGTAGTCGACGAGTGGGGGAGATTTATGAGTGGCAGGCCGAGGGTGTGGAGAGAGATATGGGGAAGGCGGAGGTGGAGTTGAAGGATAGGTGTGAGAAGATTTGGAATGCGCAAATTAGTGATATGATCACGGAGGCTAAGGAGAATTTGGATAAGGTGTTGGAGTATACTTACTAGTGTGGTATACGGTGATGATTGTACGACTTGATGTACCCTAGATTTCTTTTATTGTTAGCGTTTCATTTGAGATGGGAGCGTGTTTGGTTAAACGAGGTGTTTCTCAGGGTTCATATCCTCTTTGTGGTAATTAAGCTTATAGACTTGATTTAATCTGCATTTATATTACTTAGTATACATATTATATTCTAGTATTTAGCAACAGCTCTTGAATAACATTAGTTGTCAGGTAATCTTAAGATGTACTGTAACACCAAAACCGTACTAACTGTAACCCCACGATCAGCATCACCAATTCTCCTCACTCCAGGTAATGGAAGATTTCTCAATCGTGTCTTAAAGCCAATTACATAATTTCATACAATCAAAGAAGCAGCAAGCATAACAAGCGCACCAAACCCATCTGCGCCCGCGCACCACTCCTCCCAGCTCGCAGTACTCCTCGACGGAGTTCTAGAATCGGACGAGTGATGCGATAGCCACGCATCGCTGCAAGATAACCGGCTCTCATCGAGCTTGACGATATCACCATCTGCAGCCAACCCAAAGGAAACCTGGATTCCGGGTTCCCTCTGACTTTCCGCCCTCCACGCAAACTCGTCCGCTGCTTCCCAGAGCTGCTTCCTCGCGGGAAGTGGTGCTAGGATGAGGTCTGTGGGCATACCGCACATGGCACCTGGCTCGAAGTACATGAGCATGTTGAAGACGCGATAGATTACACCTAGCCTACGATTCGATTGTTAGTGTATTTGTTACGATGCTGTGAGAAGTGGAAGTCTTACCTTCGTCTTGATTCTCTGAATATCCACTCTGTCCAACTAGTTTCCAGTCCCTTGTTGCATAGGCTACATTCCTGGTGGGATTTATTGTCGAGCCGGTTGAATTGTTGTGCTATTACCTGTATTGCAAAGTTAAAAGGGCTAGTAGGATGGAAAGGTACGAGTCTGACTTACCGCTACCGTTTTCACCAATAGATAGTCGAAGTTGTTGTAGTCCTTTTCACCTTCATCTAACCGTATTAGAATGTAGATAGAAACCGCCTGCATGGCAGCGAGAAGTTCCCACTGGCTCAACTCAAGATGCTAAACAGTCAGAACCTTTTCAGCGCCTTGTTCCTTCCACTGACCAATAGGGAGGTGAACGTACCTTTTCATACACCTGTTCCAACTCCCTCCGCACATTTTCCCAGAACAGTTTCCGACTACCTCGTACCCCGGAGCTAATCATATGTACCAGACTTATACAGTTAGACAAGGACTCCATGTGGTCATGTTCGACATCCGAATATACTAAGCTAGGGTGAATAAAGGGTGGAAGGCCATTTTGCCGAAGCAGCATCAAGGGGTAGGATTTGAGGGTGTGAAAGATGAGATTGGTAATTCTCTGTGCTCCCGACTGTACTGTTGGTCTCTGGATGAGTGATCGAACGGCGAGAGTGGGTCCTCTCGGGATCGACGAATTTTGAAAAGAAAACCATTCCTTCGACGGACGTGCTTGTTCAGTCAAAGATGGTGAGAGGAGGAGCGAAGGCGAAAGCCCTGGCGGTGAAAAACTGGAGTCGGTTGTTTCCTGCAAATCGAAAACGCTGGTGAAGTCGATGCCGGCGCCATCCCATTCTAGATTTGCAAAGTTCAGGTCTGGAAGACCAATCGCACTATCGTTGATCATATTTATATCGCTAGCGCTGCTTTTCTCTTGAAGATTGGTACTAATCCCGAGAACCGAAGAAGCAGAAGATTGCATCCTCCCCTGTCGCTCACTGGGCACGTCATCATTGCGCGGAGTCTCAGGGCCTGGTGTTCTGGGCGTGCTCGTTGAATAATGACATTCGATAGCTTTGGTAATACACCTCGAGCATTTGGGCCGCCTGTGGTCACAACCAACCTTCCCCTTGGCGCAAGAGATACAAGCACGGGGCCGGGTGGTATTGCCAATTGTCCGAGACCGACAGTAGTATCCATGTCTTTTCACTGCGGACTCTTGACACACCAGACTGTTAGTATTAACTGCGATGGGCGGGATAAATTGGTGGACTTACGCTTGTCAAAGGGTTTATTGCACTGCTTGCATCGCAGGATAGGTTGCTCATTGGCTGCGGACATTTCAGATTGGATCTTTACAAAACAGAATCTGTGGGGTAAAAGTTAATTGCGTATTCAGGACTGACAGAACTTCGATTGCCGTCTCGAGAATCTTCGGGGATTGTTCACTGTAGAGCAAATTGGTCAGATTTGTCAGCGCTTGTCTCCAGTGTTCAATTCGAACAGTCCGCCGGGCGGAACAATTTGTAAAGAATATATCACGTGATATGAGTAGGTGGCACATCATCAAATTTCTACCGCCGCAAAGTAGTCTATCCAAGGCAGCTATCCGGCTTACCTATCTAGTTAAAAATCTTCCCAGAACTGAGAGTTCATTCTGTATCACGCTATGTGAAAATGGGAAACCCCGAATTGCTTTGCATCAGTGCGGCGATGTTTACCGTGAAGGAAGCGACGTGACGGTCGCATTTCCGTTGCCTTCACAAATTGTACGACCCGGCGGTGCTGCGTGTCCGTCAACTGATTTATTTCTGTTTGAGATGAATGGATTCAATGCTACCTATATAAGTGATAGTACCTACCACCCGAAGGTCTTATCATCCTTCCTTAATATCATCTTGCTTTGCAATTCACTAGCCGCTACTTAAACACAATCATACACGCACACCTTACAGTCCCACCAACTATCATGTCTGACACCCCTCCTTTTCCATCTGCCACCCGAAAGTGGCACACAAAGGCACAACCTTCCACTTCTCCCACTCGCCCCGAGCTCTCTGCCAAAGGCAAGTCAATTTTGATCACCGGAGGTGGTAACACTGGCATCGGCGGCGAAACAGCGCGATACTTTGCGCAGGCCAATGCTTCTCGAATTGGTCTTCTAGGTCGACGTGAGAAGCCTCTCCTTGAAAACAAGGCCTACATCGAAAAACACTACCCCGGCGTCGAAGTCTTCATCATGTCTACCGACGTTACGAAGAAAACCGAAGTAGACGCAGCCTTTGCGCAGTTCGCCGGCACTGGGAAGATCGATGTTCTGGTCCACAGTGCGGCCACCATCGGGGCAAAGGAGCCGGTGACGGAAGCAGATGGCGAGGAATATCTTCAGGGTATTCAGATGAATGTTGCCGGAGCGTTCTGGGTAGCTCAAGCCTTTGTTCGCCATGCAGCACCAGACGCAGTTGCTATCGCTATCAGTTCCTTTGTTGCGCACTGGAATATCGGTAACATCTTCTCTTCTTACACCGTTGCTAAGATGGCGTGCTATCGACTTTGGGATACGGTGGCGGTTGCGCACCCAAATCTGGCCATCTTTCATACTCAACCTGGTGTGGTTCTCACGGAGATGAATCTGGCTGTAGGCGGGGCCAAGTCCTTTGAGAACATTCAGATAGATGATGGTGAGTGGAATTTCTGACAGTTGTCCTTGACAATGCCGTGAGGTAACGCTAATGTTGATCAATTTAGTATCTCTTCCGGCCAGCTTCAACGTTTGGCTTGCAAGCCCCGAGGCTCGGTTCTTGAAGGGCAAGTTTCTTTGGTGCAACTGGGATGTGGATGAACTTATGGCTAAAGCCAAAGAACTTGAGGAGGGAATGAAACTTAACATTGCTCTTGTCGGCTGGCCGTTTGAAAATGGCATTTAGAGGTAGAGGCTAAGATGAGCAAGCACGATGGGCTTGGATTGAGTGTAAGGATAAATGTATAACTTTCACTGTCGAGACCGTGTTGGATAAGATGTTGATGATAGATACTCACATCTAATGGACTTATTGCTCTCTTTTTTGATTTAACGTGCCGGCATGAGTGGACAGTTATTATTTACAGTGTCACTAGATGACCCATCCAAGAAGTTTATTGGAGTATGCGAACTTTGTGGGCTGCATATTACAGATCTGGATAGTACTTCAACTGTACAACGCGCACGTCTCCATTACCGTCAGATAAAAGAGCTTGATTCTCAACTGAATACGTGGGATGTGACAATCTATTTAGGCTGCAAAAGAATCGAATTTTAATCAGTAGAAAGCCTAGAAAGATTGACAAAACAACTACTGTAGATACGTGATTCGTGCATCCCAGAGTACCATGAAGTGGAGGTATCCTGTATGCTATATTCACAATTTATCTGTTGCTGATGCTCCCTTAATAACTGTATTGATGGTGTTCAGTGCTCATACGTGAGTCTGTATAAATTCTTGAACAATGCTAGTTCTCAACTATAAGATGGAGAGCACTTTTCCATGTCTTTCACTTTTTCACTTCTTTGTTTCTCGACGATTTGTAACAAAGGCCCATAAAGCAAGGCTTTCGCTATCAACGATTCAACATGTCTGACGATACAACCTTTCACCTATTCAATGAGTTTCCCGACGAGATTAAATGCCTGATATGGCGAAGCTCATTCAACACGCCTCGGACAATCATGATTAAGTCGAATGGAGACATCCCATATGCAAGGATAACTGTGCCGAAAACTCTCTACGTCAATCGTCTATCCCGACAGGAAGCACTTAGAGTGTATACTAAAGTGCGAACGAAAATACCGGGAAGACGTCAAGACTATCCACTCATGTATAAGTACAAGTACGATTATGTCAACCTCGATGTCGACCTTTTTTACTTTCCTTCGTGGCTAAACAATGCTAATTATCAGTGCAGCATGGATCTTCTAAGCAAGATACGGCATTTGGTGTTCCCACGGGATCTTTGGAATAGTCTCCGGAAGATGCATATTGACACTTATTATATTCTGGGCTTCTGTAACGGTTTAGAGACTATCACAATCCTTGAAAGAGATTCGTTACCGCCACCACGCTGGGAAAGATGGGGTGCAGAGAGGATAGCGAACACGATGCGGATCTGTTTGTGCAAGGATGATGCTTTTACCCGAGTGGTCTTTGATCAATGGCAAAGCGGGTGGAATACAACGATAGCTCGTATTCGAAGGCGCAACTACGGTGGTGAGAGGTTGTTTAGAAACTGGCAACCATCTATAGAGTTTAAGTTAGGTTGCTTCTACGAGGTTTGACTTTGTTCTTCGTTTCTTCGTTTCTAACTTTTCTTTTTTCTATCGGCATTGGATTCGAGAGCCCTACGCCTAGCATGAACCATTTCTAATTTTATACACACTTCCTCCCTCACTGATCCTTTCAGCTTTCCTAATAA
This sequence comes from Rutstroemia sp. NJR-2017a BBW, assembly GCA_002946425.1. Lineage (NCBI taxonomy): Eukaryota > Fungi > Ascomycota > Leotiomycetes > Helotiales > Rutstroemiaceae > Rutstroemia > Rutstroemia sp. NJR-2017a BBW. Next base: position 12,281 of record NJPT01000025.1, read on the forward strand.
TTGTATTGATGGTGCTCACCCTAGCCTCATATTCGTGAACTTGTACTGTGACTTTCTTGAACAATGCCGATTCTTACTAGTATAAAATTGGCATTGCGAAATTAGACTCGAGGGCCCTGCCGTGTAGCATAAATTATCTCTACACACTTCCTCTCCCACTGATGCTTCTAGCTTTCCTAAAAATTTTATTATTGTTGTTCCCCCTAGCCTCATATTCGTGAACATGTACTACATATTTTCTCGAACAATACCGATTTTTAGGTATAAGAGGGTCAAGCCCATCTGTGCTAATCTTTAACTTCTTTATTCATCGACTATTCGGTACAAGGGCGTATACAAAGAGAATCTAGTTATCAATATGTCTGGCGCTACAACCTTTCACTTATTCAGCAGGCTTCCCGATGAGATAAAATGTAAGATATGGCAGCATGAGATTCATAGGTGCCGTATAATTCCCATCCACTCCTTCCACGATATGTATGTGATTGCACCCAAAGCACCAGCTCTTAGGGTCAACAAATTATCCCGGGACGAAGCGCTCAAAGCGTATACCAGAGTGCCAGCGGGGATACCCGAGATTCATAATCGCAGTCCAAGAATGTCCTTCTACAATCAATTCAACTTGGATAAGGACTTCTTCTTCTACTCTGTGGGTGCCAGTGAATTGGTCATTGACTTTGGATCCACCATACAAATTTATGAAAACTTGGAACTCATACGACACCTCGTCGTGGATGATGCCACGTGGAGCAGAATTGTTACTGGTAATCTTCGCAATGGACACTATTTTCTGGCCAGCTGTGCAGGTTTGGAAACTGTCACAGTTCTCACCAAGAATGGTCCTTTGCTTAAGAATGCCGCCAGAGCAAAACATGTGGTATGCAGTGGCAACAAGGCGGAGCAAGTTCGGGTGTGCAATGATGATGTTGTTGTTACCAAAGAATACTTCGCGGGTCTGCAGTTTTGTTGGGATGAAGCGATTGCTGGTGCGAAATTGATCAGAAGAAATCACTCTAGGTTTCGATGCAATGATAGAAACTGGGAGCCACCCACCGAGTTAAGACTAGGCTACTTCTCTAAGAACTGAGTTTACTCTGTCTTTCTTTCTTCACATTTACTTTTCTTTTTTCTATTAGTACTTCAGTAGCATTGCGATTTGCCCAGGATAAGGTATACCTACCCCTAGCCAGTTAGAAGAAGATAGCTTAAGATTCAGAAGCTTTTCATATACCACAAATACAAAAACAAATGCGCGTTGGATTTTAAGAAATATGATCAATTACATCAGAAAATATACAATTGCATAATAACACAAAATGGTGATGCTCGTGGTGAAACTTCCCGGCTAGAGAGAATGCACCTCAGTCTTGATTCGAAATATTACATAGTATGAACTCTCCTTGAACATGGGGTATCCTCAGTACAGACCACGCAATCTGACGGTTCCTTTGTTTTCAAAAAATATAAAAGATACCTGGCCCCGAAACTAGCAGCCATGGTATGAAGTGAAAAGGAAGCACAAGCTAGCAAGTGGAAGGGGGTAAAAGGGGCGCGGGTCAGAGCTGAGTCCTATATGGAGTAAGAAACACCCTCCAGTAAACACTTTACTTAGAATCAATTCATTTGCAAAAAGACAATCAGTTACGTATCAGCGAAGCAATGAAATATGTGAGGTGTCAACTATGAAATCCTCGTATTGACTGACATCTTCCACTAACTTTGCGCTTTAGCTCAACAAAACGAGGGCAAACAATAAGGTGTCAAGGGATACTAGCAACTACTGCTATTCGTGTGGATGGCAATACACGGTCCCGTATATTCAACCAAGACGAGTGTGTAGGCTCCAAAACCAAATCACGAAACAAAACAGTCGACGTTAATCACCAACCTCTATCACGGTGATCCTGAGACCTGAAGACATAAAAAATTTTATTTCCTTAATCCACCGACTAGCTATCTACACCTGTTCATACCCATCTAGACCCTAACCTTCAGTACTTACTCGAAGAAGGCACATACTTATCCGTATCTATCTTTTGCGCCACACCCGTGTACCTCCACTTCGAAATATACGACTCCGTTGTCCCCGAACCATTATTAGCCGTAGCATAAGCTCCTACAAGCGCACCTATCACAAATAGTCAGCATGAGAACCATAAGTAAGAATTACCTCAAAATAGAAAACGTACCAGTAAAAGGCCCCTGCCCACCACTAACGATCGTCGCCGGTGCAAGCCCAAGAATCTTCTTATCACGTCCGTTGCCTGCAGAAAACTGATAATGCGTATCGTTCTTCGCTTGAATCTCCAAGGTAATTGGATGACCTAGCCAAGAATGCGGGATTGGCTCAGTAACCACTGCTGGGGGCGGCCCTTCGAGAGTTCCCGTCCCTGTCGTTCGGAAGCGAAGTTGTGGGATTAGTTTCGAGGAGTTTGAGCTGCCTTGAGGCAGTAGAACGATACCGAGGTCCAGATGCTGGACTTGGTCTAAGAAGACAGTGACGCCGGCTTCTTCCTGGGCGACTTTGGGCGAGAAGTTTACGTCGACGCTGAAGTCGAACAGAGTGTCGGTTTGGAGACGCATGATTAATGTTATTGGTGTGGAGCCGCTGCTGATGTCTTTTGATGGTTTAAGACGAAGGGTGTTAGGATGTCCCTTGGGAGAAATCGTATAAGCATTGACATCCGGCCATCTCCAGAAACTCAGATGCGAAGGAAGTGAAGACCCGGGTTGGAAATTAATCACATCTGGTTCCCCGATGAATGGTCCATTACCTGGTAAGTTCTTCGAGGTGGGGAGACGCCATACGCTTTCAACTCCCTGGACTGGTGTTATAACGGGGAATTCTCCTTTTTCCCATTTGGCGGCTGTGATGACAGTTTCCCGGCCCATGGGGTAGTTCTTAAATTCTGGTCCGGAGCGTGTGGATAGTGCACAGGTCCACCAGTTGCCGTTTGCGTCCTGGAAGAGATCGGCGTGCCCGACGGTTTGGAAATACTCGTCAGTACCGCGGTTGGTAAGGATGGGGTTGTGCTCATAGCCGATGTATGGGCCAGTGACGTTCTTTGAACGAGCCATAGTGACGGAATGGTTGGTTTCAGTTCCTCCTTCCGCGATCAAGAGGTAGTACCAACTGTCTTTCTTGTAGATATGAGGGCCTTCCGGATATACGCCTCCAGTGCCGTTCCAGATCGATTTCGCGGTGCCGAGAGCACCAGTTTGTACGTCGAAAGTAGACAGGGTGACACCCGCAAGTGCAACATAAGCTTGTCCATCATCGTCCCAAAACAGATCGGGATCAATGTTCTTGGCAGGGAACAAGATAGGGTCGCTCCAAGCACTGTTGTCATAGGGGTTCTTCGATTTAAACAGCAGGCCAGGGTATGCTGAGTTGGCGGGTGTGGAAACGAAGAAAGTGATAAGATAGAAGATGCCGTCGCGATAACGTAGAGTGGCTGCATAGATTCCATCAGATTGGCGAGTAACATTGCTGTACCCTGGATACTGGCTAGGTCTACTCAAGGCATGACTGGCGAGCTTCCAGTTAACCAAGTCCTTACTGGCGTGAATTGGTAGGCCGGGAGTGAGCAGAAATGTGGAGGTAACACAAAAGAAGGTATCATCTAATTCGGGGACAAAGACACAACTTGGATCGCTGTGCCATCCTGGAATGCCAGGGTTGACATATGTCATGTTTTTCGAACTGGGGAAACCTAATATGACTTGCGCAGCAGCTAGAAAGCTGGTCAGGTAGACGAAGAAAGACCTCATGGCTGATGTACAAAACGTGTTTGTGCCGTCTGAGTATTGAGATCCAACTATCAGTTCATCCATCCTCCTAATTGTGGATGGCAACTTTATATGTATACTTTCATATACTTAATCATAGCGTGAGTGAAGCCGCGGGGGAACAAGGAATTTAGGCGTTGCCGTAGAGCGGGTAAATGATGGATGCCGGTTGAATGCAGTGAGTGCCGCTAAACCTCTTGGACTGCGGGGGTGGTAAACAAGTTCCCCATATAGCTACAACTCTCAATACGCGGGGCAAAGAGATCCACCGATGATGAAATAATGGGCTGGGAATACGGCGAATACGATGTATACAGCCATTAAAGTTTAAAATTACCCAACCTCGGCGTTAAATTCTCCCGAATGTACATCTTCGAGGTGCAATTGAAAAATACGCGGATTTTCAGTCGGTAAGGGTGGTGGGACCGGAGATGCATATTGTGGCAGACACTATATGGATGTTTATAACAGGCGGCAGTGGCCTTTCACCTGCCATCAATGACTATGCTCTAGTCGATAATGAATTACCGTACTTAACGACTTGTTCGATCCGCAGAGCAAGTCTCCCTGGAACCTTCAACCCTTGCAGCCTGCGATTGCCTCGATGTGCGAGAGTAGCGGCGTGGACCGGCATGCATGCGTAACGAAGGGATTTCATCGATGGAGTTGACGCCGTGCGTCCTTGGACAACATTCCCAAATAGCTCACTGCTACCGGGCCTTGTGCTGTCCTTGCAGCATTAGGCGGATACCGATACATTGATATAAGAAAGGGAGAACGTGACTTAAGCTCTGCCAACAAACTATTGGGCAGTGAAACGGCAAGGTTAGGACACAACTAGAAATTCGATTGAATCAAAATGGTTGGGAATGAGATGAATATTTTTTGTCGCCAGGTTTCAATGCAACTCGTTGAAGTTAACAAAGGCTAAATAACGTCCCCTTGTGAGCCCAGAGCCATTTGCTGTTTCGATCCCTATCATAACAGCAGTTACACTGTGCATCTCAAGTCAACAATCACCGCCACGGCTGACTGTTGAACCGGTAGGAAACGATAAATTTGTCGGGTTGCCCTTAGATTTATTCCATCGTCGTCTTGATGTCAAACTCTGTTGTCTCTGCTTCAACTGCTTGCGTCCTGTTCGTTTCTCCGGTTGCAGCATCCTCGCTCTGTGCGTTTTGACTTCTAGCTTCTCTCTTCATCTGCCTCTTACTCATCGGCTTCGTCCTCTTTGTCTCCGGTTCGCCAGTGAACTTAACCTCCCATTTCTCCCTAGCCTTTCTCTCATCTTCGTCACTCCACTCTCTTGGCAGGACGGCAAAGACCAGATATGAAGTGTGGGTTTTGATTTCCTGCTCCGGTTTGTGTATTAACTTACCTTGCTTATAAATTTTACCCTCAACCAAGCTTCTTATTAATGATTCCCTGCTGTTGGGATTCGGTCGTATCATCTTCTTGGGCGCATCGCCATTCTCAAAGAATCCTTTATGTCCGTTTTCTACTTCCAACAGCCGTGACACAGCTTCCTCGACACTAGCAGGAGAATTCTGTAGACCTCGCTGTAAGCCATTGTTCATTCCAATTCTCTCCCGACGAACTTCGAGACTTTTGTGAGCCAATTCTACCATCTCAATGTCCACCCAACCAAGTTGGCGCATGACGGATATGGTACGTTGGACTTGCTCAATGCATGGAGAGAATGTGCAGAGATGGATTGAGGCCTCCGGGTTTAAAGCAGAAACGAAAGGAGCGTCGGAAGGTTTCGTCAAAACTGGCTCGCCGGTACTGTTCTGAATTGGGGGAGGTGGAGATCGAGTCAGATGAGGCAATGCCAACCATGGAGCTGGTAAATCCAAAAATATAGCATCAGCCTTCGGACTCTGCCCATCCACAAGGAACCCTCCCTCACAGACATCGCGATGTGTGATCTGTACAATCCCATCCAGTCCATGATCGCTCAACTCTTCGACCAATTTTCCATGTCTTTGCTCATGAAATTCAAAACTCCAAACTTTTCCCAGCTTGCGCTTCTTTGTTGTATGTTCATTAGGATATCCGCTGAATACTGCTCTTGTTGATGCATGCGTGAAAGATCCACTGCCGGCTCCCGCCTCTATGATACTCGTTCCTGGTCTAGCGCGCAATCGATGTAAAATATAGCTATAATCTGGTGTATAAACAACTTGTGTTCTATGTGGTAGTGAATTCGTCCAGATCTCGGCCGTTGGTGGTAGGAAATGTATGAATCCAGTATCCGCAGCTGTGGCTTGTTTCAATTCCTTCGGTGTTGAGGCTTCATCTTCTCCAGTCTCCACGGGTGTAACCTCTGTGCCTTGTGGTGTACTGACTGCTTCAGAATCTTCTCGTTTCCGTTTTTTGTCGCCTTTGCGTCCTCGAGATCCTGTATCGACCTTGGAGGCTAGCACTTGCGTCCCCCATGGTATACCAATCAATGTGCTGTGAGGAAAAGAGCCGAATCGAGTATTGGTGAGCTTGCCTTCTGAATAGCCTTCATTCTTCTCGTCATGATCGCGTAAAATCGTGGGCATCTGCAGATCCCTCTTGAGATGGAGAATCGCCAATTGATCCTTGATGGACGTTGGTCCAGGATGGAGGAATGGTGATCTCTTCGTCGACATCTTCGTTGTTTGCGATTAAATAGTCTGTAGTTTCGGCGTTCAATCTTTTTCGTTGCGACTGGAAGTTAAGTTCTCAGAAAAATAATTTAGTGCAAGGCTGATGTGCAGCCTGATTATAACGCCATTTGCTAGATTTCCAGGGTCCCTTACGGCAAAATTCCAGCCTAATTACTCAATTCCACTCCAAGAAGTGACTCGAGATCTGACTCAACCTACTTCGACATTTTATAAAGGCTGAATGTTTCTTCTCTCACGCTCCTTAAGACTTTCAACACTCTCTACTCATCTTCATGTTCTCAGAATTCGAAAGTACGCCACAAGTCATTCTATAAGAATGGATCAATTAAAAGTTCACAATTCTTTGAAGCCCGGGGCACCTGTCCCATTTGTCCCCATTGAGAAGGGCAAGGTCTCTTGGTATGTCTGCGGTCCAACGGTCTACGATCATTCGCATTTGGGACACGCTAGAAATTATGTCTCGACCGATATTATTCGAAGGATTATGAAGCATTACTTTCAATTTGACGTGAAGTTTGTTATGAACATTACCGATGTCGATGACAAGGTGGGATGCGCGAACATCAGATGGCGGGGTAATGTGCTGATACGATGATGGCAGATCATTCTTAAAGCAAGAAGACAAAAGCTCTTGGAACTCGAAAAGTCGAAAACATATACAGAAGCCGAACTTGCGAAACTAGCTGCAGAAGCTTTCCAATCCTATGCAAAAGCGAACTTGCCTGCCCTGCTGGAAGATGGCTCAGAGCTTACCCCGCGCAATTATGAAGAAAGAAGAGACGCTGCGTATGGAAAGGTGCTGGCGGGCGGAGCATTGACGGGAGAGGGGAAGCCTGGAGACGCAGAAGCCAAGATGAAGATGCACCTCAGTAATCTCTCTGCCGCCGCAAAGGCAATTCAAGAGGAGAAGGTGTTCGGGGGAGCAGATGAAATTCTTTTGCCATACTTAGACTCTCTTTATAAGGACTCAATCGACGCAAAGGACCATTCCATTTTCACCAGAGTTACGCAATACTGGGAAGAACAATTTATGCAAGATATGGACGATCTCAATGTCATGAAGCCGGATGTTATCACGCGAGTTACAACATACGTTCCTCAAATTGCAACATTCGTCGAGAAGATCATTGAGAAGGGATTCGCATATGAATCTGAAGGATCTGTCTACTTTGACATTGGAGCATTCGAGAAAGCTGGAAACCCATATGCGCGCTTGCGACCTGAAAGTCGAAATGATAAAGCCTTACAAGAAGAGGGTGAAGGATCACTGTCGAAGAACTTAGGAGGCAAGCGGGGCCCAGGAGACTTTGCGCTTTGGAAGAAGTCCAAGTCAGGAGAGCCTAGTTGGCCAAGTCCATGGGGTGAAGGAAGGCCGGGATGGCATATCGAGTGCTCTGTTATGGCTTCAGATGTACTAGGGTCCAAGATGGATATTCATTCTGGTGGTATTGATTTGGCTTTCCCGCATCACGACAATGAGCTGGCTCAAAGTGAGGCATATTTCTGTGAACATGGCCATGGTCCCCATGAATGGGTCAACTATTTCCTTCACATGGGACACCTATCAATCGCAGGTTCTAAGATGTCCAAATCCTTGAAGAACTTCCAGACAATACGCGATGCACTTGCTACAGATTATACACCACGAGGAATGAGGATAGTGTTCTTGATGGGGAGGTGGAACGATGGTGTTGAAATTTCACCGGAATTGAGGTTGGCGGCTGAGGGATGGGAGGCGACTGTTAACGTAAGATCCCAATCAGCTTACATGACTCACTACTAATGATGTGCAGAATTTCTTTGTTAACGTCAAATCTCTGCTCGTTGAAGCTGATGCAGAGTCGACACCCGTGGACCTAGATTCGCTCACATTACATTCAGAACTGCAAACGGCACTGGACAAAGCCCAGAAAGATCTACATACAGCACTCACCGAATCATTTGACACTCCACGAGCAATGCTGACTATCCAAGAACTCATCAAAGAATCGAACATTCACATAAACACTCACAACGCCGATGTTAATGTCCGAGGTTTAGAAAAGGTTGCCAGATGGGTAACTAAAATCTTAGGCATCTTTGGACTTGATGCGAACGCAAAAGCGCCCTATGATGGACTTGGGTGGATCAGCGCTTCTACGAACAGCAATTTATCACCCCAGGAACTTGTGGCTCCTTATGCAACAGTACTTAAAAATGTCAAGCAGGAAATTGAGGATATGTCTCTAAATACCGAAACACTCGACAAATTACTTGCAGCAGATGTTGATGCCCAGTTCGCTTCACTTGTCAGTGCAGGTTCCAAGGATCAAGAAAAACTTGCGTTACCTTACATCCGTGCTATCGCGAAAACGAGACACGAGTTACGCAAAGTTGCAGCAACATCTGAGCATAAGAAGCAGATATTGTCTTTGTCGGATCGGATCAGAGATACTGACCTTACAAACCTTGGTGTCTATCTAGACGACAGACCAAATGATCAAGAGTCACTTATCAAATTCATTCCAAAAGAAGAGCTTCTTGCACAAAAGGAAGAAAAAGCTGCTAAAGAAAGGGAGAAGGCTGCGCAGAAAGAGGAAGCCAGACTGGCGAGAGAAAAGTTGGAGCAGGAGAAGATCGAGAAGGCCAAAGTCAACCCATTAGAGATGTACAAGGACGATAGATTTAGCGAATGGGATGCAGAGGGACTGCCAACGAAGACGAAGGATGGGAAAGATGTGCCGAAGAGTGCGTTGAAGAAGCTGAAGAAGGACTGGGAAAAGCAAAAGAAGGCTCACGAGGATTGGAAAGCCAAGGCGCAGTCATGATAGACGTATGAAAGTGGGTTTTGGGACAACGCGGGAGTGCTTGTTTGGGAATAGGAAAAGCATAGAGTTCTTTTAAGGGTGCAATGAGAAACCATGGTCTGAGAGATCCGCGTACCATAGAGATTAAATCATTCTAGAATCTAGGATAGAACGAATGACTTCTACTTCATATACACAGCTGCAGCCCCACGAGCCCCTTTTGCGACATGGCCTCGGACCGCCTCGGGTCGCCTCGTCCACTTCGGAGAGCTGTATCAACCCAAAACGTACTTCCTAAACTACTCTTTACAGCCCCGCATTCTCCAGCATTTTTATTTCCTGTCCACTCTTCTTTCCCCATTTCGTGCAACAACCCCGTCTCTCTACCACCGTCCACCTTTTTGTCAAGCAAAGTGACATGATCTATCATACCCTTTAATCAATTGCCTTAGGAAGATCTGGGGAAACTGTACTTAGCATGGATATTGACCCTGCTGCATACGGCAACAATCAACCATCGTTCCATGATGCGGTGAGTACGAGTACGAGTACAGGAAACGGCTCTGTTGCAGCCAGTACCCCAACAAGTATCTCTTCGTCAGCAAGTGCCACGAGAGAGAGTCCTGGCCCCCGGGTATCAAAGTCGACGACGCATCGGTTCCAATGTTCTCAATGTCCGAAGAATTTCACCAGGATCGAGAATCTGACGCGTCATCAAGCCAATCGTAAGTCGTACTCTCGCTGTTATCCCTTTTCCTCGCATGTGTTGCCAATGTCACGTGCGCTAATTTCTCATCAACCCAGATGATGATGTTGGGAAATTTGCATGTGTCATATGCAGGAAACGGTTTACTAGGAGCGATCTATTAAATCGTCACCGTCGGATTCATGTTCAAAACGATGCTGCCAAGGAAGTACCACGATCACACGTGACTCCCCAGTCTGTCTCCTCTTCGCCATCTGAACATCAAAGTATTGCCAACTTGGTCCATCGAGATAGCCATTCGGCATCACCAGTCGGGAGTATCAGGCCAGATGTCTGGGAAAGCTCTCTGCCACCTGGTATGAGTCCACACCGGGAGAATTTACCCTCGATACAAGATCTTGTTTTCTCCGGACACTCCCCAGCGTCTCAATCGCACGGCCTATCAAGCCTTGTGGAAGCTGCTTTGGCAACACCTCCAACCGAGAATAACTTTCAGGCGCCACCAGTCGAAGCATTAAACCCGACTATTTGGGATGGATTCATGCTTTACAACGATAACCCAAACATTTACATGGGATCGTATGACGCTGATATTTCGTGGACGATGGAGTGTTTGAGTCAAGATTCATGGAGTTATATGGATCTAGACCTAGAGATGACAGATACGCAAATCTGTAAAACCTCAATACCTGCTGATATAGATCGGCCACAAAATGATCCCGATATGGACGGCGAAAACGTCGGTACTGATCACTGGCCAGACAAAATCAGTGGCTCAGAGAGCCCACCGCGATGGATTCCGAAGCCTTTTCCAAGGTTAAATCCGGAATTCTGGCAAGAAGTTTTACATGAAGCTAGATTCAATGGTATATCGATAGCACCACGGATTCGAATCACTGACGAAATTCGTTCATCGATGGTAGATATGCTACAAATAGATCTTCCAAGTGACCCTGTCATTCTGGAAGTTAGCAGCTTCACTTTTCCTCCTCCAGCGGTTCTGGATTATTTTCTTCATTTATTCTTCCAACATATACATCCTCGTTTTCCAGTCATCCACATACCTACATTCAACGTCTTTACAACTTCACCTTTACTTCTCGTTTCAATGATGTTGCTAGGCTCAAGTCATTCAAAGGCGGATCGAAATCGATTCTTGCGGTTATTTCATAATCGTGCCAGGGTTTCTGGCATGCGCTTACATGAAATTGAGGATAAACATGTGAGTATGGCGCCCCACTAAATGTACCGTACTGATGCTGTATAGCTGCGAGTGATTGACAATATATACTCGTTGCTAAACCTTTGCCTTGCTGGTGCTTGGAGTGGTGACAAGATTATGTTTGAATTTGCCGAGGGGGTCAGGGGTATTCTGGTCTCATCTTCGCGAAGGGCTCGCCTGTTGGATTGTCGACCAATTTCTAGGGTTCAATTAGATCCTGATACATTACCACGGCATTCACCTCAGGAAATAGAATGGCTATCATGGATTGAGACTGAAAAGCGAAAGCGGCTTGGACTCGCAATATACGTGTGTACCGCTCATCCTTTCCTTGCACTGATCGCTTGCTAATCATCACAGATATTCGATTGCCAGTACGCAGCCCTATTTAATGTTCAGCCCTGTATTAGTAAGGCCGAGACCACAAATTGTGTATTCCCATGTCCAGATCAATATTGGGATGCACCATCACCCCAAGCTTGGAAAATGCTCCTGGGCCCCACCAACATGCCACCTGCCTCATACTATCTCCATGCCCTAAACGGTATCCTCCTCCACAAATGGACCAAACCTGCTCCACCTATCATCCCAACTACAACATTCGGCAAGAACCTGTTACTTTACGCAATTCATACACATATCTTTGATTGGCGCACGTCCGTCTCCATGTTAAACCCCACAGGGCTCATGGGCACTATTGGAAACCACGCACTCGACATCGGCGCCGGTCTCCTTTCCCGAAGAAGATGGCTCATCGACGCCCTCGACTCCTGGGAAGAATGTTACGGTCGCGACGTCTCCACCACCGGCAAGCTCCTCCGCGAACTCGGCTACGTCTCCCTAGACGTAAGTCTCAGCGACGTGCATCTAATGGCCGGTCGGTCTGTCAAAAAACAAGACTCGGAATTCGCAGCCGTGAATCTCAAGTACTGGGCCAACAGCGATATCGCGGATGGAACGATGGGCCATGTGTATGAGATGTTGAGGGTTTGTAATGCTTGTATACGGAATGATGAGGCGGGGATTGGAGAGGCGTCGTATGAGCTGGCGGTGGCGCTTTTTACGGGCGGGATGGTGTGTTGGGTTTATGCGCAGTTGAGGACGGGGTTGGGGGAGAGGGAGAAGGTGGATCTGGTGGCGAGGGTGAGTGGGGCGGGGGATGAGTTGAGGAATATGGGGCGTTGTAGGATGGGGGAGATGTTCGGGAGGATTTTGAAGGGGTTTGGGACGTGAGTGCGGAATTATGGTGTGGTTGGATTAAGATTAGAGCGCCAGTTGTCTGGATATTTACGAGATGGTAAGTGAATCTTGGAAAGACAAATGCGTGGATTAAAAGAGCTGTTCCGGGTTATCTTACCTCTCGATAGAATAATAACACGTGTATTTATTCTCCATGTCGAAAACAGGATACCAATAATCACGAATCCCAAAAAATAGAATCACGATCACATAGCACTTACCGTTTAATCCACTTATCTAATTAAGCCCGTCATATCCATGTATCCCCTTGATATCTCTGGCGCTGGTATCTGGTTTGTATATGTCCCTATTGACTCCCCAAGTATGGTGAATATGCTTTCTTGGCACAGTATAGTGAAATATCACTTAGAGACTACTTATTCACTACTCTCCTTCACCCGCTCGGTAGCAGTGTATATGCTAAGAGATCACACAATACAAATAGACGCGAGCGTTATCGTATTCTGGATTTTGAGTTCGAGAATCTCAATATGGCCCCTCAAACGAGGTCGGCAGAGCTAAGATTCTGGAATTCGCATCTTGGATGTCAGACAGATGATTCCTAATGTTGTTAAATAGGGTAACAGGGCTGTATATCTGTTGGTTTCTAGGAGTTGTCAGTCTTCGACCATTTGTTGTCGGAGTTGGAATTTTGCTGTTGGGATGTGGGCGTTGGATGTTGTCGTTTGGGGAGGTTGTTGTCGTCTGGGGGAGTATTTTTTTCGTCGTGTGAAGCATATTGCTGTCATTGAATCCTCAGATTTAATGGTCATAATCTTCCCTACGAAAGTTGTATCGAGATCGTTCCCTCTCTGGGACCAGTGTGCTGCCTAAAGCTCCAGAGAATGCAGAGAGGCCCATCTGGGATGCTCATTACTCTTGGCTCTCATGTTACTGCTTCTTGTTAAGGAAGATGCATAGTGTATATATACTCTTCTAGTGGTACGGTGGGCATCATGGGGTGCAGAAAGATTGGAGAAAGAGGGGAGTGAATCTTGACCTGATTCACCGGAGCTGGGGTAGATGGAGGTCATAGCGATATGGTAAGTATGTGCATGTGCTGAGCGATGTACTCAGAGATTCACTGCCATCCAGTTCATGGATTTTCGGGTGGAGAGAAAGGTATATAAACACTGCTCTGCCAATTCATGATATCAGTAGATTCAGAACATTACAAGAAGGCCGACGAGTGCCGAGGTTAGATTAGGCTGAAAAATGAATTGACGAAGATCATGAGGCGATGGGGAGTGTTTCGATCTTGGTGAGGGTTTGTTGTTGTCGGGATGAAGAGTTTGTTGTTGGCCGAGTTTTCCTGTCATATTATATGGGCTCAATGTAATGAATATTGATTATGATTTTTAACGTTGTCGAAAGACAGATCCAATCGTGGAAAGATTCTTTAACTTGTTTATTGTAGAAGGAATTGGGGTGGTTCCGAAAAGAGCGCACATGCGTGGACATCTGGGTGGTGATTCCAACTGGCAAGAACAGATAAATTTACTTCCACCAAATATATCAGAGAACATTAGAAACGGAGTTTATTGAAATTTAACATGATCTCGCGGTGTATGCTAGTATTGTATTTGTTGTGCAGATGTATCAATAAGTGTATCTGTTGTAACGAATCGTGACTCTGAATCTACATCCATTGCTTGTTTCCAAATTGCGACACAAACGCACCAGAATAACCAGTCTCGATGCTGGCCCTCTCCCATAGTGACCTGATGGTTTGAATTGCTTCATCTACAGAGACTGCACCCTTGAAGTGGGGCGCATATGCTTGGATCTTGGCCATAAATGTCGTCAGACCCTTCATCTGCTCTTGGGTAACTGTGAGTACATGTTAGTAAATTATCGAGACTTTTCAATGTCAAAGATATGTATATGTACCATTGTCGTAATGCCCCACTTCCACAACCCCCGGACTGATACTAAAGAAGAGCACGCCGTCTTTCTTGTACTGTGCCGCGAACTTGGCCACAATGACGTTCAAGGCAGCTTTGACGGCAGCGTACAAAGGAGATACCTCAATCTCATTGTTATTGATCCATTCAAGGTCCCCATGGCCGCTCGAAAGAGCAATGACCTTCTTGACCTTGCCCTTCATGACAAGAGGAAGGAAAAGATTGAAGAAGTGGATGTTGCCGATGATATTGGTCTTGAAGTGCTTTGAGGTGACATCCTCAAGCTCTTCGACCTTGTCACTCCTGTTGAGCACATACCGTTAACTACAAGCCAGCGCGAATAGTAGCGATAGGAACAAACACTTACAATACACTGATGGGGTCGTAGGCGTCTAAGTGGGACAGATACGCTCCGTTAGCAACCAGATAGTCAACTCCACGCTCGCCAACTATCTTGGCAGTGTCAGCAGCGGCTTGCTTCAGGCTGACGTAGCTGTCTAGATCTCCGTGGAGTATGTGGACATTAGTACGGTTGCCCAACTCAGCCGCCACCTTCTTCTCGGTGCCAACTTTATCGCGGACCAGACCGACGACCAGGTTCTTCGGATCTTCCGAGATGTTCTTAACGAACCCGAACTAGACTGGATTAGACAGAGGCGATGCGTAACACAGCACGGGACAAACTCACCCCGATTCCCTTCGAAGCTCCGGTAATAACGTAGACAGACATATTGAGTGACTGTAACTTGGTTGATATGATGTATAGAATGATTTAGATGTGGTTTAGATGAGGAGGTTCGACTAATATATACCACAATCAATAGCTTGGGTCTTTGAATTCGGGTATACAGTGTAGGAATGTACCTCTGCATAGTTGCCCTAAAGTTCATTGAACGTCATATATGCATATTCATGGTAAACATTGGTAATCATACACGTTGTTCGTAAAGTTGCCTCAAATGTGAGTTGACGGAATATGTGCATATTCATTGTATGAGCCAAGCTTCAGCACGGCCGCACAAGATCGGGTGGTAAAGGGACATGGTAAGCAGGCCATCTAGGATACTAAAATCAGGGTACAGATAGGGCTTGCTATCGACTATATTCTCCCCTGAAAGACCCTAGCTTACACGCGGATTGGTAGGGCCCGGCATAACTAGTGCTAACCGTCCGTACTAGAGTTGGTCGTGCAATCCTGGTACAGTGGTACTAGTTGGCTTTCCTCATCTTTGTTCCCACTTTGAGTGGATAGATTAATTAGTCACATGGATATAAGCAAGTTAAACAGGCATCTGGAGCGCCTCATCAGAATTCCAGAGGCTTAATCTAAGCTCATGTGCCGAAGGAAACATGCATGTAAGATCAAGAAGTCAATTCTGGCAACCCTCGGTGCTATGTGGGTAAATCTTACACCTAGTAACTCAGAACTAGAGCTACGAGACTAAAACAAGGCAAGCTACGACTGCCGAAAGTACATTCGGTACATGGAGTTAAAGTCGACTCTTGGAACACATATAATCATCGCGGGAATATAAATAAATAAGTACATGTAAATTGAGCATCAGCTCCGCCAAATAGCCAGTAGAGGACTTCTTATATCATATACGTCCTGCTTTATTGATGTATAACTATCGGTCGCCTGCATCAAAATTAATATGCTGGTAGATACGTTGTAATTAATAAACGACTGTAAATAGTAGTCATATAAAAGTAGGAAGAATTACACAATTGCTTATGACCGAGGTTAATTTGCCACGATAGCTGATATTATTCGACCCCGCAAGGTCATCCTGGGCCCAGACACCCTGCAACAGTCCTTTACAATGATTGAAAGATCGTGAGGAGCTCATCTGCTCTGTCCTGCAGATAAGATCGAGCACAACAGCCCTTTGCTCATCTTCTCGCGACTCACATCCCATGATGTAAATTGGAAATTGCTGTCTACAAGAACTTAGTCGAGGTAGAATAGCGAAGGCCTCGTTGATCTGCTGTTGTATCCTGATGGGCTGGTCGATCAGACCCCCAGAAATTCTGCTCAGATACACCGACATAGCAAGCTGATATAGCTTGATTGTTAATGCTGTGTCGTCGTCATCGTCCGTGACATTTGGTATTGGTAGACTTCTTATTCTCCAATCTAGCACTTCTATGAAGCTCTTGCAACTTTCCAGGTTTTCGCGTCTGCCTGGTTGTGTTGCACTGCTGGATACTATATCGCATACTTGGGACAGAAGATTTAGTATCCTGAGAATAAGCGGCTGCAGGTTGGAAACCTGAAATTTTACATGTCAGCCCGCGATCAACATTTCATGTATCCATGGAGCTTGTTCAATGTACAAACCTGCGAAAAGAAGAACTCCGGTGAGTTCAACTGGAGTTCCTGGTTTCCTTTTTTGTTCCAATGTAGTAGTGAAAAGCGAGCGAGGACGTCATGGTAGTGCACCCAGTCTAGCAACATGGCTACATCAGAGTCAAACTCGAGCAGTGATTTGACAGAGGACGCTGCGATGACTGTCTTGACACCACCCACGTATTGCGTCCATTGACCTGACGTGCAAGATGACTGGTGGACCTCAAACGAACAAAGTAACATCCCCGCCGCAATATGCTGAATAGCCTCTTTGGCGCCAAGACTCGGAGAAAAAGATCCTTCTTTTAATTTTCCCAGTGCAGCAATTTTTAGCTCAAGGGCTTGGGACTGTAGACCGTAGCGATGTAAGGAAGAAAATGCCAGCAGTGCCTGGAGCGCTGCCGCAGCTGAGGCCGTCTTTCCATCTAGCGCAATTCGAACAAGGATTTTTCCGAGGGTTGTGGCGTCTTGGCCAAAGGTAGCCAGTGATCCGGAGGCCGCATGGCAAACTGCAGGTGGTTGAAGTGAATCTGTCAGCATTCCTTCACCAGACTAGGTCGGCAGGTAGCTATGTGGAATTTGTAGAACGTACAGTGATTGAGTAGGTCTTGGTCAAGAACCTTCAGCTTAGACGGATTCCAGGAAATCTGTATACCTAACAAAGATAGGTTGTGTACAGGAACAGGGCTTGTCAGGCTTTGGTATAACTCAATATCCCAGTTCGATGTGTGGACGAACCGTGCACCGGAAATTTTGCCCGCCATAGGGAGCGACTGGGGGGACGACTTGGAGACAGCAGCACGTCGGCGATCATTGGCACGCGGCCACGACAACCTAATACCGTTACGGCGACATTTCCGATTAGACCGAGCGCAGTTCAGACAGTTTGGCCCGGTGCGATCACAACTGGTGGTACGAGCTAGCAGGGTCAGTGTCTTCTTGCTTCTCTTCGACCTCCAGGAATCTACATACTTCTGAAATTATCACAAAAAGTGCTCGAAACTATTATCTGACCCTGCTCCATAGTTGTGCTGACCACTTGTGTGTGGAAATTCGAGATATACCAACGCACCCAACGCGTTTGACAAGTCTAGTGTTTCGCGCACCATGAGGTGAGGGGGAGTCATGTCTTATAAAGTTGCCATTTCTAAGCTTTTGATGTTACAATGCCTCATACAAGCTACTGCAGTCTACGCCTTCACACTCTGCTCTCCCATGAACAAAATAACCGCAAAGTTTAACCTTTGTTCATGGGAGAGCATACCGACTTCCCAGAAGTCGACTAGCGGTCTGACTTGCGTTACTGCTAGTTAGGAAAGTCTACCCCACCCAACGCTGAGAAAGTTGCCCTGTATTGCTTTTCCGATCTCACCTGCATAATACCCCATTTATGCATCGAATCCTTCCCTAGACCGTTTCGATGGGGCGCCTTCCATCCGACAGCCGCTGGTCATCAGTGCACCTAAGTTTGATATCACGCAGCGAGTAATACGCCAGCCCTTGCGTTGTATATGATACAGTATATCGCAGTGGCGATAGGTAATTAAACGATCTAAATAGTTGCCGAATATCAATTGGCAGTACACAAATCACACAGTTTGCTAGAGCCAAACACGCCCCAACCAGGTTGACCGAGAAGTCCATATGGTCGGACAGCCTGTTGAATATAATTCGCAGGCTCTCACCGCACGACATAATGACAAAACAAGACAAAGCACATACGAAGTACATAGCAGTTGTATTTGGCAATCCAACAGCCATGATACAAAGCAATCCAAACACCATGGAACTTTGGAATTCAAAGGAACCTCGAGTAGTTGGTATGTCGTTGGGAACGCTTCCACCCCACATACACCATCGCCATCCTCCAGATAAAAAGTGTGACGTTCGTTTGGGTATACAGCTATGTTCTGTAGTATGCCTACAAAGTAAATAGCAGCAACCTCCTGGAGTATGCCCATACGGTTCTGGACTGCATAATAATTGTTGTATGCAGGCGCAAAAAAGAGCGTGGACATTAATCAGAGCCCAATGGCTTGCATCGTGCGGGCTAGGATCAGCTGCTGTTGTCGATAGGTATTTGCCGGACCAGTGTACCTAGTTTGGTTGGTGATGATTGCCGCAGAATTTTGCTCCGAGTCGCAATGGTGATGTTTCTGATTCGTTTCAATTGTTCCGTCTTCATCACCTAATCTCTTTTCGTGATTTCTCCTGTCCTCGCTGTACCCCTCATCCGATTCCCTCTCCTTTCCTATATCTCCGAGACCTCTTTCAGCTCCTGTACCTGTGTGCTCCACTTGATCTCTCCACGCCTCAGTTAACCTTTGCACACTCAATCGTGTCGTATTTTCACTCTCATACTGTTGCAGGTCGACCATGATTAGATCCAGTGCAAAGTCGGCTGGGTTCGTGTTGAGGGGGCATAAGCAGCCATGAGTCCCAAAGTACTCCAACAACTTTCTCAGAGTTAACCGGCTGAGGAGTACATTCCCGAATTCTCGAATATGTCTGAAAGTGCCTGATGAACGGTCAGGATCAGAGTTCTTCCTTCATTGACGAGATCGTGGAGCACTTCTATGATCCATTTTGCGGTAAATGCATCAAGGCCCGAAGTAGGCTCGAACCAAGATGGCGCCGTGCCGACTGAAATAGAACATCGCAGGTCTGAACGGTGACTGGGTGGACGTCGCTTAGAAACATTTGGCCAGCATTCGAGAATGAAAGGTCTCTCTAGTGTGTCTCCAGCGAGTTTGCTTGTTGTTTATTGGCGAGCGAGGTTGAAATCGTACGGCCAACCTTGTCGCCATCGATCATGATCAAATTTCCGCATGACTCGTGGGGCCGCAACGCTGTAGCTGACGGGCTGATGCGAATGCTTCGCAGCAGTGTGAAGCCGAAGCGAGATGCTGTCTGCCCCTGAGTGACGAATAACAACCACGCTGTAGTTACGATCACTGTGCAAGTCTGCACTCGCCCTCTCTCTTCAGTTTATACTTTACTCACGTTCTCACTGTCTTCATTCTCAGTCATAACTTCACTACTCTCCTTCCTCTCTTCTTTCTCTGTCAGAGGGGCATAGAACCCAATGAGTAAACTGGATAGGCTTCAGTGCAAGAAGTATCTACAGCGGGAAAGACTCTATTTTTATCTGTATATTGAGGCCTATTACCAAGGCTTATCAATCCTTATCAATTGAATGACTACGTAAAAAGTAGGTGGGGTTATACCCAACCAACCCCGCTATCGTGGTTCCAGAGCTTTTATTTTCCCTTCTTCCCCTCTGCTTTTTATGCATCTCCCGTCCATCCTCTCGGTCTCTCGTATCATAAACCTATTAGAACTCGCTATATACGACTCTCCCGCGAGCCCGTCCTGTATCATGGATTCGCCTGAACCTACTTTTGCTTAGTGGGCTAAATGCTTACCATGGTTTGATTCCATGAATAAGTCTAGATCTACTTCATAAAGTATACTCCTGCTGACTGTCTATGGAAGTGATACCTATTTGGCCTCTAAAACAAGCTATCTTGAAGAGGT
The DNA here is from genome assembly GCA_002946425.1 of Rutstroemia sp. NJR-2017a BBW. Taxonomy (NCBI): domain Eukaryota; kingdom Fungi; phylum Ascomycota; class Leotiomycetes; order Helotiales; family Rutstroemiaceae; genus Rutstroemia; species Rutstroemia sp. NJR-2017a BBW. Next base: position 32,471 of record NJPT01000025.1, read on the forward strand.
GTAGTGCACCTCCACGTGTGCCCAGATCATGACCGAGATGGGTATCTGAGAATTCCCCCTGTCTGAGGACGGGAAACGTCAACACGCATGTTTGTGGGTCTACCATTTCTGGTGTATTTGATTGGTAGGGGTATATCGGATATAGACTCTTTTATGTCAGTGATGATGGAGATAAATGGAGATAAACCAATATATCTGCGCAAGCTGCTGCATATATATAACAGACTTTTCGCATAACACTTTCCTTTTCATAGTCCATCATCAAGCTCAGTCAAACTCTACATTTCTCTACTCATCATGCCAAGTTACCCACCCGTCAGGCCTGAAGCAGGTACGGTTCCGAGCCCACTGCGTCTACAGAAAGTGCTAACTTCCTAGGCCTAAATTTCACACAAACTATTCACAGCGATACCTATCCTGCCATTGCGCCTACCCTCTCAAATTTTGGAGGCAAGGCAGTCTATATTACTGGGGCCTCAAAAGGTATTGGCCTTGCGCTCGCTCTTTCATACGCCGCAGCTGGTGCTTCTAAAATCGGCCTTGGAGCACGATCTCTTTCTGCAACCATTCAGGACGACGTCATCAGTGCTGCAACCAAAGCCGGTCATCCTGCCCCACAAATTCTCAAACACAGTCTCGATGTTACCAATGCAGCTTCCATAACTGAAGCTGCGAAGAGCGCCGAGAAGGAGTTCGGGCAGCTGGACATCCTCATCAACAACGCAGGCTATTTGGAGAAATGGGTACCTCTTTGTGAGGCTGATGAGACCGAGTACTGGAGAACCTGGGAGATCAATTACCGCGGTGTCTACTTAGTCTCGAAAGCTTTCATCCCTTTGCTGCTGCAAGGCGGTGATAAAACAATTATCAACCTTAGTTCTATCGGAGCTCATGGCATACGTCGTGGAGCTAGTAGCTACCAGACGACCAAATACGCGGTTCTCAGATTTACCGAGTTCTTGAATGCTGACTACGGGGAGCAAGGCTTGTTGGCTTTTTCGGTGCACCCGGGAGGTATACAAACTGAGATGGTGAAGAACGCGCCAGGCAATATTCCTTCTGACCGTGAGTAATCCGCTCAATGATTGTGCATTTGCTGATCGGAATTCTTGCAGTTCTTATGGATAGCGTCGAGCTCGCCGCTGATACGATGGTTTTCCTAACGAATGAGAAGAGAGAGTGGCTGGCTGGTAGATACATTAGTTGCACGTGGGATATGCCCGAATTTATTTCCCGCGAAAAAGAAATTGTGGAGGGTGATAAATTGAAGATGAGGATGGTTTGGTGATACATTAAAGCAATATTAGAGCTAAAGTTGCTTTGGGTTATCTGTAGCTAGAGAACTAGACACCATGAAAAACCGAAGTTGGTAGTTGAGTTTCCAAGCACATATCCACAGCAGCTGGATTACCAGTGGAGATCGCCAGTGATATAAACATTCTACCAAAGGATGACGATCAATCAAATGATGAATTACTCAGCCAGAGCTTTGCGTTGTACATGCCACTACCAGTTGTTAGCTCAAAGTCGCTGATTCCTGAGGAAATACGTACCATCTGGAATGGAGCATTCCACCCCATCAAGATGGGTATCGATTTTTTAAATGCCTCGGTCTGCATAGCCTGCTTGAAAGAATCCATACTCTCCCAGCCTCTCATGACGAAGAAACTTTTCACGTCTTCGCCTTCAATCTTCTGCGTTTCGACAACCCAGCCGTAAGTGCATCCCAAATGTCCTTTCAACTCTTCAACGTAAATACCATCGAATCTGAGGAAATCCTTTTCGATTTCTCGTTGAAACTCAGGCGAGACACGAGAGGCTGGAAATCGCGTTTTCACGAACTCGACTACATTCGCCGTTGCAGGATTGTTATCTTCGGCGGCTTCTTGATGGAAGATAACATGATAGTTATCTTGGACTGGACCGAAAATGCTGCTCAGACTCTTCAATGGAGAATCGGACCCTTGAGCTGCGGATGGATCCCATTTTGAGGTAATCTGAACAATCCCATTATCTTGAACCTGCGTCCCGAGAACGAACTGATCCGGGTTAGATGCTTCTCGTAAGGCGTTCACTGCCTCCTGGATAACATCATCCACCGTCCGTTGACCATTCGCTTCGAGTATTGGGTTGATATTGAAAGTCGTGATCTCCGTGGCAGCCATGTTGCAGGTCCTCGTTAGAAATAATTGATAGAGGTTTGAAAAGTATGTAGTCTAGGAATGAGATGAGATTCCTTGTGCGTAGCCACCCCAATTATTATAGGGTCCCTTATTATAATGAAGAATTACTCCAAAGAACATCTTGACGATATTGATAATCCGATTCTACAAAGAGACGACTGCATCTGCTCGATGGCTAGGATTTGTAATTATTGGTTTGAGATGGAATTACTTGTGTGTAGCCAACCCAACTATGATGATGAAGAATTGTTTCAAACAACATCTTGGCAATATTGTATTGATAATCCGGACTTCTACAAAAAGCCGACTGGACCTGCACGGTGGCTAGGATTTGTAATTATCGGCTTTAGGTATTGCTATCTCTACCCTGGAATAAAGGTTAAATTTTTCTGCGTGTTGTCACCAAAATTTAAACTTTATTCAGGGGGAGGGATAGTATGTGGTAGTCCACTAGTGACCCACACATAGAAAGCTCCTACGGGCCTAATACGGCAAAAGTGAACGACGCGGTGGGTAAAGGTGGAGGTAGCACTTGCTTGCCTGTACCGTTGATCAACTTATAAGCCCAAGTTTATCTCTCAGGCTGTCGACGAATCGTCGCTTGATGTGTATTAATCTAAGCCATCCCATATCCCACCAGCAACGAGAATAATGTTTTGGGTCTACTTTCCACTGATGAACAGAGGGTACTTGAGGGGCTTTACCATCAATTCCGACCCCAACTTTTGAGGGGCATACTGGCCAATAAAAGAGTTGTAACATGCAGAAAATTTAATTCAGAAGGACGCCTTCTACTGGTTGGAGAAAGAGTAGAGCTCAGTGGCTGTGATAGGCGGGGTTGTTGAAAGAAGATCTTCATCGCTCACTGTAGTAGAAAGGTTGGGCGCACAAATATTCCAGAACTTAACGTTGTTTAAACAACTTCATCTTCCACTGGCCATCAACATACCTTGGAAGAATACCTCAGTGAGATCGTCCAGTAAATGAAGAGTCTCATTGATGCACAAGTCTCGCCATATTGAATGAACTCGTCCACACCCTCTATGTTTCCCGTATGTGTAAACCCGACAGATGGATTAAAGTGAGTCTTTCATGATTTATTTTCCGCCAACTGCATATGAATGTAGGTCCAGATCTTCGTAGGTCCTCGTGTAGCTAGTGATTTAGAATAGAGCAGAGGAAGAAGTTTCAACAGTGTCAAACTCCCAGTTGATATTGAACATGTCGGGGTTGAAGTATTCTGGTTCTGGAACGGTATTTTGACTCAAATGTCGACTATTCTGAAAGGTAGCCCAACCTGCCGCGAAGTTGACCAGCGTATCTAAGGAGAAATCGAAGCCTGTAGGTCCTTCCAAAGCTGGTGTATTGTCGAGGTTGTCTGACGCAAAACCTGTGGACATAGGTTCATTCATTGTGTGCGCCAGCATCGAATCGATTGTATCAAGCAATCTCTGGATAGAAATGATGTTGCTTGTAATCAATTCTCCGCCAGGCACCATATTTTTGAGACACTGTAGCCCAATCTTGACTGCTGCAACGTTGCGGTTCTTCGCAGTCTTATCCCTTAAGATATCATATATCAAAAGGAAGCAAGCACCCTCAATATAGAAACCGACGAATTTCATTCCCTACAATTACCCAGTCAATAACTCCACTTCCAGTTGGGATGTCAACATACTCTTGTCGCAGCATTCTGCTCCGAAGCTGTGGAGATAAACTGAATCAGAGAAAAGGCTGCGTCTACCGCACGGCTGCATGCTTCTGACACCCAGGTGAATTTCTCGTATCTAGAACGGCTCGTGTCACCTATATCTCCCGCAGTGGCAGCCGATTTTTGGCGTTCGACATCAGCGATCATGAATGGTCGGAAGATTTGTAATAAAATATGATGATAAACTAGAAGTACCGTGAGTTGCTGGAACCATCAGAAGTGCAATTTTGCTTACTGTTGTGTAAAATCATATGTTTGATATTCAGTTCACCGTCCCAAGAACTCTCAGTTATTCTTATTCCTAGTCTCTCATGGAGATCGAGAGCACAATCTCGGAGATCACTCTGTATCTTTTGAGCCTTCTTGTACATATCATGTAGAGACGACTTTCGGTGCGTATATATGGAACCTGCAGCTTCTGAAGTCAGATTGGATAGCTTCACCAATGCCCAGATGAACGGCTGGTTTTCGGGATATGGACAACTGATATCCGCTCTCGAAAGAGAGCTAGGCCTGCCAAGTGCGAAGCAAATCAAGCTATATAATATGAGATGAGTTCTTCGCGAGCCAACAGTCCAGTATACTCACGATTCAAAGAAATAAAGACACCATATAGTAATGCGTCTCTCATGCTGCTGAATAATTCTTTTCGGGTCCACCTCGTAATTTTGTGCTTCTCGGTGAAGACCTGCCGCAAATGCTTTCCTTACACCTGTACCCAAATACAAGTATGCGGAGTTCGGACGACCGAGGACATACTCATAATGAGCGTAAAATTGAAGTTAGCTGCGTTTCTTCAACAGATACCAAGAGGGCAACATATCAAAAGCAAAGCTAACTGCACAGCTTGTAAATTGACAACATGCCCTTGTGCATTCATGAAATTCTTGGCTTTTTCAGCAAGCATTTCACCCCACGCAGTGTTGTTTGTTGTGCTGGCGCCAATGGCCAAAATAACCATTAGAATTGCTGTTCGGTCACTGCTCTGTTTTTCGTCTTGTGGCTTTTCAAACATCAACTTGACCAGGCGATACAACTCCTCGGGTGTCTGAAAAGGATGCAGATGATAGGTCGTGTCCAGATAGTTTGGCAGGAAGGATTCAGCGAGTTTATCGGAGAGGAAGGTTAAGGAAGAGAAGCCAGGAAGAGTATTTTGCTGACAGCTGGAATTGGGTGTCCCGAAGAAAAGAGATCGTTGGCCGTATAAGTCTAGTCCAGGTCCACCCTCTTCAACGTCGTCTCCTGACTTACTCTTCGTTGCCGAACCAGAAATTCGCTGATGGATCCGCTGCAGGAATGAGAAGTTAGATGAAGCGCCGTAATAGAGCTGAAGAACACAAGAGGGAGACGCGAGGTGTGTTGCAGATACGCTTCGATTGATGAATGCAGTGCCTGAACGGTCATCTTGACTCTGAAATATGGCATTGTTCACATTGGAGGTAGATGTGTGCTGCGAAGTGTGTCCGGAGGTCTCGAACAATGCTTGAGGTTTGCTTAGTGGTAATTGTTGCTGTTGTTGTGCACCCAATCTGACCGAGGTATTTAGACTAGGGTCGCCTTCACTTGAAATCAAGTGTTCCTGATGTTGCTCAATATCCACTCTCTTGGCTCTTTTCCTGTTTCGCACAGTTGAACGATAATTACAGGTTGCTGATGTCAGTTGGCAATTTCTGCACGTTGAGGCGCCATCACACTTTTTCTTCCGCCGCCGGCATTCTTGGCATGCCTTAGAGATTCGCTGATGTGTCTGTTTTTCTAAGGCACAAAATAGAATGCAAGTGAGTACAACGCCTCGAGATGGAATGCAAGAAGGATAGCCACGAACCGTCGGGATTTGGGGGATCTGTCGGAGTATCCATTGTGGGGTTTCCGTAACCCTTTAGGTGTTCGCGGATCAAGACAACTCGTCGAGACGCGGATGTAATATGACCAGCCTGATGGAAGTAACACTTACCTTCATGTCACCGGAAAGATGGCATTGCTCAAGGCGATATGATCCGTAGTTAATAACGAGGCGGAAATACGGATATGCACAATCCGCTAAGCAGACGTGAGATCCACTGCCCAGCAGCCAGCCAAGTGTACTGTAGACTTGTGGAGAAGGTCACTTAAGTCGGTCGATTCGGCCAATTGCCGGCATGCACACCGTAAATCTGTCTGCCTTGCTGCCCCTCAGTTGAATTAAAGTATCTACTTCCAGCAGCTGAAGAACTGAGTGAGAATGTAGCAAGACCGTTGGACTATTCTAATGTTTTTGTGATACTACTGACCATACCATGCAACCAACGCCAGTGTCTTGAATGAGGCTTCATTTTCTGAGTACGGTTCTTTGAGACAAAGAACGCCGTATCGCAAACACGCACACCAGATAGGCTGTCGTGCCTTCTGTGTGTGAGAGCGGAAGTAAGCCGGAGAGATATTGCAATTGCTTTCGTCTTCGTTTCGTCTTCTTATTCTTCCGTGTCTTTTCATTTGAAGCTCAGGACAAGTCATAAATGCATCCAAGAAGTGCGAGTAAATCACAAAATAGGAATAAAGCAGCCCGAAAATATGAACACTGTTCCATTGCCTCGATATTTGCCCCCCTGTGTAGTCTTCACATGTACCTCTAACCGAGCCCCTTGATCACATCGGATGTTCGAAGGTTTAGAGGTTGACGACCCTGGGGGCCTCGGATTATCCTTCCACCGGTTAAGATATAAGAGAGGTGCCCTGTTTGTAAACTAGCTATGTATACGTCTGAATGTGACTGTATTGGACATTCATAGAAGAGATATAAGAATCTCGAATGAATCATCCCCTGAACTGTGATCGATTCACTGCCAAATAAGTTTGGTGGTATCTTACAAACCTCATAGTCCCGAATTCCCAGTTCCTTAAACTCCATCGCTGAAAAGTAACATATCACTTGAATAGCCTCTTTCCCCTGACCCTCGTAGCAAACCTTTCAACCCCATTATGTTGCTGCAATTGCCATAAATTCAATTGACCGGCCATCCCACCTTCAGTAGCGTCGCGGGACCTCCTCAATGCTTCTCTTAGATGATCTGCTTGTAATGGTGCTCTCCTCAATTCCCTCGCCTCTTTCACCTCCTCGCCGTCTTCCATTTTTATGTCTTCTGCAGGTGGACTAGGTAACCCAGAATTTGGTTCTCCAGCTTCAATCCATTGTGTTTGAACCTTCCTTGCCCCTTCGATTACCTCTCCAATGTATTGTTTTGCGACCGATCGAATAGCTAGAATAACCGTCGCAGGAACTGATTGCGAAAGCGTTTGGTTGACAATCCTTCGAACCGTAGCATCCGCCAACTTCGCACTTCTAACTGCTTCATACCTTCGAAATTGCTGCTCGTCCATGTGCTTCACCAACACCGCCCGTTTCTCCATCTCTCTTTGCTTTTCTTCCTTTGTGCCAGATGCCATATGCGTAATAGTTTGGTCGACGCCATCGTCTTCCTCCTCATCTGCACTAGCATTTGATGTTCGACGCTTCTTTGCCAATGGGCCGTCTTGCTTATTTGAACCTGTCGCGGATTCTTCGTCGATTCCCTTTCCTGTTTTACTTTTACGCGCACGCTTCTTCCTCCCTGGACCTGCTACACTGCCGCTGACAAGTGACATTGTATCGACACTCGGAGATCGCTCATAATTAGGTGTGAAAACCGCCGACTCCGGTGGGAAGGATGTTTGTCGCAAAGGATGCGCAGAGGTTGTTGAATTGACGGAAATCATACTAGCTTTTCGACGTTTGCTGGGAGGGGCTTCAGAAGGTCGGCGTTTATGGGACGCTTGAGGGAGATTGATATTAGATGGATATGGAGGAGAATTGTTAGGAAGATCCTGAGGTGGAGAAGCCATGTTGAAGCGCGAAGTGGAGCGATTTCTAGCCTTCCTTCGTCATAAACTTAATTCTGGCCAACGTGATTGACGTGAATAAAGCTAGATGTTCTGAATAGATTTCCACGTCCGCACAACGCGCTGCGTAGAGTCATCGATACCGCTTAAATTGTGGCGTAGAAGCAGCCGCGGTGGAGGTGATTGTGTTACTGTCTCTCCTCAAAAGGTAAGAAGTTAGGGGATGGTTCAACGCAAAACGCAACCCGACTCTCCGGGCTGGCACGTAAGGCTGAAAGCCGAAGCTCCGATAAATTTTTAGTTCCTTCCCTTTGCGTCAAGAGGCGAAGGCGGAGTTTTAAGGTTTAGAACAATATTACAGTAATCTGCCGTACTTTATATCTTCATTAATTTTTTGATGTTGACTCATACTGAACATCAACAAGTTAATTCCCCTACATCTTCTAGTCATGGTTCAATTTACCAATATCGATTCTAAAGAGGTCGAAAATACCAGCTCAGAAAGAACCGACGATGTCAATGACAAAAATCCCTCGAAACGAAAGTTAGAAAGTGGGACCACGGATGGAGGGGAAGTAAGCAAGAAAAAAAAGAAGAGAAAGTCAAAATACAATGGATCGGGCTCGAGGAGAAGACACAGCATCAGCAGTAAACCTGCGAGAGATCCAAGAGATGAGGCGAGTCCAATCAGCGTGGAAGAAGAACCAATTGAAGAGGAAAGAAGTCCCAGCCCAGTCATTGACTTCGATGGGCTAAGCAGACCAAGTATGTTCAATGCTCTTATTCTCGGACGGTGGTGTTGACAATCTTCCAGGCAAGGGAGCTCGTGAGCGTCTCGATGAATCTCCGGAAAAAGCAGCTGTTCGAATGGAAAAAATGACCGGTGCTGTTCGCACAATTCTCGAATGCATTGGCGAAGACCCGGACCGTGAAGGGCTTCTTATGACCCCGGAAAGATACGCAAAAGCATTGTTATATCTTACAAAAGGATACCAGGAAAATGTGAGGGATATTGTGAATGATGCAATTTTCCATGAGGGACACAACGAATTGGTCATTGTGAAGGATATCGAGGTTTTTAGCATGTGCGAACATCATATGGTTCCATTTACAGGAAAGGTGCGGGATTCACAGAGGGGTTCGGAGAATGAGATACTGACCTGAGATAGATGCATATTGGATATATTCCGGACCGAGACGTAATTGGGTTATCAAAACTTCCCCGAATTGCGGATATGTTTTCACGTCGATTACAAATTCAAGAACGTCTTACGAAGGATGTTGCCCATGCTATTATGGAAGTCTTGAAACCCCAAGGTGTTGCAGTTGTCATGGAATCAAGTCATCTATGCATGGTTATGCGGGGTGTTGAGAAGACAAGTGCTACAACGATTACAAGCTGTGTTTTGGGGTGCATAGAAAAGAGAGAAAAGACAAGAAACGAGTTCTTCAGCTTGGTTGGACTCAATAGAAGGTTTTAGGAACTGCATTTTGGCGTTACAGGGTGGGGGCATATTGTGGTATTCAACACCATAAATCGGCGTTTATTCTGGTCTTAACGCCATATCTTTGTCCACTTGGGTATAAATTCTATCTAGGTCTATTTTGACCGTATTCAAACTTCTACTCTCAATCTTCGTGCAGCCTCCTGTGCTGAGTGAGTTGCGCTCACCTTGATTCTCTACCTTTCGACCCGCGTCTCTTGAAAACTCCCTCCAAAGGGAATCGTCCTGTTCATGTCTATGCACTATCGCACTGTGCCCAATTCTCCTAGATCGTTTCTCCTCAGCAAGCTTTGGACAACATCCCAGACTCCGTCAGCAACTTCATCTATTGCCTTTCCAGCATCCAAAACCCGCATGTTTCGTGCTTCGTCTTCAAACCCAAGCTGGCCATTCCGCAGACCCAAGAATCCTTCTCTGACCCTTTTCTGCATGGATTTCTCCTCGTATTTTTCCTCGCCATAACCTCCTCTCTTTTCTGCTTCTTCTGCCTCTAAGTCAAGGAATACCACCAAATCTGGTTTTGGTAAACCCACTTCAGGATTCTTGCACCATTTCAAATCGAGCTTCTTTGGTGAACCGTCCAGGTATTTGGCTGATGTGTATACCATTCCGGAATAGTAGTATCGGTCGCAGACAATCGTATATCCTTTCGCAATGAGATCTCGAATTTCCTCAGCCTTCTCCCATCTGTTTGCCGAGAAAAGTAAATGAATCGTTTGGTCTGATAGAGATGTGGACGATTGAAGGTAGGAATTGATCATTTGGCCAATCGATGTTGTCCTGTCTTCACAGCATGAAGGTGATCAGCAATGAAGTGAGGAGAGCTTGAGGGGAGGTATACCAGGAAATCGTAAACGTTTAACATTTCGTCCAGAGGCATAGAGAGAATCGCAGAGTCTTTTTACTTGTGTAGTTTTTCCAGCGCGGTCAAGCCCTTCAATGACAATAAATGCCCCGCGCGAATCTGGTTTCGAGCTTTCCAGCCACGGATATTCATCTTCTACAGTATTTGCCATGATTTTTGAAGATTTAAAGCCGAAGGAGCTGGGTACGACCGGTAGTTTGTGATACCCTCACTCATAGTGGGGGTTAACCTGGAGCTTGGTCCGGTCGCATAGAATATGTGTCTCAAGAACTAGCTACCTGCTAAATGGTAGAATTGAAGAATTTTCGAGTTCTATACAGGTAAGAATAAAGGTAGAGAGATATAGGTAGCATTACAGCGCTTTAATTTACTAACGATTCTTCATTTCCTGCATATAAGTTGTGAAGAGTTAATTTTGGGCGGAAGGCTTTTGCAGCCTCATCAACTTAATTCAGCCTTGTTCCTCTGGTCAACATCAAATCTCGAAAGGATAATCCTCTACAAGTGTCAACCAAAATCAACACAAACGACGCAAGAGCGTATTGATATCTGCCAACGGCTGAAGCTCCAATACCAGCCGCGGACACTCTTCAAGTGATCAAAACCTTAGGATTGGACGCGATTCAACCAAACGCGAGCTTCAAAGCCCGAATACCTGGCGCGCAATAAAGATCACAAATGCGCCGCCGCTTGTAGCTACGGCTTCGAGACATCGGAGTAACTGCTCTTTAGTTTAGGTCTATCTACTCTTTAGCAAGGTACAAATTCTACCCGCAAGATCTCCAGCGCCAACAGCGCCCAATTTCCATCTACGCCTTGCCCGACTCATCAACCGCCTCGAAGTTACACGACGTGCCTTTTCATAATGACCGAGCCAAAGTTGGTATGGAATCCAGACAACGTTCGCGATGTTGCAGAGTCTGTGGGCATTTCATCTCTAAACGATGAGGCTGTCAGAGCTTTGTCCCAAGAAGTTGAGTATCGAGTTGGTCAGGTCATTGTTGAAGCGATGCGATTTATGCATCAAGGGAAGCGGACAGTTCTGGGAACACAGGATATATCACAGGCATTGAAAGTATTGGATGTCGAACCACTTTACGGCTACGAATCTACGAGACCATTACGATTTGGAGAAGCTTCCTTGGGACCTGGGCAGCCATTATTCTACATTGAAGATGAAGAAGTTGATTTCGAGAAGTTGATTAATGCGCCATTACCAAAAGTGCCACGAGATATTTCATTCACCGGTATGGGTATATCAAGATGGGGAATTCTCTTTGCTAATATTTTGTAGCGCATTGGCTCGCCGTTGAAGGAGTTCAACCATCGATACCACAAAATCCCACAACAGCAGAAGCTCGAGCAAACGACTTGGTTCCTAAAGGCCCTGGTGCAAATCCTAACCTTGCTGCTCTTGCAGGCAACGACAACGTTTCCGTGAAACCATTGGTCAAGCATATCGTTTCGAAGGAATTGATTTTGTTCTTCGACAAAATTCGCGCCGCTATTCTCGACGAAGATAGAGATCCGGAAGTTGTGGCATTACGTGAATCCGCGCTGGAGAGTGTCCGGTCAGATCCTGGCCTGCATCAATTGGTTCCATATTTCGTTCACTTCATTGCAGAAAAGGTCACCCACTCTCTGAACAATCTTTTTGTACTTCAACAGATGTTGAAATTAGCGGATGCTTTAATAACGAACAAGACGTTGTTCGTTAATCCGTACATTTCTGCTCTCTGTCCACCAATCCTCACCTGTCTCGTTGGACGCACACTAGGATCCGGAGGGCAAGACGAGCTGAAGGAGAAGTACCAGTTACGCGACACCGCTGCTTCACTGATAGGTATCATCTCGAAGAAGTATACGGAATCCAACGCGCAGTTACGTGCTCGATTAGCGAGATCGTGTCTGAAGTTTTTCCTTGACCCTAGCCGGTCCCCCGGAGAACATTACGGTGCTATTAGTGGTTTGCTCGCAATTGGGGGGGCCGAAGGAGTAAGAGCCCTCATTCTTCCCAACCTCAAGGCGTTCGATTATGTCCTCAGCAAAGGACTATCCGAGCGAGGTGCCGAGGACAAGGATATACAGATGCTTATCGCCGTCATCATAAAAGCGGTGACAAGTCTCACCGATGGGTCTGGACTGCTTACGAATGGGACAAATGGAACGACGGACGACGGGCCAGAATTAGAGGAATATCTCGGTCCTGTCATCGGGAGTCGTATCGCAGGGGCCGGAGATCATAAGCTCAACATGGCGATTCTCGAAAGTCGAGAGAAAAACTAGTGGCGATAGAATATGCATTTGAAGGCGCGGATGGGCGTTTGGAAGGTGTCCATGCTGGGGTTATGGGGCTGGGGAATGATTATACAGCACATCATCATGAATTTACAATGGATAATTCCCCAACAAGCTTTTAGTTAAGCTATACGTGCAGATGTCTAGTGCTGTCTTTCCTCTCTATTCTTCATGTTATTGGTCGTTCCTCAGCTATCTCTTTAAATTCACGGCAAAAAGGAATCCGGTTAAATTCCCCCTCACTTTTACCCCACATCTACCGGCGCGGATAAATTTAAATCCCCTCTTCAACGAGTCTACAAGCAATCCGAGTGGAGGATCTTATATCATCCTACGGGTACCTTGTTGGCTGACGCAGTGCACCCGCAGCTCCGCATGGCTTGTTGTCTTTTGCCATACTCTACCCCAGAAAAAAGATTTCATCTTGTTAGCCGATGGGGCCTCAAATCGGAAAAACTCTCTCTCCACCCAAAGGGAAGATGTAATCTAGGTGCAGTAGCGTTGCTTATTGATACAAATATGAGATGCAACACCGTGAGCTGAGATGGTCACCATCATCGCCATGTTGCTCCCATTCTTCGGCCTTCTTCTTGTTCCCTTGACATCGGCCCTGTCCAATTCTCAAACCTCGTTGACCCTCTTCTATCAAAACAACCTCAATGTTACGGATGATGTTAACCATCTAAGCTTCATTGTACTTGATCCATTGACCGCGAAGGATGCATCAACAGCATGTTCAGTTGTGAATGAAAAGCTTCTGTCCGCGTCTGCCATTCGAGCTCACCAAGCTGACGTTGTCTCTTCGCTGTCCTATCAAGCTTATGCTGGTCGCGCTTCGACATCTCAAATCTATCGCATTGACAATGGGGTGGTTCAAGTCAACAGTGCTCGAGGGTTGACGTTCCCAACGTCTACCAACAGCAACGAGAAACTTCCTGTCCTCTGCACTCAATCCAACAATGCGACCCAAGCCTGGGCGTCTCCAGCCACGAATCAAAGTCAAGTTGTTATCGCTGCAGGAGGTAACAACATTGTTGGATACCGAAACAAAAAGTCCTTTCGATTCCTTGGCATCCCATACGCCAACCCTGTGAAGCGTTTTACATACCCAACGCTCTATTCTCCAAAAGGGCAAACCATACAAGCTACGGCTTATGGGTCGCAATGCGCACAATCTGGTGGCGGGAGCGAGGACTGCCTGTTCCTCAACATCCAGACTCCGTATATTCCAAAGGCCCAGACTCGAAACTATCTTAAGCCGGTCATGTTCTGGATTCATGGAGGAGGATTCACCGGAGGAACTGGTGCGGATCAGGCGAGTGATGGAGGCGATTTGGCTAGCAGAGAAGATATCGTGGTTGTGAACATCAACTATAGATTGTCAACTCTTGGTTTCTTGGCTATTCCAGGTACAAGCATCACAGGTAACTACGGCATTGCAGACCAAATAACTGCTCTTGAGGTAAGTTCTATGCGCATCACACTCCACATATTGGATCATGCTGACTGTGCAAAAGTGGACAATAAAGAACATTGCATCATTCGGAGGCGATCCAGACAAGATCACCATTATTGGTGAATCCGCGGGCGCCGGATCCGTCCGTGTTCTTTTGGGATCGCCACCAGCAATTGGGAAATTCCAGCGTGCCGTTGCCATGTCGAATCTTGGTGGAGGAGTTAATCTCGGGCTAACTGGTGATTATGCGACTACATACAGTTCATACCTCACAATTCCTCAATCCTACGCCCTCGCTGGCCAGAACATATTTGCCGCTGCTGGCTGCAATCAGACAAGTTTATCTGCACAAATTGACTGTCTAGACAAGGTCCCAGCCCTGCAACTTGTTTCACTCAACGCGAATGCCCGCTATGTTGTGCAAGACGGCCATTATGTCAATACGGAGGAACTCGACCTGGTTAATCATAATGGCAGCACAGCCTATGTCGATGTTATATTCGGGGTGACCGCGAACGATGGTGCTTCCTTCACTACCTACCCTAAGACTGAGGTTACCTCCGAGCTTGCGGGTATCCAAGCATCTCTCGGCATAACCGCCGCAGCAGCACAGTCTATCATTGACAGTGGGCTTTTCCCCTACTACGACACTGGAAATATTACCCTCGACTCTTTCAATGTATCAGCACGAGTATCAGAAGATAATCAATTCCGCTGCGTTGATCAAGCCACCATGTACGCTGGTTCCAAGAACAACATCTTCAAATCTTCATATTTCTACGAAATGCACCGCACGATCGGCGGGTATGACCCAAATAATATTGGCGGCCCCCCAGCTACTCCAGGGTACCCCTATGGCAACCCCAATCTCCCCTACTTCAGATACCATGGCGCGGACATGCCGTGGGTGTTTGGCGCCTTTGGCCCCGGTCAAAACTTCCGCGACGCTGCAGATCTTTATTCCCTCCAGCTCAGCACCTCATATTTTGGTGCATTTGTTCGCACGGGTAATCCTAATCCGCCAACAGCCTATGTGAAGGTTCGAGGCTATGACACGGTTCTGGAAGGAACCCAGAAAGCGGGCACGTGGAAGCAGGTCGGTGCTGGAGGTGATCAGGGCGTGTTGATGGAAATTGATTGGCCTAGTACTGTGAAGGGCTTTGCGGACTTGGCACAGTGTAAATGGTTGGGTTATGGAGTAGATTACTATGTTAATGGGGGACGATAGTTGAGATGGGATGAGACTAGTTTTTGAATAGACTGGTGATGTTACTATTTGCGCCACACTTATGAGGTTCTATTGTCTTGACTTACCAAGGCAGGTCCGTAATTATGAGGCGCATGTTATCCCTACTTGACAGAGGGCTCTAGTGCTAGTCGCTGGGTTATGAAAGGCGTATCACTAATCACCATCCCGACAACGTACAAGCGAGACCTACCAAGGTACTCTTAATCACAAGATTATGACTTGTTACTTCACCCATCGATATTAACAAACATAGGTCTATTGAGAATATCTGATCCTACAGTGCCGGATTAATTCATTCGAAAAAAGCAGAACTGAAGCTATTCGTAAACTCTGGTGATATATGTAGCTCCGTGAAACAATGTCCCACCGAGGCCGTTGGTTGTGTTACAATGAAAGAAGGTCCGCATTGACTCTTTGACTCTGCCGCGTGGGCCGTCCAGGTTTGGTTAGGCGGTCTTCCCGTCTCTCATTTTCCCAGGAAAATATCCATGCAGGGATGTCATGGATTGGCGGAAGATAATCTGTGTCATAGAAACATCTACTAGAAACATGGTTCGGCAATTTTTCACGGAGCTTCTGCCGATGTAGGTAAGCTGAGTGCTACTAAATAGGGCCGGGACCTGCGGAAATATGGATTGGACCCGTTATTTGGCTCATTGACACATTGGACATCGCCGAAAAGGGTTGGGAATTTTCTAAAATGGTTGATTACAAACGTGGTAGACTGGCACGCGAGTAATAGGGGGAGAAAATGTAATGCGTTATGATTCGTGTAGAAAGCTGCGAGAGAGGTTTCGTCTTGAAATTCTCAGAAGAAAGTTGTATTTTTACGGTAACGCAGTTTTCAGTGAAGTTCGGTTATGAACCCTGGTTACGACCCCTGGTTACGGCATCTCTATATTCGGAGGCGTCGTCCGGTACCGAGGCTCATGTGATGTAATCTGTCTTGCTTTTGACGAACCGAACACAACCAGCAACGACCATGACTGTGAAAAGGCTTGTGAAAACTCAATTCTTTGGCCACCGGTTGGCTGACTGTCCGACCTTCGCACACTGTTCGCTTCCTGCCATGTTTTGATATCTTGTTTATTATCACATCTTGTTTATCACTTCAATATTCCGCCTCTGCTGTACTATTCCGCTGTCTTGGTTCTCCTTGCAAGACAGCATCTGAAAACCCGGGTTGACCTTGGACTCACTTAACGGTCTTCTAGCATTCTTCTATCAAAATGACCAAAGGTTCGCAGGAAGTAGTTAGCCTTCTTCGATCGTCGTCGGCTTTAGCCCATCCGTCCCGTCTGGGGCCATGGATGAGGCATTTTGACAGCAACTCTCTCGGCTTCCTTGCTCCCTAAACAGTTACTGACACGGCTTGATGGAAAGAACAATCGCTGTCCTCCGACACTATTCTGCTATGCGAGCTTCCGGATACGAGTAGCGATCGTCTAGGCGTGCGCTAGGCATGGTCTCCCAGCAGACCCTCTATTCATCAAGCTGCGTCGCCAGTCCAATTTCCACAGTCAATGGCGTCAACGCATTGATTGGTCCACCATTCGCGGAGACATAAATTTTTTGGATCGAGAACAGACAGGAGAACAGGCACGAGAACAGACACAGCTTTTAGATTAGAACCTAGCTGCTGTCACCTCGACAGCTTCAATTCAAAATTAGATACGTCTAACTTTAGTCTATGTATCCATTGCCTCGGTAGCATCGCCAACCTCGACCTCAAAATATTCCACCCACTCCATCCCATCCTCTGGCATCAAGGAGAACATTGATCGAACAGAGTTTCGCGATATCACTTTGGTGAAACGTCAAAACCACTTTCCACCCTTCCGGTTAAATCTCCTACAATCTAAGGGTACCTGCAAGTAAAACGAGATTTGGGATTTAGTTTGCATCGGAACGCAAGAACTCCTACATGCCGTATCAGCTAAAGACGGAATTGGAAGGTCAAAAACACAGCACAAGTATAACCCTACAAGATCTGCTATTACTGCTGTTTTACAATTGAACTCAAGGAGTAATTTATTGGTAGTTCCATCTGGCTAATGCAGGCCCACCCGACTCGGCATCTCGCTCGGTGGAGACCTGTACTGTACAAAATATTTCACATCACTCGTAGTCAAGCTAAACAGGCCGGGTTCCATGGCCGGCATATCAGATGCGTAGATACTCTCAATTTGTCATTCAATCTTCACCAGTCTATACCATCTACGGCCAGCAAATTCTCCAACCCCTTTCAAATTTTCCGAGTCTTTCTCATTATGTCTGAACTAAGCCTTGGGCATATTTTCCTTCCCATGCATCTCCACAACCCCTGGCACCAACTTTTTCTTGGGTCCTATTTCATTGCTGCACATCTATACCTAACCCGACACTGGAGGCAAACTTATGGAGACCTCAAGTTTGGAACTCCTCCCCGACTCTAAAAGCTTTGGCATATTTGCTTGTTATACTTTCGTAGATCTACTCCACTCCGGGGCAAAATAGGAAATCTAGAATTTCAGACATAATACACATACGTCCGTACTCCCCTCTCCCCTGGGATGGCAAATCGTTAAAATACCATCTCACGTCCTTCGAGAAGCTGTCTCTGGGTCTCCTGGTCTCACTATTCGAATATCAATGCAGTGAACGTTAACGAGGAGGACGAGGACGAAGACGAAGGACCACCATGGATACATCACAGTTATCGCAGCATAGTCGAGCGCATGAGGTGGCGGGAGTTGCAATCTTGTTCCTTGTTATGTCCACAATTTCTGTAATTTTGCGAGTATACTGCCGAGCTATCTATATCAAAAGTTTTGGATGGGATGATAGTGCTGCCGTTGCTGCTTGGGTTCGTCTTCTTGTCTTTCTGAATCTTGATCTCTGCTAACAATTGCTGTTCAAAGTTCTTATTCGCGTTGTTCAACACGTTCGTTCTCCTTGGAGTGCACTATGGGACAGGCCAACATGTATGGAATATCCCGCCGGAGCATCTTCCGTTAGCTTTGAAGGTAAGCCATTATCATGTATCATTCCGAGTACCACGCTGACCCTTTCCAGTGGTGGTGGTGCTGTGAAGCTGTCTACGTTTTATCGAACATGGCCCTCAAATTGAGCATCGCCATCTTCTTACTTCGAATTGCTGTCGTCCGAATCCATCGAATCATTATCTATGTGACCGTCATCACCATTGAATTGTCCAGTTTCGCCTATTTCTTCATTTTCATTCTTCAGTGTATTCCATCCGAGTTCTTCTGGACGCAGTACATTGGCGGGAAAGGAAAGTGTGTTAACCCGAAAGTTACTGTCGATGCATCATACGCATACTCAGCCATCACATGTGCTTGTGATTGGACCTTGGGTCTTATGCCTATCTTCCTCGTCTGGAACCTTCAAATGAACTCCCGAACTAAGATATCCGTGGGTATCATTCTGGCAGTTGGCGCAATGTATGTTTCCGTCCCCAAGCTATCGGTCTCAAGTATTAACATCACCAGTGCCTCGACTGCGACTATTATCCGTCTTCCTTACCTCTATGAACTCTCCGAAGTCAACGATTTCCTTTACGCCACCGTCGACGTCGCCATCTGGTCCACCTGCGAAACCGGTATCGGCATCACCGTCTGCTCTTTGGCGACTCTTCGTCCTCTGTTCAAATCATTCTTCAATCATAGTAAGCTGTTTGGATCATCCTCGAGGAAGAACACCAGTGCGGGCTTCCCTGATCCAGAGGGTGGATACGTTAAGCAAAAGGACACTGGCGGTCCTTTATCAAAGCATGATGTCAAACTTCGAAACGATCTTCCATTCCAGGCGGGTGTCACAACAGTGATTGGTTCTGGACAGCAAAAACATCATGATGGAGATTCCGATAGTAGCGGCAGCGAACGACGAATCATTATTAATGAAAACCCCGAAGGTGATGAATCAGGAAGAGACAGCAAGCTGGGTCAAACACGATTGAGCTTTAGCAGTAAGGGCAAATGGAACGGCGGGAACAAAAAGAGGGATGGGGAAGGGGATTCGGGAAGTGAAGCGAGCGAGGATGCTGCTTGGGGTTTGAGCAATATGGGCATCAAAAAGACTACAGTAAGCACTGTTAGCAGTATACGAATGAAGGATATAGAGAGGAAACCATAACTAATGGATGGATGGGATTTGCTTTTGTATGTATATAACAAGATTTTGGGCGACAGGAAAGAGCGCTTAATGGTATACCCCACACGTTGAATTTACTTTTTCTCCATTCTCAGTATTTTCTTCACCGTCCCAAGCCATCTGTACGTTTCGTGGGACCGCGAGTAAATTGTACTCAGGCGGATACATTCCGCACCTTTTTGTCGCTCGTGCCAAGAGACCATGTAACTTGATTATCGTGCTGATAGGGCATCTTGGTCGTGTACATGCTGCAAGTGTAATGCAGTCAGCGAGCTGATTCGGTTAAAATCTTGGGGACCCCACCAGCTGAAACCACATTGCTTAGGGTCTATCACCTGCATGGCAGGTATATAGTTTGACGCTATCTTCAATGGTTCATCTGGATATTCAAGTGCTTTTATGTTCTCACGTTTCCAATTGACTACAACTACTCAAAGCACTTCTACGTTCGGAGTTGACTACAATCTACCGTCATGGCCTCCCGAATGGACTTCTCGGTATGTATGCCTCAGCCTGGATCTCAGTGCTCACAACTGAGCTCCATGAAACTCCCATTCAGTCAGCACTAACATTATCCAGACCTTCCACAACGTCATCGACGGGAAACTAACCTCCACCCCCAAAACCCGTCACAGCATCGACCCCGCCACCGAAGAGCCCAACCCAGAAGTCCCACTCTCCACCCAAGAGGACCTCGACAAAGCCGTCCTCGCAGCCAAGAAAGCCCAAAAGTCCTGGCAACACACCACCATCGCCGAGCGCCACAAGCTCTTCACCCAGTACGCCGATGCGCTGGAGAGCTACCGCAAGGAGTTCATCGACCTTCTTATCTCCGAGCAAGGCAAGGCTCAATTCCTTGCTGACGATGAAGTCTCACGTGCAGTTGCCATGATCAGAGATACATCTACTTTGGAGCTGAATGAAGAGACTGTGCACGAAACGGACGCCATGGTTGCGACAGTACGATATGTACCGATTGGTGTTTGTGCTGCGTTAGTGCCGTGGAACTATCCTATTTTGTTGGCCATGGCCAAGATTTCTGCGGGTTTGTGGACGGGAAACGCGGTTATTGTAAAACCGAGTCCGGATACGCCGTATTGTGGACTGAAGCTGGTGGAATTGGGAATGCAGTTCTTCCCGCCGGGGGTGCTGCAGGCTGTTAGTGGAGGACATGAGTTGGGACCTATGTGTACGGCGCATCCTGGTATTGATAAGATTTCCTTCACGGGGTCGATTGCGACGGGGAAGAAGGTAATGGAGAGTTGCAGTAAGTGTTAACTTGATATTTTCAGTTCCGTGTTTGTAAGTATTGACACGGGAATAGGTAAAACACTCAAACGCGTGACGCTTGAGCTTGGTGGAAATGATGCGGTCATTATCTGCGAGGACGTTGATGTTGATACTGTTGCACCTCAGGTAAGTTAACCAAGTTCAGAGTCCTTGCTCTCGTTCAGCATTCCCCAGTATCTAACCCCGAATCTAGATTTCCACACTTTCATTCATCAACTCCGGCCAAATCTGCATGGCCATCAAACGAATCTACGTCCATGAAGCCATCTACGACCGTTTCCTATCCGCCATGGTCTCACACGCGAAGAACCTTGGAGTGGGTTCCGGCAAAGACCCGAAAACGTTCGTTGGGCCATTGCAAAACGCTACTCAGTTCGAAAAAGTCAAATCCTACCAGGAAGACATTGAGAAAAACGGTCTCCACGCAGTTCTCGGTGGCTCCTCCAATGCGCTACTCAAAGAGTCTCTTCCCAAAGGCTACTTCATCACCCCCACCATCATCGACAACCCAGCGGATACGGAAAGAATCGTACGAGAGGAGCCATTCGGACCCATTGTACCATTGATGAAATGGTCCGGGTCCGACGACGCGATTGTAGAACGTGCGAACGATACCTTGACCGGTCTGGGAGCGTCGGTCTGGAGTGCGGATGTGGTGAGAGCGGAGAAGATGGCACGGCAGTTGCAGGCGGGTTCGGTTTGGGTTAATGCACATTTCTATCTCAGTGCGAAGGTGCCGTTTGGGGGACATAAGAATAGTGGAATTGGGATGGAATTCGGGCTTGTAGGGCTGAAGCATTGGTGTAATCCGCAGAGTTTGTGGACACCGAAGGCGAAGATTTAGAGTATCGAGGGAAGTAGGACTATGAAATTATGAATATCTAAGTGGAGTTTCTCCTAGATTCTTGCTGCTGTGAATATTCCGATGTGTAAAACAGTACCTACAGCTATCATCGAAGTTGAACGTCTCCAACGGTGAAACTACGGTTACGCCTTCATCGGATACTCGCTTGGCAGCCGATCATGAGATATACTTTTGATGTGGATTGTGGATCATCCTGACCGGGTGCTATTACCAACGCTCTTGACTAGGATTCCGTCTCCATTTCTCCATTTTATAGACGTTAAGCTTCCCCGCATGTCGAAGTGCGGGCCTAGTGGCAAACAGATGACATCCACATATATATCTAATGCAAGCACACCCTCACTGCTCGGTTCATGGCAGAAAAGGAACAAGCAAGGAATGCATAACTGTTCAACATCATGTTCAGGCACCAGATATACATGTATTAAGAAGCTTTCAGGCTAGTGCCCTCTGCCCCTTGAAGTGTATAGTACAATACTCACAACTCCTTTCCCTCAACCTTCCCCCCTTTCCAACGAACCACCCGTCTATTTACCATCTTCACAATCCCCACAAACCAGTACCAATTCAAGAATATGAAAGTCAAATTCGTGGAAAGATGAACAGCCACAATCCACATTGGCATTTCAAACGGTCCTTTCTTCACGCAGGTGCTTCTCCCATTCGGACACAGGACTTTGATAAGTACATCATCCGTCTGCTCTGTCATTGCGGAATAAAGATCTTGGAATAGTGATATGGCTGTGTAGGTTCCGTAAATAAGACGGCTGCCGGCAAAGACGAAGATGAGAATGAAGCCGTTGATTAATTGTATGAGTGAGCCATCGGCATGGAGCCAGACGGTGTAGCGATGGAGGTTCATGAAGATGTTAGATAGCTCGAATGCGATGCCGGATGCTGCATAGAAGTTGAACGCAGGACGCTATATAAACTAGTCAGTCATAAATTGAAAGAATACACGAAAAGAGCACGTACCCAGCCCGGAACCATAATCAGCAAACAACAAAAGCCATGAGCCACCATCGACCATCCGTACATATATTTATACTTGATCATCATGATTGCATGCCAGACGAAGTACCCATTAGCCACACCCAGCGCTACATTGGAAGGTTCTGTGTAACCCCATACTCGTTCCTGCCAGGTCATGCTTTTCCTCTCTTCGTCGTAGAATATCACGTACATGGATAATACGCTGTTGATGATGGATTGCGTAAGGGACACGATGTGGCAGTCCCAGTCGACTTTCTGCTCATGGCTGTATGCTGGGTAGATTTTCGGAAATAGATATGTTGCTATTACTGGGGAGAGCCGAGTATAGATGACGTGGAATAGGAGTAGGAAGAACAGCGTCTCATGAATATGGTTCGGTAGATGAGGTAGTCCCAAGAAATCCCCCACAGGCTCGAAGATAGTAACGAGGATCTCGGGTCGCCATCGAAGAAAAAGTTCGTACATCTTGTAACGAGGAGAGAAGCACCCGATTTGCGGAAATCTTGTGTTGTGGTAACTTGGCACAACATTGAAGCAAGTTTCCAGATCCCCGAGATGCACTATATAGTGTTGAAATTGACGACAGCGCAAGCCGCAGGAAAAGTTTCAGCACGTGCAAGCCATAAGGCGGAAGTAATCTCTACAAAGACACAATGCAACGCATCAGAGGCACATCCCGAGGTTCCACTACTGTACTTCAGCTGCTCGGAGGCAATACATGCCATGCTACACGCGTGCTTCACACGGAAGCGTCGCATGAGCGTACATAGCTCTGCCTGGTGTCAGATAAACACTCGGAGCTCTCGAATGACAAAGTGTGAGATCATCACTAATCAATATCTCACCTCAGCGGGGGGACTTGGCTAACTGACGAAAGGTACGAGTAGAGAGCCTCCCATGGATGTATTGCCCATTCTTAGCAAAGGTGCATACCTAAGTGTAAGACCTAGCCGTGAGCCTTTTCAGATAGCCTACTCGGAATATCACTGAGCAAATGCAGCTCGGACATTGCGGTTTGTAACGCGTGGTTGTTGGCTGTTTCAGTGGACAACGGTCAGAGTGTCCTCAGAACCCTCAGCGCTTTCGGGCTCTCGGTCGCAAAATTGCAGTGAAAAATGAATGGTAAGTCCGAAACAGTAGCAGCGCTGGGGTCTTCACGTCTACCAAATCGCTTGGCGACTGATCATTAAATATGAACATGACGGATTCGGTGCTTCTCAACGTTTTTTGGGAAGTGTGGTGAATATGTCAAAAACAACTCTGCCTGGCTAGGCGCGGATAGGTTCGTCGTTTTTGCGCTTAGTCATCATATTTCTTCCCAGACGTAGCGATGAGAGGACATCATTTTTCGAAGTGAAGAAAGGAAAGTAAATACACGATGGGAAAATACTGTGCTTAAGTTATGTACGACTCCTGATAGATATATTGCGATGGAGTTCTCTATCTACTTCTTCTCGTGAACCTCTTCACTCTCTTCACCACTTCCTAGCGGCTCATTCACCATATCAAGCCTCAGATCTTTTGATAGCAGACAAGCAATAAAAGCTAATGCACCGAAAGCGCCTACAACAATCCACAAGGTACTAATTGCATCCGCCATAATATCCCGATAGATATCCTGGACCTCCGAAGGGAAGGAAGAAATGACACCTCCGATCTGTTCCGCCGCCTTACTTCCCACGACGTACTTCTCCGGAATCAATCCAGCTTTCAGATTCCTCTTAAGCTGTATCTGCCATCTATTCTGGAACGTAGCATCCCCAATCGCCACACCAAAACTTTCTCCCAGACTCGTGAAGAACGAAACGAGAGCCGTAGCTATCGATACGTCGATTGCAGCTTGCGGCGCCTGAACTGCACAAAGTCTTCCTGGAAATAATATGCCCCCTCCAATGGCCGAGAGGATTTGAAATCCGATTTGGTTAGCTTGGCTGGAATGAACATTGAGTCTCGACATGAGAATAAACCCCGTCGTGAGAAGCGCGGATGCGAATACATTAATCCATTTGAACTTCTTCATCATAGACATCCCAATCCCACCAATTGCTGCAGCGACTGGTACGACGGCAATGGCTGAGAGGGACTGTACAGCTGATCCTAACAGTGAGTGCTTCTTACATACCACGAACTTCATTACTTATTAGCACACGTTGAGTCTTCGTTATTGGTAATAAACTTACATAAAGAGTGATGAAATAGGCATATGCCCACAACACCAATGCCTGACACCACGTAGTAACATATCCCAGAGACGCAGTTCGGTCTGTGAATATTCTTGGTGGAATCATAGGATTCTTCGCAACCAAGCCCTCGTAAAGCATTGTCCCACCAATTCCAACGGCCCCGATAGCCAGAGAAGCGATGATTCTTGCAGATGACCATGCGTAGAGAATCCCACCGGCCGTGAGCCCGTACAATATGGATATCAAGGAGCCGGTGAGAAGCGTCATACCAGTGAAATCGAAATGCTTTAACTTTTCGATAATGTCTATGGAACCAAGGGGTTGGCGCAGGAAGATCCAAATTGCTACCATGGTAGGAATGCAGATGGGTAAATTTATATAGAATATCCTGTTAATCACCGACCATCAGCATAAGTTTTTCGCCAAAGGAGAACGAAAAGCACTCGATTACTTACCATCTCCATGATGCTGCCTGCGACGCAGCAGCTCCAATAATAACTCCAGAGCATAGCCCAACAGCACCACTGAGTTGTACAATACCCATGTACTTTGCACGCCTATCGAGAGGCACCAGATCTGCCATGATCACGTTAACGAGTACATTGACACCCGCCGAACCCAGTCCTTGGACCTACAGTAATCAGCACATGGAAAACATAAGATTGGAAATAGTCTCTCACCACACGAGTAGCAATCAGCCATGTTATATTCTGCGCCGTAGCGCACAACAAACTCGCAACCGTGAAGATACCCAACGCCAGCAAAAGACATCTCTTATGTCCCAGCGTTTCCGCAAACCCTCCGTAAATCGGTTGAGCGACTGTTTGCGCGAAGAGAAATCCAGACCTGCACCAGTAGGCTTCACTACTCGTAGCATTCAACGACTTCGCGATGGCTGGGAGACTCGCTGCCACGATAACGGTGTCTAAAGTAGCGATGAAAATGCAAATGCACAGACAGATGAGCACCGGATAGAACGAAGTTTCTTTCTTGAAGACCGCCATTATGCTGAAAGTCTTGGAACGGAATATTGGAGATGCATATGTGATCATATAGTAGTACGTTGCATGTCAGCTCTGACGTCTACCTGAGTACGCGACTCAACTTCGGACGGGTTCAACCAAGACAGGGACATTTTTCCGCGGCAAAGTTTATCACCACCACTTGCGGAGTTAAGAGCTCCACAAGGTGTGTATTTTAAATCCATACTGCAGCTGTAGGAGGGGTTAAATAAACTTTTGCGCGCTGTAACGTCAGCAGCGAGCTGACTGTGTAACCCCACTTCGTATATTGGCGACAATCCCTTTCTGGAAAGGGGGGCGTACAGGGTCACAACAGCTTCGGAATAGGTAATCAGCTGTGAAGGTGAGAAGCTGAAATGTAGAGAAGCGGGCCGCGGTGACGTGTGATGGATGTACTGTTATCGGAAGGTGTATTGATACCAGTTTCTAAGTATCACGGCGCCATTGCCAAGAACGAGCTGGTGTAACTATAGTGCATTATAAGTACCATGGTACTTCTGGCCGGTACTTCGATCAGTAAGGTGACCTGTTACTCTGTACATCTGAAACTTCATATCATTTCCTCCTCTCTTAACAGAAAACCTAGGCTAGACAATCAACATGCTGGAAGGGGCTATTCTTTCCCATTTGTCGGCATTCAGTCGGACGTATATCCTCAAGACGTTGTCGAGAATCGAATATGGCAGCTTGCAGATCATTATGAAGGACCAAGGTCAGGAGACATCGCAGACTTTTGGTTCCAAGTCAAAAGATCCAAACATGCCTTCCGCGACTTTGGTTATCAATAACTCGAATGCATGGACGAGAATGTCAATCAACCTCGACCTTGTAAGCTCCTCCTGAGCAAGATCCAAAGAAGAAGCTCTAATGTCCTGTGATCGTATAGGGTTTCGCAGAGGCGTTCATGCTACAAGAATTAGAATGTGATGATCTCATGTCCCTAGTTTCCGTGAGTTCTTTCTCTACTCAAACTCCCTGATCACCAACTGACACACCCACAAGATATACATCAACAACTGGAAATTATTCGGCACAGGCAACGTCCTTTTCCAAATCATTCCGCGCGTTCAAAAGTGGCTGTTCACGCAGTCCAACGACAGTGAACGAGCCCTTAAAAACGTATCCGCTCATTACGACACCTCCAACTCATTATTCGCTGCCTTCCTATCCCCAGACATGAGCTACTCGTGTCCAATCTGGGATGTCAATAAGCAAGACGAGCCGCTCGAAGACGCACAAAGAAGAAAAGTACACAATATAATCGACAAGGCATGCATTCGAAAGGAGCATCATGTTCTTGACATTGGTGGGGGATGGGCATTCTTAGCCATCGAAGCTGTAAGAAAGACGGGATGTAGAGTTACGGTAATCACGCTCTCAGTCGAACAGAAAGATTTGGGAGAGCAGAGAGTCAGGGATGCGGGGCTGGAAGATAGGATTGAAATACTTTTGTGCGATTATCGATCAACGCCGAAGCCGACCCCGGCAGGTTTCGATAGGATTGTCAGCGTCGGAATGGTGGAGCATGTTGGAGAAGAATACCTTGAGACATATTTCTCAGAGATCAGCAGATTGCTGACCCCGGATGATGGTGTGATGGTCGTGCAGGGCATCACCGTGAATAACCAGGTACGTATATCGTTCGTTTCGGGAAGTTCAGTAAGAACTTCCGAAAATGTTCATTGTGGCTCGACATGTTATACAACTGCATCACGATAAAATGTGAATTGAACATTACTGACCGACTCCCAGCGTTTCCACAAAACCCGATCCAAGGTCCAGACATTCATCGATAAATACATTTTCCCCGGCGGATATCTACCATCCGTTCGACAGCTCATCGACTGTCTCGATACCGGTTCAGCAGGGGCTCTCGAAGTAGAATGCGTGCAGAGTATAGGACCTCATTATGCTAAAGCTTTGAGACTGTGGCGAGAAAACTTCCTGGCAAATTGGGAAACGATCAAAGTGTTGTATTTGAAGGAACGTGGGAGCATGTCTCCCTTGGATCTGGAAGCGTTCAGGAGAAGGTGGATTGTAAGTTATGAAAAAGTACAGATGAACTGAGATACCAGAGGCTGATGTTTTGATAGCACTACTTTAGTTATTGTGAAGCGGGGTTCCGAGCTGGTATCTTGGGAGATCATGTCATTACAGCGAGAAGACCACAGATTTTGACTGAAGGAGGAATAGTTCCACTGTAGTGAGTCGGGATTGGGGAGGGTTGTGTCTTTGGTCATCCAAGCGGGAACCAGAAATTTGTCGTTCCAAGGTTGGCAAAAGCAGTCAGAGGAGTACAAATTCAGGACTTGATTTGGTTCGCCAGGAAGTTCCACCACTGCAGAATCGATTATCTCCTCCTTGGTAGCGCCATTCACCCCTCTTCATCATTATTACCGTCTCATAATTTTCTCTTCGAGGTAAGGATGGAGGAATAGTTGGAGGAGCATCATCTCCGAGTCTAATCTTTTTTGAGGGATTGGAAAGTTGTTTTGTCTGTATGTCAATCCTTGGTCGGGACGTACCACCCTCAGTTATTGAGTCTTGATCAATGTTGAAGGTCCTGTAGATATTCACAAATGCTCTGATCGTGTTTCTCTGCTACGAACGGTCATCATTTATCTACGTGTCATGGAAAATAAGTGCACGGTGTATCCGAGGAAATGAAGAAGGAATATAGATATTGAGGCAAGGTTTAAGTATGCTGACCTTGTACCTTATATAATGCAGCCTCCATGCAACAAGAAATGACCCGTCCAAAGAAATAACGCCAGTCCATGAGCACGCATCAGAGCTTGGAATTCGGATGTTTTGCGGCCATCAGATGTTTATTCACTGGCGTCAGAGCCTCCTTGCCTTTGAGCACTGCATCAATGTTCCTCATCGACAACTCTTCAAATCCTATGTGTCTTATACAATGTTAGCGAACTCCTTCACGGGACTTCGAAAGAGTAGCTTACGTCTGCAAGGTACCACCAGCATTGTGCGAAGTAAGTGTTACTTGTCTCAATGCCTTTAACCTTTCATTGACTAACGGCTCATTCTGGTGAACATCCAAACCCACACCGATCAATTTGCCTTCTTCAACAGTATCTGCCAGTGCTTCTTCATCCACTAGACTTCCTCTCGAAATATTGACAAATCGGCTCCCATTCTTGAAGCTGCTCAGACGTTCCTTGTTTATGAACTTCTTTCCATCCGGACTAGCTGGAGTCGCAAGAACGACACAATCACAGATCGCTAGCATTTCACTTAGCTCTCCAAAGAATTGAGCTCCAATCTCACTCTCCTGCTCAGGGGACTTGCGAACTACATCGTGGTAGACTATCTTCATGCCAAATGCAAGGAAAGCTTTTCGAGCGATGCTAAAACCAATGTTTCCGAGTCCAATGATTCCCAAAATATGACCACGAGGGTTATGAGAAAGAGCTGCTGCGTTGGTATGGCAATCCTGGAAGTCGGCAGCAGATGCACGTGCAGCCGTTGTACACCTGTTTCGCTGTGAGCTAGGATCGCCTGGCAGAACACGAAGCTTTTACCATGTAAGGTTCCTGAACGTTGCGAGAATCAAGAAAATAGCAAAGTCGGCAACGGATTCCGATGAAGCTGCTGCACTGCAGGTAATGGTTAGCTCTTTGCGCCTGCAAGATTGTTGACCGTTCAATCACCTGTTACAATACACAATTCCTGTGGTTCGATATCAGCACCCAATCTTTAGATGATAAAGGAAACATACCACGATCGGCCAAAAGATCAACGTCTGCCCAGTCAAACCCGGCACCGGCTGAGGCGAATATTTTACAGCTTTCTGGCACCAGTGGAATGAGGTCTTTATCCCATCTACCCATCTCGCCGCCAGTATTCCAGAACGGTCTAAAGATGGCCGAAAAGTCCCCCCACCTCTTCTCCTTCAAAGCTCTCATAAACTCATCTCGCTGTCGTTCTTCCGTGGAGGGACGTATGATATTGAAATCTCTGGACAGCTGGGAATAGAGTTCGAGGTTCCATTTTACCGGATCACCAATATGCAAGATTATCGGCTTATCCATGACGCCCACAGTGACTTTTTGCAAAGGACTGAACAAAGTACCTCGCCCAAGGAGAAATGAAAGGACAGAGAAGATGAGACGGAAAAGAGGAAGTGGGATAATATGATGGCAAAGCTCTCTATCTATAAAATATAGCTTCAAGCATTGGTGGGAGTGTCCAACCTCATGATAAATGATAAATGATAGGCTCTGGTAATTGATCACTGCATATTCATGCAAGCATCCATGCTTGTGCGACGGCCAGGGCGAAACTTTGGCAACACCACGACCACGACGCAGCCTGGATATCGGTATTTCGGATTTGCCTGTTCGGGAGGGGAAGATGTGATGCCGCTGGAATTTGGCAATGGCGATGGACAGCAGCGGTACATGGCATGTTTATTTACCCTTCGGCCCCGAGACTGCTCGGACACCAGAGGGTTGCATCACAGAAATAAGACGCCGACATGACACGATATGACACGATATAACCTCAAAAGAAGAAGCACACAATCGAGCAACGACAATATCTGCGATCAGCCGGAACAATCCTCTGCCGCGTACATAGTAAAGTTCAATTCAGTCTTCAGCTGCAAATTATCAGAATGAAATAAAATGGAAGTCGATTTAGCCTCGGAATGCTGCTGTTCCGAGGCCCATTATTGCTGTAAACTCTGATTTTCCTGGCAGATCCCGAGAGAATCGATGACGACGAATTCACGAGCACGCTGCCATGGAAATACACGACTAATACTTTTGATAAGACTGTCGTCTTCATCTCCCTTATTCTCTTCACCGTACCACCAAAAACCCATCCGCCTGCTTCGCATCCCCATAATCATAATGTCATCAACAGCAACCAACCCAAAAAAAGGAGAACCCACCTTCCACCACCTCAACGTAACCTCACCTCACCTCACCTCACCCCTCTGCGCAAACCCATACCATACATACACAAACTAACCCACCCTCACCCGCAGAACTCCCAATCCCAGCGCGTCCTCTGGTTCCTCGAAGAACTCGGCATCCCATACAACCTCGTCCTGCACAAGCGCGTCTCCGGGCGCGCGCCCCCGGAGCTCAAAGATGTGCATTTCCTAGGCAAAGCGCCCGTCCTCGTAACACCCGCCCCCGAGTCTCGGGCCATAGCCGAAACCAGCGCGATAATGAGCTACCTGCTTCAAACATACGATACCTCTGGACGTTTCGCATCCGCGGATCCCATCCGCGATGAGATGCTGTCGTCGTTTGCGGGGGCCACGATGGGGACCATCGGGATGATTGAGTTGGTGTTTGAGATTATAGCGCAGAAGTCGCCGTGGCCGCTGTCGACGTTACTTGGGGCGGTGAAGGGGCAGGTGCATGGGGGGTTTACGGGGCCGGAGTATAAAGTGCAATTAGAGTTTTTGGAGAGGGAGTTGGGGGGGAGGGAGTGGTTTAATGGGGAGGGGTTGGGGAGGGCGGATGTTATGTTGAGTTGGCCGTTGGATTTTTTGGCGGCGAAGGGGTATGCGGATTTGGAGGGGTATCCGAAGATTGTGCAGTGGAGGAAGAGGGTGCAGGGTAGGGATGCGTGGAAGAGGGCGTTGGAGAAGGGGAATGGGTATGAGTTGGCGAAGATTTAGGGGCTGGCTGTACTGTCTCGATTGGCGAAGCACCGGCAGCGCAGAGTCCTGCGAACTTGTTACAGCTGCTTTGGTATACTCTAGCTGGCCATTAGTAATTCTGGAAGACTGGTGAGTGTCTAGTACTGCAGGTAGGTGCCGCTGGGCTCTTTGGTAACAATTTGATGATCTCAGTCACTCCACCTCTGCGCTGCTGGCGGTAAGAATATGGTGAAGGGTATTAAATGTTAAGTATATCAATATTACGATTATTCCACATCTCGGTCCTCTCCATGGAAAAATCTCAAAATAGCGCCAGCTACCACAATTCCATCATGCTTCAGATGCGCAGTTTCCTTTCCCTCCTTCGCAACATCCTCATCCTTTATCCCACCACTCTCCACTCGCATCTGAATCTGACGCCGTACCATATCTTCGTCGAAGCCCAAATGGCCCTGGCTAGTAAACAACCTCTCTCTCAGATAAAGTCCTTGAATCTTGGTATGCTCCGTGCTAGCCCACACTTCGACTTTGTCCTTCTCTGACAGAAGATTAGATGTGGACGAAGAAGGAACCGTTGTAACTTGATCCTGATGCATTTGATGCAGACTGAGTTTCTCAGCATCCGTCCTGAACAACTTCCGTCCCACCGAAGTGAGCTTCATTTCCGTATGAGCCAATTCCCATTTCCCGCCTGGAGTGGGTTCCACTTTGGACCCCAGAAGTCGGGACAGTATTTGATGTCCAAAGCATACGCCGCTGAACTTCATATCCTTCCTCTCGACCCATAACGCTCTCAGCAAATCTAAAAGCTCGGTGATCCATGGATCGTCCCCGTGAGCATCGTACATACTTCCGGTGATGAGTATGGCGGTGATTGACGCATCAATCTCGGAGAAGTGAGGTACATGTCCATGATGGCCATTCTCCGGATCGTTGACAATGTAATGCATATCCGTTTCAATCCCTAATGGCGGCTGGTGCTCATCTCCCGCTTCCTTGAATAGGGAATCGAAAATGTCACCGAATCCACCCTTTGCCTCTTTCGTCTTGGGATGAGGCTCGTCGGTCTCAAGGACTAGCATCCGTACGACATCCTTGGGCCGTTGATCGGAAGTTCCCGACGACATTGTCTTCGGCGAACTGTTCGTTGTCCTGAAATGGATATGGATATGATAAGATTGAGAAAACCTCGGCAACTTGCTATTTTGGTACAAATTGGGATGTCACTGCTTTGATTGTGTTTGCCGGCAGCTTCCATTCTTCAGCCCTCAAAGTAATTTAAGGAAATGCAATGATCTTCGGGTGGTCTCAAGGCGGGAAATGCCTTGACATGGTTCGTCCGTCGGATCATCAAAGCTTTTTCTTAGAACTGCCTTTGAGTTTAACTAGGGATTTTCAACGGCGTCTGAAGCCGGTGATTCCCCAAGCTTGGCATCCCACTGGATGGAGAGAAACTGGACGGGCTGTAGTAGCGAAAGTTTATTTCCCACAGACCAAATAATGTTACTTTGGTAATGCCAAGACTGCTCTCTTCAATGGTGGAAGATGGAAAGTTGTAATTACCTGATGCCAATGTTTAGAGGGGGGAGGATGATGATGGTTATGACGTTACGTGCGTAAAAATCCCAAGCACGGCAACTTGGAAATTGACAAGATGCAGCAATAGCAGAGAGTGAATGATAGTACAAGTAGACGACCTAAATCATGTGGTATAGCTTAGAGGCGTCAAAGTTACTGCACCTGTGCAACGTAGGTGTTCAGCGTCCATTGCACTAATTCGCCGACTATCTCCAAGCCGGGGAACCCGAAAATAGTCATCACCGTTTAGACAGCACTCTCGGATGACACGACTAATGGATCTAAAAGAGAATTGGCTTGATTCTGTAAAGAAAAAAATGACATCAGAAACAGGCAAATTAGACGTCAAACATCGACGGATCCAGTTCCCAGAATCTACCCTCAGAACGGTTATATTTGTCGAATGTGAAGATCCCGACTGGAAGATGGCCGCGAAAGTGCTGCAACTTTTGACAGAAATGAGAAAATTTTCCGAAAAGGCAGAAACAGTTTGAAACATTGGGCAATCCAGAACAGTTTAATGTATTCCTGTAGCTGAAATCAAGGCAACCTCTGGCAAACCTCTCGGTCGCCTCAGTCCCTCAGTCCCTCATACTGCAAATCTTGCGGGGTTCGCCAAGAATTTCCTGCTTGGGACGCAGAGGTTTTAAGCATCGCGGCCCTCAATGGAGTGTCAAAAGTGCGAGAGGTACACTTGTACGATTCAGGTAGAGCAGAGACATGGGGGAGCATGAATCTGGACGGCCCCAGACTGCGAAAGAACAAACAACACGGAATTTAGTTGGCAGGTTTGGCTGCAAGAATGTCTCTACCGGTATGCCGGACAAACAATCCCTTGCCCCGTCTGCTCCTGAACTAACTGGATATGAGCGACTCGGCTCAGCACGGCACGCACAGCAAGTCTTCTCCACTCTCGGCTCTCCACCACTGCGGTTGCAGGACGAAGATCAATCAG
Organism: Rutstroemia sp. NJR-2017a BBW; assembly: GCA_002946425.1. NCBI lineage: Eukaryota > Fungi > Ascomycota > Leotiomycetes > Helotiales > Rutstroemiaceae > Rutstroemia > Rutstroemia sp. NJR-2017a BBW. Next base: position 66,266 of record NJPT01000025.1, read on the forward strand.
TTGAGTTTAATCGAATCAAATCAGATGAAAATCAATCAATAGCTTCTCTGCCGAGTCTGCTTACTCGAGTATTCCGTAAACTTTCTGGCCATTTCGGTAAAACTTCGGAAGACGGCTGATTCCGCTCTGAATCGTCCGTTCACCAGGTTCATCTCCCAGCTTTCGAACTGCCGCTGCTATCCTTTCCTACTCAAACTCAAACTCAAGCCAACAGGGACGGCAAGGCCAGCTTTGGCCTTAAGGTTACCCCCTTTTGCTATGCGTCCCTGCGATGTGCTCCCAGAACTTCCTCATTCGAGACTGCAAAGTCTCAAAGCTGTAACCATTGATGCAGCGCCACACTCTGTCCTGACCACTGTCCACTCCACTGGCTGCCTGCCCTCTAGTCCAGGGCCCAAGGGCCTCCACTCTCGCTATTCCGCCAATGTGGCACCGTGGCACCCCACGGACCCAAACGATATCAATGGGTGTATATTTGTCGTTCTATGCTGGTTCTATCGGGACTCCCGAGCTGGCCCCCTGTCCGCGAAAAATCATATACCCGTGAAAAGATTCATATTCATGAGCCGTCGTGCTCCCCTTCCCAGAGTTTCTTTCTTTCAAAAGATGTAGGGAAAATGTTACTGGTCATAGCATCTGGAGATGAACATCGCCACCATTTCGATGAATTCGAGGACAATGGCGCGCGAAAGTCGGGCCCACTGCGAAAGAGACGAGGCCTACCGAAAGTGCATAGCGGGTGTGTGACTTGCAAGTACGTTCCTGGTATTACGTTCGACTTTAGGTTATGTGTTTGACAGTGAACAGAGCCCGAAGAATCAAGTGTGATGAGGAGAAGCCCGAATGCTTTCGGTGCAGAAGCTTTTACAAGGGCTCGACCCGAAAATGCGGTGGTTACGTCCCTCGGAAAGCCAAATCAAAACAGAACGTTAGGCCTAGTAGGAGCATCATCCCAAAGGACGTTACCCAAACTTTCCATCGGCCAATTTTGGTGACTCTCTCAGAAACCGAATTCGAGAGCCCTCAACAATATCAGTATTTTCGTTTCTTTTGCGATGAAGTTGGCAGTCGATTGGCAGGCGGTTTCTCCAACGAGTTATGGGGTCATATCGTCCTCCAGGCCAGCAACCAGGAACCTTGCATCCGCCAGGCTATTTCAGCAATTGGTGCCCTCGGTAGGGTGATGAAGGAGCACAAAAGAGGTACTGCTCCCCTCGTGAATGAAGATTACAGATTCGCCATTCTGGAATATGGCAGAGCTTTGAAAGGGATGAAGAAAGCGATGCCAATACGAACGACTTTGATTGCTACGCTGCTTGTCTTCTGCTTCGAAAACTTTCTCGGCAACCAAGCCTCTGCATTCAGTCAGGTACAGGGTGCAGCCAATCTTCTTCGTGAGTGGATGAAAGAGCGTGAAACTCGACGGATAGCAGATAGGAGCTTATCGCCGGCACCGGACGTCATTGAAGATGTTGTCTTTGATTCATTCCACAGGTAACTACTCTTCAAACGTGAAACAATGCCCAAAGTTCTAAATTTGGCTGACACATGCTTCAGTACACACATGCAAGTATTGAGCTGGCGAGACACGAAGATATCAGAAGCACACAGCATGCTCGACGGGACAACCATGTACATAGCGCCTCACGTTCCCGCCACCTTTTCCAATAGCGACGAAGCGAGCATGGCTTTTACGGGCATCTCGAGGGAATTCCTCCGGTTCCTCTTTGGCACCGCCAACTCCGTGGAGGTTGCGCGGGACCTCGAAAGTGACGGCTTCACGGATTCCGCGATTTGGAATAAGCGATACATACACTCCTCTCCAGCCATCCGCGCATTCCTCGACATTAATAACAAAATCGACCAATGGCATAACGCTTTCAAGCCATTGTTTGACCGGACGAAACCAGATGATCCCAATTTCGTTGCTGTTTATTCCATGAAGGCACAGGGGATCACCCTCCGCATTGGTTTCCGTCTGGCGTTTTATCCTGATACCCCCGCTACCGTCTATCTTCCTGTGTTTCGCGAGATTTTGAAGATCTGCAATGCTGTGGTGGCGAATCCATCATTTGTGCGGGGCTTCGTATTCGATGCGGGGATTGTTCCATCTTTGACTACGTTGACGAGATATGGAGACATGGAAATAAGGAAGGAAGCTATTAAAATCTTATTAGATATCGTGCCTAGAAGAGAAGGCGCTTGGGATGCGGCGGTGAGTGCGAAGAATGCGATTGAGATGATGAGGTTGGATTATGAGAAGATGAGCTTGGCTTTGAGGGTGAAGACGGCCACGGTCTCGGAAGCATATATGGATAATTATGTCTCTGGAGATGAATCGTCGCCACAGTCGGATAACTATTAGTTAACTATATATAGGAGATGAATATACGTTTATCAATATTCAAACACTCTTCGGATAATTGTGCAAGCTACCGATGATTGCCCAACACCCACTTCCAGAAACTGGTTCATCCCCCTTGCCCAACACACCATCTCTAATACTCATATCAACCTCAAAACCTTCCTCTCCCACCCCGCCCCATCAAACCCCTCATTCAACCCCTTAACATCAAACTCCTCAATCTTCCCAAAAAACCACTGACTCAAATGCAAAAACCCCACCCTCTCAAACGTCCCATCCACCTCCCCCTGCCCCTTCTTCCCCTCATTCCCCTCCCACCCATCTACCTTCCTCCAAACCACCATATCCACCTGACTCCTCTCTTTCTTCTGCCACACATCCCCCTGCACAACCATCGCATAATAATGATCCTTCCTTGCCTCAAACTCCTGCACCCCCTTTTTCTGCACGTCGTCTGCACGTGGTACACAGCAGCTGCAGTCGAACATATTGGATTGGTCTAGTACGAGAATGGGAGTGAGAGAACTGACTTTCTCGTTGATATGCGTTACGAACGGAAGAAGTGGCGCGATTGAGCCGGAGATTATGAGATGCGAGCCGGGTTTCATGGAGGAATAGTTATTCCCGGGGTCGGAGTACTCGATATGATGAGAGATCAGTCTCGGTATATATTTGTTACTCCAGCTCGGGTCTTCGATTTCCTCTTCCAGAAGGCTGGGAGAGTAATTAGTCCAGGCACTACTTATAGCCCCGTCAACAGATATCCAACTCCAGGACGGCGCGCGGTAGGAGGGAGCGGGGTTCAGCAGGCGAAGAGGTCGACCCCACGAGAGACCGAGTTCGAAATTCTTGCTCCAGATACCGCCGAGATAGTCCCCGAGAGAGCCGTCGTCGAAGATGGGGAGGATGCATGATAATGCGAGGAGTTTATCCCCGGGGTCAGAAAACTCCATCGCGTTGAATTTATCGCTGAATTGATACCATACATCCAGAGCCTTTGCGTATCCTTCGTTGCCACTCGCTGCCTGTTTCGTTTTATCAGAGAAATATCGATCAATATAAGGCTGCATAAGCCCCTTCTGATACTTGCTTCTTATCTGCCCTTTCCCATACTTTTCATCCCTACTATGCGCAGCCTCAAAGTTCCACGTGGTGCTGCATTCCCAGAGCAGTTGCCGGGCGGTGAAGTGCACGACGCGGGGGGCTGCAACGCGTTCGATGAAGGCCCAGCCTCTGCTCCCCAGCGGGGATTCGTCGATTCCGGAGATGAGACGGAGGTGGTGTTGACGGAGGTAGCGGTCTTTGGTGAGGCCGAGTGCGGGGGAGATGTAGATGGGGCGGTCTTGGAAGATGCCAGATGTGAAGGATGTGGAGGAGGAGGCGGAGAGGAGGAGGGAGGTGTGCTGGAATATGGAGAGGTAATCTGATGGGGGGGTGTTGGGGGAGTGGCAGAGTGGTGCGATGTAGATGTACTCGTACTTGAGATACCGAGCGATGGTAATTGCGTCGATGAATGTTTTTGGTAGTGATTTCATGTCGAGGATTTTCTCAATACCATACTCGCCATTATCAACATCCTGGGTGAAAGCTTCTAACGAGAAGCTCTTAGAATCATCACCAGAGTAGGCACTCAGTGAGATATATGACCCAGAGCCACCCTTCGTTTCCACAATCCTCGGCGCAATCTCATCATCACTAGACAACTTAATAATCCTCTCCGGCAACCTCACATCCCCATTCCCTCCCCTCCCACACCCCTCCCCATGCTTCTCTCTACACTCATCCAACCACCGCCTAATCCCCCCCAAACACCTCTCATCCCCCGAATTCCCCACCACCCGCTTAATCCTATCCACCGGCTCCCCCAACAACTCTCCCTTCTCCCCCCTTTTCCCATCCACCAACTCCCCCTCATAGTCCTCCCCCGCACAAACATCAAACCCCAGATCATCCCACGCAAAAGTTCTATGCGAAGCCGAACTCCTAGCATCTAGTCTCAGAGAATTAAGCCAGATTTCTTTTTCTACTAACTCTTGGATGCGAGAATGCCATTTGCTTGAGGTGTGCAGGATGCGGATGAAGAAGAGACAGGCGGCACAGGGAGTGTCTTGGTCGTTGGCTTTGCGGAGAATGGAGGGGTAGGGGCCGAGGTTTGTTTCGTCGGCTTTGAGATCGAGAGCGGTGCAGGTTGAGCAGAGGGGCATGTTGTTAGATTTGGTGGAGGATCAGCTGTAGGAATGAGGTGGGGAGATGCTTCAAGAAAACGACTCCGGGACAGGTGTAAGGAGATATATATATATACAGAAATAACAATTTTACGTCAAATACATGCACGCTGGTCGTAAGCATACTAAAAATCAATCATACCAGCTTGCAGTATTCTCAGTGAACCAATTGGGTATTTTCTCGTTCGTGACTGTGTGGGGCAACAGGCAACGACAACTCTCAGCCCTGTGAAATACAGAAGAACACGAATTCTTAAAAGTTTTATATTGGACGGAAAGTTTAGTTGGTATCTGGACTTTGATATTGAGGACATAGTGTTAAATATATTGATTGCTTTTTGTATCATGATATCCCTCTCACTCTCGTTATCCATATGCGTGGCGTGGAGAAGAAGGATTTCTCACGAACTCTACCATGCTAGCAGCAGGAGAGAATCGGCACCAAATGAGAACCCCTTTTCTACATGAATGTTTATGGGACATACTTCTATTATCTCCTACTAGACATACTATCGCGGGTTATTCACCAGCAATTCATCCATAGCTCTAAACATCGCCGTCGTCTTCCGATCAGCAGGATCTTCCCGCCCATACATCCCAAAAGCCACACGAACTCTTCCGAACCAAGTCGGTTGTGCCAGAGCGAGCGAAGCCATCTTAATATTACCATTGTCTTCGAATAAAGCTTTTGCGCCAATAATAACTGGTACCACTTCTTTCAACATGAAATCATCCAGCAGTCCTTCCTCCTCCAAGAGATATACAGACAGTAGATCATGGATGAACCTCGAAGAAATAGATATATCAAACTCTTGCGCTTATTTCCTCAGCTTGGGATCAAAGATGATAGGTTTCATGAGAGCTTGGCCCTCATCAACGACCTCTTTTCCTCCCGTCAGGAAATCCAAACCCCGAAGAAGTGTTCGTCGAGCATCACTCAGCTCTTGAAAAGGAGTACCGATCCGGCAAGCTTTGCACTCGCAAGTAAATCCCAAAACACGACGACGCTGCGAAGCAACCTGAATCGAGAAACCTGATATATAGCAAAAAGTGATTTCCTCCCCCACTTCAATATCTCTGACCGCAAACATCGCCGCAGCTTCACTATCTCTAGGCGGAACCTTCGCATTCGGTACGCAGGAATGGTTGAAGCGCGGCATAAGGACGAACAATGCATGGCCGCGAGGTTGGGATGTGTTGTACTTGGAGAAGAAATTCCCGGCCCAGACATCTGCCATATTGGAGAAACGTTCGCCGCCGTTGTTTCGGAGAGAGAGGAATTGTCGTTTGGCCTCTGGACTCATGTTTTGGTAAGCCATCCTGGCGTCTGCCTCGCGGAATTCTGGGGGGTCTATTTCGGTGATGGAGAGAGGCTGCTCTTCCAGTATCAAGGTTCCGCGCGGGATTTTGAATGTGGAAAATGCGCCCCATCCTTTTCCTGGTGAGGGTTTGAGTTCGAATGGAGAGTTGGGAGGGATACGCAGACTAAGATATGCTTTCTAAGTCAGTTGAGATCTGCAGCACAAGTATGAAGAGCACTTACGATGAGTTTGGGGCATGTTCATATGTTCGAAATTGCATGCGAGAAAATTAGTGCTATGAGTTATTAAAGAGATACGAAATAATTGTATGGAAAAAACAAGTGGTAAGGCGACAAATGCTTGTAGATATGAAGCGGGTGTTTGCATGAGCCACGCCATATGCAGGCTTCCATTTAGTCACTTATTCACTGTTTGGTTGGTATCATCTTTTGATAAACTTAGAAGATATATTTCATTATATGATAGATCAAATTCAAAGTTGAATATGTTTGGGTGGGAATATAATCCAGCCTTCCACTAGGGGGTGTGCTTAACTTTGATATTCTCAATATCCAAATCTTATTTAAACATTTAGATATATAACTATATTAATATTTAAATTTCACTTGAACAATCAGATATATATAATTATATTTAATTATATAAGTTTATAATGTTCAAATATTAGTTGAACAATCAGAAGTTGGTCGGTGAGTGAGTACACCCCCTGGTGTTCCATCTTGTTATCAATGTTTACCTCAACTTCTGGGAATCAAACGGCAGAACCACGCTCTACGCATACTCTTTTAGTGCCGCTTTCTTCAGTTTCGGGAAGTACTATTAAAATTTGTTAGTAACAGTTCTCAAGGATCGAATTCGACGAACTGAGTGGCAGGCATAGTCAACTTACTGGTGTACCGAATCCGGTAACGGGATCCCAACCAACTGCAGTCGGGAAGCCAGCAACTCCGCATCCAATTGCAGTCCCATTCGTAACGTCTGTGAATGCCTTGTATCCACCACTATAAAGCCATGGATTGAGGAAACCTAGTGTGGGCTTGCCAGCTGCAATGAGTGCGTCGTTGACCAAACCAATGATGGCAGCAGCAGCCGGGGCACCTAAGTAAGATAGACATGTCAGCTATCACGCTCATACTGCTATGGAATGATTAATAAAGAAGTACGTACTAGCACTGGTTCCATCCAGACCGACAATTCTTCCATTCCAAACGGTTCGGTAATGGAATCCTTGCGCACTGATATCTGGATAAGCACGACCATTGGGATTGTATAGACCCTTGTACAGACTGCCGATACCAGAAAGGTATTTCTTAACAGCAGAATTCTGATAAGAGGGACGAGAGAAGTAGTTGCTGAAGCCAGAACCGGAGGCGAAGCCGTTGTTTGGATTGTATGCACTGATTTCAGGGAAGAAATTCATGGTGGCCCCAACGGTAGTCACCTATATGATTGATTGAGTTGTTAGAGACAGTGAAGAAGGAATGACCAGTTATGGATCGTACAGATATGTAGAAAGAGAGTACTCACATATGGACAACTAGCAGGGAAAGCAGGAATGAACATGGTCTTATTCTTTCCATCATTGCTTATACAGCCGCCTTCCGGACCAACACCACTGTCACCTGACGAGAAGAGAACAGAGGTACCTCGAGCACCTAGTTGAGCGAAGCCTTTGCAAGCGGCTTTTGCGTATGACTCAGGAACCGTTTGCTCGTCATCACCATAGGATGTTGAGATAACCTAATCTCGTTAGTTATTGTTCGTGCTACGGCAGGAGGGGTTAATGAACGGAGAACTTACTCCTGGCAGATCATCTTGGTCGAGAATATAATCCAACCAGACCAAATACGGTTCATTGGTATCAGTCGGTGTATTTAAATCCGGTTTGAAAGGTGGACTTCCACCGGTATTATAAGCTGTCAAATTTGTAGGCCAAGCAATACCCAAGATTGTTTCAGCATCCAAATTGCCCTCCAAATCTTTTCCAGCATCTACTTGCTCAGGCGTATTTGGTGTTTGTTGATTATCACCATTATTGATGATTTCAATATTGAACTCATAGGCGGCAGCAACAGCCTCAGGGCGATAGTTTTGGAGGAACAAGGAGACATCTGAACGATTGCTCGTCTCATTGAGGTAGTTGGCGTACCCGATGAGGTTCTCGCCCACTGCTTGCGGAGTGTAACTGTAGGTACCGTAGAGTGTACGGAGACAAGTTGGAGTGACAGCTGTGGCGACGCAAACATCACTAATATTTGGAGTAGTGTTGTTGTAGCCTTTGAGGGATAGCACCGGCCTATCGAAGCTAGCATCAACGGTCTCAACTATCTTGAGATCGCTGCGAAGAGCCTTTGGTCGGAAGAAAGAGTTTGTAGGCTGAATGACCTCAATGTGAGAGTGAAGGTGCTCCGGAAGTGACCATGATGGTGTTCGGACAATGAAATCGTCGCTCTCTTTGTGTTTGAAGACGGAATATTTGGTATCAAGCAACGATTCGACTTCCTTCACAGGCAGTGAAACTGTAATCCAGTCCTTGGCTTTGCTGTAGTCAAGTTGAGCGCTTTCGATACCGTTATCCGCAAGCCATTGATGCACTAGCTCCAATGAATCATCAGACGGCTTCACAAGTTCATCAACTTCGGATGAGGATAGGTGCTGGCCGTATCGGTCATGTGCGGGATCAGAAACTGGTTTATGGTCAGTTTTGAGTTTAACATAGGTCGGACGACATTACCTTCCCACAACGCCTTCTCCAATTCATCAAATCGATCTTGTTTCAGACCAATTCGAAGATTCAATATATGCTCACTCGGAGCAGCTCCAACTCGGGCCCACTTCCTAGGGACATAATGCGATTCTTTTAGTGCATATGGAGACCTCGAGCGGATTGGAGTGCTTGAACAAGCTCCCAGAAAGAAGACCGACACCGACAGAATTGAAGTCAAATGCATCTTGAGTCCGTAAAGAAACGAAAGAAAACAACTCAGAATGACGGGAGAAATGAGGGGATAACCTCACTTATTAAGTACAATGCATGCCCTGATGGTATCATTGCATGGATGCATAACCCAAGCTCTCTTTCAGCTAAGAAGTTATCATCCCGAGTACTTGTGTATCTCTTCCAATGCAAGTATCCTGGTAATAAATGGCGGCAACTCCCTATCACATGGCTCTCACTATAATTTTGATTAATTGATATGGTAAGAAATTGTTGCACCGTTGAGGTCCAACGTCGCCATTGCGCATTGCCACACGAGAAAGCGTCTTCATTGGGTGGCATTACGGGTGAACCTCCACCCCGCATCTAGGAACGATAATCTGCCAAGAGAGGGCGCACAGGTCCATGCTGGAATAGGAAGCTTGCTTGTGTCGCCAAGTAAAGCCCAAGAAAACACCAAGAAGAGATAAAGATAATTGCTAACTGCAATGCGTACTTCCAATGTAGATATGTTGGAAGTCGGTCCAACATTCCCGTGCTTGTCAGTATCGGCGATAAGGAGAAAGCGTGTGCTAGGGAAATGACAAAGTCTCAATGAACCCCTAACAGTACACGGCTCACGTGAAATCTCACAACCATGGTAAGTACCGTCATTCATTTATCTGCTTTTCTTTCTACGTCCATTTATTCTGGCAATCCATGCATGCAAAAGTGTCCCAGTTTCCGTGAACGCCAATACTGCCACCTGCGACGAGCGACAATGTTGTGTTGCTCAATTATCCATCCCATCCGTGACCCATATAGCACATCCGCTTATACCCATTTCTGCACTGCCGTTCCTCCCCTCTTAAATTCTGCCATGTCGCCTAAGACTTGGCTCTTGTCTGTGTGATCCTTGTTTGGGAAGGTAGTTGCCAAGACCCAGGCACGCTCATTGCTACCTGGGTAGGCACGAGAAATAAAACTATACACATCACCAACCGTGTGGCTAGTGTTAAATCGAGCAGGAAGACGGGTGCCATTAGCTAATTGAATTCGGAGATTGAGGGTAGGTTGACTGGCATCAATTTCCATGTCTGGCGCGCTTGTGGATGCAGTAGAAGCTGGTGCGGCTACTGCAGGTTCGGACACAGCTGTATTACTCGATCCTCCAGGGGTTGGGCTACCGAGTCTCACACCTGATCCGCTGAAGGGCTTATAAACCTTTGGCGGAGCCTTGTATGGACCTTCGTGCTTCATCAATTGAACATCGACGGGTTGATCTGGTCGGACGCCCATAAGATGAAGCGGAGCTCGCCCTCCTCGGATCATCTGTAAATCGGCGGCGTTTGAGGGATCGTCGAAACGCCGAAGCGGGCCATCCTCAATGCTGAAACCTTCCTCCCAGAGATGTAGTATACGAGTTTGGGTAGGGCCAACGTCGGGAGTTGCTTGATTGGGATTGGGTATAACTCGGGATGGTGTGTCATCGCCACCCAGGGTTTGACCACTGCCATGGAATCGAGATGGTCCCGCTCCAGATTGTGACGGTTCACCACCAGGTCTTGCTGTGTTGCTATGAGTAGTTAGTAATCACTATTTAAGATGAGAACACAGATTATCGGCAGGGAAGACATACGCCTTAGCTTTCTTCAGAATATCGCTCACGACCTTTCTTGGATCATTTCTGTTGGCATTGGAAGGATCCTGGACCGCCAAACCCGACTTTTCACCACCAGCAAACAAATCTCTCGGTTCTCCTTCTGGTTGGTAGTCTTCATCATCCGAATCATCGGAATCATGCGGACGACCTGGACGTGAAGATGAAGACGATTGGTTTAATGACCCAAGGGTTGCGATGCCTCCTCGCGGGGCTGCCGCCGGTTTCTTTTGTGACGAGCGTGATTGAGAAGTTGTATCCGCGGGAGCAGGTCGTCCATCTAGAGTGCGAGGTCCCGTGTATGCCGGAGGTTCTTCTGGAGCTGCTGCGGGAGTCGCTCTCGAGGCCTCTGCCGAACCTTCCTGATTGTCCAAGTATAGCGCTACAGCATTTTCGACATTCCATTGTGACGCGGCAAGAAAGTGCTCAGCCTGTGACGTGAGAGAATGTCAGCAAAGTGACTATGATCTGAGGTAATGCCGTGTTCGTGGTAGTGCAACTTACATCTTCTTGTGAAGCGCCGAGCAAATTGCGAAACTCAGCGACCTTTTCATCCTGATTGTCCGCCATGTTGGAAGCTTCGGAGGCGCTGAGGTGAGAGATAGCAGAGAATGAAACTGAAGCTTTCGTTGTTTGAGTTAATTCGTCTGACGATTTGAATCCGAACTCTTTCTTGGTTAGGTGTGAAGCTATCCCAAAAGACTATGTTCCTGGATTTCTTGCTTCGAAATAAATAAACGTGAACCAACCGAAGGCAACGCTGGTTAACGTCAGTTCAGGTGAGTTAGGGATTATGGTGGGGCTAAGACTGGAAGCTTCTGATAGAATCCTGGCTCCCCGCCACGCCCACCACGCCCACCACGCCCGTTCCGTGGGAATAACGTTTATCCGATAGATATTCAACTTTCACCACCACCAGGTCAACAACAATAATCTTTACCATCTAGTTGTCTTTGTATCTTTTCGCAGAGTCGTATTCAGGTCGACGGAAATACAGGCTCGGTAGGAAGCTGACGGCATTCTATCTAGTTCACCAAATTATTCAACATGGCTTCCGATAACGAGAATAATCCTCTCACTGAATCTGGACTAACGATTCCCTCCGACTCCGAGCAATACTCTCGGCAAGACGACGATGTCTCGCCCTCCCCGCCCTCTTCTTCGAATTCTCCTCAAATGATTCTATACAAGCCACCTACGTTCTGGGGAATACTGAGAGGGGCTGCCATCAACCTATTCTTACCATTCGTCAATGGACTCATGCTGGGATTTGGCGAACTATTTGCACATGAAGCTGCCTTCAGACTGGGCTGGAGCAACACGAAGGTAAGAGACTGTTGTGCAACTGGCACAGGTTATAATTTTTCCCCCATACGCATTCATAGGTCTGGCTCAAATGGCCTACGATTAGCCATGACGTATCTATCCATTCCCTCATATTCGAACAAAATTCACCCTAACCACTCCTTCACCACAGATCTTCCCAGACACACGGAGAACAGTCGGCCCTGGGGTTGAAATACGACCAGATCCGATAGAGAGGAAAAGGCGGGAGGGGAACTTGGACGATTTGACAAGTTTGGAGTGAAGGAACCATCACATCAAGCGCGAATACGTACCTCACATATCGGCGTTGGGGATCGCATTCAACTCTTGTAAACCCTTCAAGGGATTCCACCATGTATTACGACGCACTTAAAATGGTATTGCATGCATAAGCAGGCGCTGCAAGCTCTGCAAGCTCTGCAAGCTCGCCGTGGCTTGTGGGTAAAGGAGCAGCTTCGCATATTGAGGCTCAGAGTGGAGGGGTAGCCGAGGCTTGAAGATAGGCAACTTAGCTTGCAAAAGAGCCGGTTGGGGAATGTAGTCTTACAATGCACAATGCACACAATATGCCTAGATTCTAGAAATACCATTCTCCTTGCCGATAGATAATTATATACCTGTTTTGGTAAATCTGGAATGCTTTTTATATGCCGCTCTCTAGACGCTTTTATGCGTGGATCAGCCTTAATGCATAATCGGCTAGCATAATATTGTAACTTTATGCAAGCCGCTTGGGACTATCACCAAAATAATTTTTGCGACAATATCGAGAGCATACTTTCGTTCTCATCAACCGCACAACATGTTACCCAGCAGAGGGTTGAGATGGTCGAGTCAGGCCGGGGGACTAGGGAGAAGGCGGATAGAAGGGCTTGCGATTAGACAGGTATTCCACCAAATTTGCCCAAGGGTAATTGGCAATTGCTAATGGCCCAGTAGTTTTCTTCACATGTATCAAATCGACCCATTAGAGCACATCCAGTTCTTCCCACCGGCGGCGCATTGTTTTCGAAGTCTTTCACAAGATCCCCAATCGCTCACTCAATACGAAATGGCGCTGCAATCCGATTTGCATCGACGAACCCCGCCCCCACCGTCATCGTCTCCTCAACCTCAACCCCATCTACTGCCCTACCTACACTCAACGATGCTTCCACCTCCGCGCCAACTCCCGAAAGTACTTTCACAACTACCTCCCTCGACGGCGTCACTGATTTCCAATCGGATCTCCTTAACATGCCCGAGCACATCGGCTACCTGAAGGAACTGGGGTTAGATTATGGCTTCGGAGCCACCTCTGTTATGGAATGGACATTAGAACATATACACGTTTTTTGCGGAGGCCCATGGTGGGTATCTATCGGTCTTGCCGCTGTATTCTGGCGTCTCGTCCTCGCAAAGCCGAACTTTGACGCTGCCGAAAATGCCACCCGCATGGCCGCCATCAAAGACGTCACCGCACCCATTCAAGCCCGGATGTTCGAAGCCAACAGAGTTGGAGACACTACGGAAATGCTGGTACAACGTCAGGAGCTAGCGAGGATATATAGGAGAGCAGGCATCAAACTCATCAAGAGTTTCACCCCCGCACTACAGATTCCAATTGGGTATGGAACATGGAAGCTTTTGCGTGCGATGGCTCTACTGCCGGTTCCTGGTTTGCTCGATGGTGGTATTCTTTGGTTCTATAATCTGTCGATTCCGGACCCGTACTTCATTCTTCCTATCATCACATCCGGCATTCTCCATTTGGTTTTAAAAGTAAGTCTTGATCTTTTAGTGTAGAATACGGATCTAACCGGCATCCTTAGAAAGGTGGAGAATCAGGTGTAAGCAATATCGATCCTGGATTGCAGAAGATATTGATATGGGGAATGCCCGCAGTCTCTCTCGTATTTACATCATTCATGCCTGCCGCCGTGCAGCTCTCATTCTTAGTTTCAAGTTTAATGTCCGCTTCACAATCCGCCGTCATCAGAAACACAACCTTCAGACGCTGGACCAACATGACGCCACTACCTTCTACCTCTCCCAGGCCTAACAACCCAGGTAAACTTAGGCTCAAGCAGAGTTTCTCAGACCAGGTCGGTCAGGAAAAGTCCATGAGTTCCTGGGATGGAACGCTTGCATCGGTCATGTCAGGGTTCCAAGAGGCTAAGAGCGCCGTCATGAATAAAGCACGAGAACAGAACCAGAAAAACAAATTCAAGTTGGAGAAACGTGAAGCGGAAAGGAGAGAAGAACTTGCGCAGAAGAGAATGGCTCAAGAGCAAAGAGAAGCAAGCGAGCGAAGAAGAAGGGAAAGAGACATTAAGCGAGCCGAGAAGAAAGGAAGGAGATCTTAGGAGAGCGGAAAAGAAAGGCAAGAAGAGGCAATGAATGATTTGGATCAGTGGATGAATAGACGCATAGATGGGCGTATGTGTGTGGATACTCAGTTGATGATCTCTGTGTATATTATTATTGCATGATCGGAAGGGAAGTCTTCTCAGGCTCGTCTCCGGCGATTGCATGCATGATGCCATTGTATAACAGTCGGTGGATCAGGGTAAAAATGACTGCATGGGAAAGAAAATTGTTCACAGGAAATATGGAACTGCTATGTGGATAGCTGATGACTATGATAGGTTTTGCATGATTGGAGGCGCTTTAGGTTTGTCTTCACAGTGTTTTGCTCGTTCGGTGGGTGGGTGGGGATGTCGATGACTGTGGTTAGATGTTAGACCTCATAAATTCACCTCCTTTTCGAGCTAGCTGTTCTTTGTGGGCTTTTCTTTGCTCTTTAACTTGCAGTTCAAATCCTTGTCTCGTTGGTTTCATTTCTCCGTTCCAGCGTCTGACTTCACCGTTCTGCCCTTCGACTCTAGTTGAGAGAGAAAAGCGCTGAGCTCCTAGACCCGTTCTCGCTGAACTTCGCTTCCCCTCATTCGTTCATTCGCCACGAGCCTTCTCGAGCATATTTTCTCACATACAGAGCCTTCTCAAGCATATCTTCTTGACTCAGCCCAGCATATCATACTTAATAATTAGCGAGTGTCTAAGCCCCCAAATTCGCATCGAACCATCATTGGCGGATGTTGTGTCGTATTATCAATTCTGCATATCGAATGTAACCCAGCAGTTGGCTGCACACTGCTGAATTCAGGAGAGATATTGGGGGCCATGAAAAAAACCCTACCTTATATAGTCGCTTTGTACGTAGTTTAAGATTGTTTCATTTGTTACTTTTTAGCCTTGCTTGAAATTTCATTAAAATGAGCCAGTCTATAGTACCATCTGTATGCTACTCGACCTGCAGTACGAACGATCACACTTCCGTTTCCGAAAATGTGGTAGAGCTAATTCTGCTATAGATACTGCATACCTCGATGCACAGAAGATCGGGAGGGAGCCAGAGTTATGTGCAGCTGATTCGTCATTCAATACCGATTACAGTAACTGCCAGGCATGTGTTTTCATCAATAGTGAAAATGCTACAGTTGCTCAGTCCTATCTGACTCCCAAATTCGGGATATTCCTTGACTATTGCTCCTCTTTACCTACATCGGGATCTGCAAGTAGTGCCATATCAGCAACAAGCACGGCTGGCATATCAATATCTTCACTACCGAACATCACCACTGGTGCTTCATTCTCCACGCCATTAACTACTCATGGATCGGCATACAGTACCATCACAACCTTGCATACCCAATCCATCCCCCTTTTCAACGGAAGCATAGTAACCTACACCTTTACGGATGTAATGACCCTAGAGGATCAACCAAGTAAGCTCTCCTATCATTTGGAATGCCCAAGGCTGATCAACATCTCAATCTAGCCTCGTCCAGTACGCTTTCCAATGTGCATGCGAAATCATCATCGTCTCATAAAGTGGCATTGATTGCAGGTATTCTGGCACCCATTGGAAGTCTCATACTTCTTGGCTTCTGCTTTTGGATACTTCGAAGATACTCCAGATCGCATAAGTTCGGAATCTGGAGACGTACCGCGACCAGCCCAGATGAAGACACAGGGCAGGAGAAAGCTCAACTACATTCGGATTGCTTACCACTAGCACTGAAGAGTCCCCAGGAAATGGAGGGATTGTCAAAGAGTTCAATTGCAGAGCTGCAGGCTGTAGAGCCGGTTGTAGAGTTGCCCGGGGTCCTGAGCGCAGTGAACGAGGATAAATAAGCTTCAGTAACGATTTTGGATATCTAGAAGATACAAATGTGATAGAATGTATATTATTGAATACACCGATTGTAATTTGTAACTAGAGAAAACTTACAATATGCGTTTTACGCCTTACCGTGGTCGGCGGGGTAATAGCGCCTTTCAAAGATAATTCGACCCCGCCACCCGGTGGAGTTTAGCCTCTACACACCAACACCAAAACCCAACTTGAGACTCTTAACTCTTTTTATCTCTACTTAGAAGTAAACCTGAACGGTTTTCAAAACAATTCCCAATTAATATCAGACTACACCTAAGACAGATGAATAGTTCTAAGTTAACCAGACTCTGATATCTCAATTTTATGATTTTTAAATAGATGAGGAATCGCAGGGTAGGAATTTGGGTGGGCAGAGACTAACCGCAGATTGGGCGTACTCGCATAGCGAATAGGGCAATAGCGATGAGCCTGAGGCACAGAGTGGAACGAGTCAGCCAGGTAAGATCTTACGCGCAGCGCTGGACATGGCATTATACCGCCAACAGGAAGAGGTCGCGGGGCGGACGTTGGATGGCACTAGTGAGCGTTTCATCTCTTTCTTGCGATGCTTTCCTTTCCTTTCTCACCTTAGAACAGCCGTGCCGCAAATGGTGGCGGTGGAGGGGTGGTTGCAGCGTTTCAATAGCCGGTAGAAAGATATGCCGGATTAAACTTATGGATTACTGTCGGATGGTATTTAATAAATACGGGGTAAACTGCAGTAGTCATTTAATTATTCGGCGCAGTGGCAAATGAAGGCATTCGGATATTAGCTAGCACCAGATAGTACGAAAGAGATAGCCTATATAATAGCTATCTCCACACCTACAGTTTAGAAGAATCGGATTTAACTGTATACTTGCATTTAGGTCCGCATTTACGATCTATAGTGCAAAGATTGACCTAGTCAACCCACCACACTACGAAAGAGATAGCCTATATAATAGCCATCTCCAACGTACAGTTTAACTTAGAAGAATCACATTTAACTAAATACTGCATTTAGATCCCCTTTTACGATCTACAGTGCAAAGTTACGATCGGTCTAAACCGTTGGCGATGTTACGCCAGACTTACGTGAGCCGCAACTGAGTGTTTTTGGCTTCCACTTCCAACTTCAACTGTTGGTACTGGGCTGCCACGGCTAGGATATGGTTGGCCAGGCTCCTCTATGTCTTGCTTGAGGCTGCTAATTAACCCTGCAACTTCGGATTTCTCTCTCAGCTTGTTAGACGTTTAAATTCACCTCCCTTTCAATCTTGCTGTTCTTGGTAGTCTCCCGTTTGCTCTTCAAGGCTAATTTCTCACCCGGGCTCCGTTCTGGCGTCTGACTTCACGCCGAATCATGAACAAATGCGTTTGACACCAAATCCAGCCTGAGTCTCCGCCGAACGTCGCTTCTCCTACTTCCCATATTTCAACTTACCAAAGAGACCCACTCAATTAGCTGAGGAAGCAGGTTTAAGGGTGATTGGTATGACGTTCTGAAGGTAATATGAGGCGGCTTCTGAGGAAACCGGGGTTCTCCGGAGTCCGATGCGTAGTCAGCGGTCTGTCGTGGTAAAACCTCAGAATTTCCCAATCGGGTAATTCTGAGGTTTTACATGGGTAGCAACGGCGTAGACAGATGAAGTCATGCATAGTTCTCTAAGCCCGGGGATCTGCACGATAAAATGGAAGGCCTAATATTACTAACGTATTTTACCACGACCTTGCGCATACCACCACCTTACGCATTTTAACCCCCTTTTATTATTTTAAATGATGAATTGACCACCACAACGTACAAAATTAAATGATTCTATTCGGAAGCTAATAATACAGGGTCTATTAAAGCCTCTGGGCAAGTTCTTATATTATGCCCAGGCTTATTATACTTGCTACAGCACCTAGAAGTTGATACCTCCGGTTGAACCACCCCTATTTCGGCCGTATTTTCACCTTGATTCTTAATCCCATTCTCTTTTCTCAGAATAAGATCTAGTCCCTGCTATACAGTAAGAGTTCCCCTATACTATAATTGTATATTCTTCTTCTTCCGACACCTACTAAGTATATTATTTGCCTCCCTCAATATATGGATCTCGGACTGGATAATAGCCATTTCTTGAGCTAGCTGTTCTGTACCCTTAGTAAGAGCAGCTACTGCTCTAATAAGTGGTGTTGGTGATCCCTCTCTATAATCAGCTAATTGCCTTCTAACTAATACTGATTGAGCAACTGCTTCGGCCGGATTGTGTGGTGTTTGGGAAGTCCATTGAGCTATATCGACGGTAGGGGGGGTAGGTGTACAGATCTGAACATCCATCTTAGAGAGCACTATATCCGGGTTTAAAGGTACTAATCCAGTACCGTGGAAGCCAGCTTTGATATTCTTTTCTGTAATAGCTATGTGGTAAGCTTCTTTAAAAGCTACTAAGAACTCAGGCTTTCCAATATATGTACGATTAGCTCGTATATACCCCTCAATTCGGGCTCTATATACCTTTTTGAGAGGTCCGAAACAGCCAATATCGAATAGCTGGGTAAGATAGGACGAATAGGCAGGTAATCCAAGGCAAATGATATTGTATATATAGCAGTACTCCTTGAACTCAAGGGAGTGATAACTTTCATAGCTATCAAGGATAAGAATCCGATATCCGCCAATAGTCCTAGGCTTAGTATAATGATTAAAGTACTTTAACCATTCGAAGCCAGTCTTATTATCAGTCCATCCATTCTTAGTCGTATGTACAGCCCAATTGCAAGGCAGATCAGTCTCATCGTACTATGATGAAAGGTGGTATATTCCCTGTAGTAGTATTATAGGAGGCATATCAACACTAGTACCACTTCCATATATAATGGATGTAGCCTATTCGCGGTTGCCAGGCTGGATACTTTTGGGCTTATACCTTCGATCTGAGCCACTAATAACTATACTAGGTGTAATAATACCTATTATAAAGCCTGTTTCGTCGAAGTTATAAGTATCCGAATCAAGTACCCCGTACTTAGACTTGTAGTATTATACAATGCCAAACCACTTCTGGATCAGCTCAGAGTCTTCATATAAGGCTCTCTGATAGTTATAAATATGATTCCTATACATCTTAAGCTCCTTATACCGTTATACAAATCGGTAAGCCTAGTTCTTACCTATACCACGATGACCCCTCAACTATAACGATTTATCTGCAATAGCTCGTAGGGAGGTAAGCCGGGGGGGTAAACCTCTTGAACCTAAGTCCAATATGTAGCGGGCTATCACCTCCTCTTCGGACAGGGTCAAATTGGCCTGCACTTGTTGACGTTCAGGGAATGGATTTCTTCCAGCCAGTCTTGAACGTAATATCGATTCGGCCACACCGTACAGCCTAGCAGCCTCCCTACGACTTTTTATGCGTTTCATTTTAATCGCCTCGATTGCTAGAATAATTCTAGCTTCTTTTGATCGTGATTCCATTATTGGTTGTTGATTAATTACATGTTGAAGATGGAGGGTGCAAAAATTAAAGAAATGCACAAGGTGGTGGTATGCGCAAGGTCGTGGTAAAATACGTTATTACTACAAAGTACCCCGCTCTCACAAGACTGTTCTGGTTTATGGCCGTCTCAGCGTCTGCATGGTAATCCTTCGAAGGCTTGGCGGATAGATGTAGAATCCCATAGATAAGCATAACATGTGTGACCGACTTATGAACTGTTACATGCATATTTGTGAGTCATATCGTTTGCCCACATTGCAAATGCAGCCTGCAGGTATGGGCTTTGTAGATATGTTTTGCCTATATTTACTATGATGGGCAGAAGGTCCTTATTACAAGTATAGTCAACACTTCGGGATTCCTCCGAGGTGCATTCACGTACATGGTCCCCGAAAGGTGCCGATGGCATTAACAATATCTATGCTAGTGATTCCGAGATTGCGACATCAACATGCAATGCAGTCGGTTGAAATCAAGGCTATCTCCTTATCTCCCCTGATTCCGGCCCGAGCGGTATGCACACCGAGTGGTGCACAAGAATGTAATCATTGGACGTGTTTTTTGACCAGTGATGGTGTTTTGTATCCGCTTCCTTTACAGGATCACGTGAGATCTCTCTTCGAGAAGTTGCAGGTATACATAATCATGGTCGTATTATAGATTCGCCAACATGTGTCAGATTTTGATTTTATTACTCTTTTGAGCTAAGTTACCAGTTATCCGAAATATTATAAGTTAATTTAACTTGGGTGTAATATTTGTTATCTAATCAAAACAGACGACCTCACATCCACTTCCCCGGAGACTCTGCGCATTCCTTTATATACATGCTCTGTACTCTGTGCTAGATCTGTACGCTTGACCCCCCTTTTACTTTTGCGGCATTCGCTGTATTATACGGAACGTACAGATAGCCAAGTACGAGAATGTCCAATGCTTACTCTTGGGTGTACAGTACTAGGTTCCACAATGCAAAGTTCTGTCAAGAAGCGACGTGTGTCGACGTGTATCTCTTGCTACAACAGGAAACAAAAGTTGAGGGTTCGACGAATCAGAAGATACGAAGCAACGCTAAGTGCTTTCCAAATCCAAATCTAGTGCAATCGACAGTATCCATGCAATCACTGCACTCGACGTAGGAGACCGGAAGAATGTGTGTACAGTTTTCCACTGGTGGCTCCATCACCGAATGCGCTGCCATTAGTAAGTTGGGGCCAAGAAAATGGTTCGAGATCAAGTTCCGAAATTCTTCAAGACTCTAGAGGGCAAGATGATGCAGGCGCACTTGCGTTGGGACCGCAAAACGCTGAGGACGGCTCACACGGTCAATCCTCGACAATACTTGAGTCATTTGGATATTTCGAAGACAGCAACTCCAACACAATGGCACTGCTCAAGATGGTGAGCTTGAAAATGATGTTCTCTATTGACCACGTGCAAAGAAACTGATGCCAGTGTCCAGTTGAATTCAAGCGGGGTAGACGATACAATTTCGGGGGAGAGGATAAGAGTACCAGGCATCATGGAAACTGTCCAGAAAGACCTTGAGCGAATGCCCCCCCGTCAAGTTCTTGATTTCCTTGTGCAGTACTTTGTCTCTCATCTGAATTGGTAAGCTTCCCCAGCCCTCTTCGACTTAACCTAACAGTGCTCCCTGCCGTACGTGTTATTGATCATAGAATGCACTCTAACTGTCAATGGAACAGGATGAAACAGCTAGTTTACGTACCCATATTCCTATCGAACTATCAAAAATGGTGGTTGAAAGAAAGACCTTTGCCTGTTGCCGACATTGAATTTGCAGTTCTTATCCTTCGGATATGTTTGTATACTACGCAATTCCTTCCATCACCTTCGTATACCATTGATACCATTTGCGGTGTATCGCTACCTGAAATTCGCAAAGTATGCGCTGAGGTAGGAGACAGTCTAGCTGATAGCTGTGTCGCTCTCGATTGGAAAGGCTCTTTAGTCCGTGTTCAGCACCTTTTATTTGCGGCAATCAAGTCTTCCTGTGAGGGGAGAATAGTTCAGTTCTGGGAGGGAATTGCATCTGCAAGTCAAGCAGCTCAAAAGGCTGGAATCCACAAGGATTGCTCCGATCTTGAAGGAAAAGGTGACGGTGAATTGGAGAACGAAATGCGGAGGAGGGTATTCTGCAGTCTGTATATCCTAGACAGGTAAATATCCCTTTCCTTTTCACTAGTATACTACACTATCAGCACATCACTAAAGTCGCCTGACGGACAGTTACTTGTCTAAAAAACTTGACCGCGTGCCATTCTTACAAGAGAATCTCGTGGCTGAGACATTACCACGCATGCATCTGGTCCCACTGGTAGGCAGTGGCTGTGTTGATGTTGACGGCGATGCTCCCGATATGTTCACAGAGCGTCTTATGCAAGTTAGACTGACCAGATTCTGGAGCAAATTTGGATCCAGAGGGCACTCTGAGTACGACCCTACGGAAGCCGAACGGAGATACGAGAAATTTTGCACCGAATATCTTCCTAGCCTACCACCGGCTTTCGCTCTCGCTCCACAAACAAAATGGGACAAAAGTTTGCCAAAGATTCCTATGCAGAGACATCTTTTGCACATTTGCATCTTCGACTCAATCTGTATGAATTTTCGACCGCTGCTGCTACTGAGTCCATCCCAAATCGCAGGTCTCGCCCCGTATAAGCAAGTTTTGCTTCGGTCACAAATGCAACTTCTAGCAACAGCAGCACTGAAAGAGCTAGAGACGATCTCCGCGCTCCATTCCATGTTCAATAACTGTCATACGCGCTTTGGAGTTATCATATTCAACACGTTCGAGGCCTCTGTACTTCTAGTGGCTATCTGTAAGAATGCAGACTTCTTCGGTGGACAGGATGACAATCCAGGTCAGTTTCTTGGCTTGGAGACGGGTCGACTGACTCGAAAGAGACTCATGCAGGCAGCGATGAAAGGTCTCGATCGTTTAAAGAATCTTGCTGAGGTCAGCGAAATTGCTTCCTCGGGGGCAAGGACTTTGTCGCAGCTGTTCACAAATGCCTTGAGAGATGGCGAAGCGGTCTCCAACATCGGCTTTGACTACGACTTGGAATTTTCGACATCATTCGACGACTTGGACTCAAGCTTAATGACCGACCAACTTCTAAACATGGCTGGGGAAGATCCATTCTCTTGTATCCACCTGTCCTCTTCAGAGAGTGTTTCCAACAGTCTCTGGGCTAATCTACTAGACTAAATAGGTTTTATATATATATTTATATTTACTTTATTGATCGTAGGTCTTCATTTAACCTTCTATAGATTGACCTGTCTTCTGGCCCATTTAAAAAATAGATCTCCAACCATAGTACGTCCATGTTGCATACTACATCCACTCTCGGTGAAATGTTCACCTTGATAATTTGGGTACCAGGATTGGAAAATCATATGGAATTGTATTCAAGAATCCACTTCACGATAACTATCGTTATTTGCTTCGCGTTTTCTCAAGCTCAAGAACCCTTGCTTGGCTCTGTAAGAGAAATCGTAAAGCGCATCGTGGCTCATCAATGCCCTTGGTACCTCCAAAATATCGAAGTTCCAGACTATTAGTGCTACCGCCATTTTCATCTCGAGTTCGGCAAGCCTCCGGCCCCAGCATGCTCGAATACCCAGACCAAATGCCATTTGAGAGTTACTCGTCGAATCGAACCTGACTTCGTCTCCGTTACGCACCAGCCAGCGCTCTGGGTCAAAAATACTAAGATCCGGATTTCCGTTTCCAGGGTACTTCCTCGCTGGCTTCGTACCCGGAAATGATGTATTCAAAAAGGGCTCGATACCTTGACAGACTAGTAGACACACTGTGCCTTTTGGAATCCTGTATCCTAGTAACTCCGAGTCACGCATGGCGTCGCGCGCGATAAGAAAAGCAGAACGGAGTCGTAGTGTCTCCTCGATAACTGCGTCGAGATAGGGCAGCTTAGCACTTAGGAGCTCGGTACATGTGGGGAATCTATTGTTCTCCTCAACAGCAGCATGAAAAGTTTTTTGCAGCTCAGCACGGAGCTGCACTTGTACTTCTGGGTTCTCAGTGAGAAATTTGAGAATCCAAACCATAGCCGAACTGGTGTTGTGCAGGCCAGCGATGTGGTTTGCGAAAGCCTGGATGTTGTAAAATTAGAAGTCAGCGGATTCGAAGAGTAAGGGAGCGAGGTTGATGAAGATTGCATGATACATGATAATAAGAGTATTATACTAGGAAATGGACGCAGAGCTATACCTCGTCTACCATCATTTGACCATCGTACTCTGGTCGGCGACCCGCCTTTTTTGCCGCTTTTTCTTCTCGATATACCATGTAATCGATAGCTGTTCTCGGCTCGTCACCTTGACGAAGTCGCGTGATAGCGATTTGGAAGCGATTGCGCATGAATCCTTGTGTGGTAACGAAAAGCTTTCTGTAGTGGGGCGAGATATATCGAGTCCACCACGAAACAAGACCAGGAGGCAAACTCATAGTATATATGGCACCTAGACGATCTCCTATCTCCTCCACCCCCTGACTAAACGGACTCAGCTCAGCGCTAGGAAAAGTAATCTCCTTATCTGGTCCGACAGTTAACACCGAAGATTCAGGTTTAAGCTGTTGGATGTGTCGGATCTGCCGTTTAAGCGCTAGGTCTTGGAATTCATCATTGTGGTGGAACAGCGTCATAACATCAAGAGCTAGACATTTGAAATCTTCAAGCATACTGAACGGTCTCTCAGGTCCAGCTACGCGAGATTTGAGCTCCCAAAGTTCTATCAGTCGACCCACCGAGGAATAGATGGCTGGAGCAGTAACATTCTGCATGTATTGCGGGGCCAGAAGATCCTTCAACCACCCACGAGAATTCCTCCAATCTTCATTGGTATGCATACGAATCTGTGACCCCCCGAATAGGGGAAATCTCTCGATCATATATGATGATCTATCGAAGTCGCTCCGCATCATAATGTCTCGAGCTTCACCAACATCTGCCACCAGGACGATTGGCTTACTAAAGGGACCAATCATTACCTAAATTTAAATGAGTATTTGACTGTCTCCTGGAGCTATATTAAACTGACCTGGCACACTGGAGAGTCAAGCTTGGCAAGGTGCTTGCTGCACCATTCTGGTAGCCCACCCTTCTCGTTTTTCAGTGTCGTCAAATCACCAACTATCGACTTAGCGGCCTGTACATCGTATGGGATACCTGGAAGAGGCTTTGGAAGAGCCCATGAATAAACACAATAAACTGCGACCAGAGCAATGCCTAGAAAGATAGCCAGATTCAAAACAAAGCCAGAAGGTCGACGTTCCCAAAGAGACAACAGGATTTGATGCGCCATTTCTGATGTTAGAACACATATAATGTCCCTCTGAGCTGGAAGATGACGAGGTTTTAGGATTGCTGACCTCCAGAGATTTATTTAAAGAAGTCTAGGATTAGAAATCTTGTAGTATTGTGCTATCTCCGATATTGCCTTGACACCTCGTCCGATATTTGTCGGCCGAAAAAACGGGAGGTTAAACACGCATATGTACTGCATCAGTGGAGATAATTTCGGCACCGATTGCGGGGTAATGGAAATAACATCGGAAGAAGGCTTAAGTTTCCAATGGACAGAATAGGTATCCAACTATTCCTTCCGATAGTTAGGGAGAAAGAAGTTAGGGCTCTCCGAGGGCCACTGCCGTGGAGGCAGACTATTTCTTAGAGATTTTATTGATATGGTACAGCAGGTCCATTTCCCATATGTATTATCCATGGCTCAAGGGGTTGTGGTAATTCTCTTGCTGTATAGTGACTCGGACAAGAGAAATCCAGATAGGAGTATACTACCTGAAAGCGAATAACTCCGTAATTTCAGTGAAGGTTCTGTTTGATGTTAAGCAGCATCTGAGACCATGCATTCAAGATTTTCATCTACTTCTAGAAAATAAATATTCTTGTGATTGAAGGACTTCTCTGTGGTCATGTTTTTGGAGCAATTTTAAACAAGTTTTATTGGATAAGTAATAATGGCAAATTAATTCGAGAATATATGTTGTCAGATCGTTGTTCTATTCTGAATTTAATTTGCAGTTCGCCTGGACCCTATATGTCCCTTACCCTGACATTCAAATAAGCTTTGTTCGCCCGATATGTAATGTCATACGTTGCACTATGCGTAGCAAGAGCCTCAGGTACTTCCAAGAAATCAAATTTCCAAACCAGCATAGCAGTTGCAATTTGCATTTCGAGATCCGCCAACTTACGCCCCCAGCACCCTCTCACACCTCCTCCAAAAGCCAATTGAGGGTAACTTGTTCCATCAAATTCGATCTTCCCGTCATCTTTTTGCACTAGCCAACGCTCCGGATCGAAAATCTTCAAATCCTTGCTTCCGTTGCCTGGATATTCTCTAGACGTATGCACAGGCTTTCCATCAACGGACTTAAGTTTCGAAGGATCCGGACTCTGTGAGACCAAAAGAACAACGGTACCTTTAGGGATTCGGCAGCCTAGGAGTTCGGTATCGCGGGTAGCATCACGTGGGACAAGCATTGCCTGGCGGAGTCTCAACATCTCCTCTATCACGGCTCGAAGATACGGTAGCTTGTTCAATGATGCAACGATCTCGGCAGCAGTAGGTACCCGACTTTCTTCCAATGCCTTAGGGCACACGCTATGCAATTCCTCTCGAAGCCTGGCTTGTACGCCTGGGTAGTCGGACAAGTATTTCAGAATCCAGACAATCGCAGCACTTGATGTGTGTTGACCGCCTACAAGGCCACCGTACGTCTAATAGTCAGGTTTTAGCAGAGCATTATGAATAAGTTGGGACCAAGAAGAGAGCAAAGTCAGCTCTTACCTCATCTACCATAACTTGCTTGTCATATTTTGGTTGACGACCCGTCTTGCTGGCAGCTCTTCCCTCCCGCCATACCATGTGATCAAGGCCTGACTTGATCTCCGACTCATTACCACTGAGAGCACGCTTAACGGACTGACTAAGAAGTCGTCGGACAAACATTTCTTTGTAAGCAAAAGCCTTGCGGAAGTGCGGAGACATGAAGCGTGTCCACCATGCAGCTAGAACTGGAGGCCATGAAGTCGCATATAGAGAGGAGATCTTATGACTGATATCGAGAAGTCCCTCGCAGAACACATGTAGTTTGGTTTGTGGGAATACGATTTCATTGTCAGCTCCTATCGTGAGCTGCGAACCATCGATCTGTTTCATATGCTCTGTCTTCTGGGCCAGGATCGAGTCTGGCATGTCGTTGCCGAAATAAAACCCATGGATGATATCGATACTGAGTCCTTTCACGTCTCTATCCATGTCAAAAGCTCTGCCATTCGCCAGGCGGCTTTTGTGTTCCCAGAGTTCGATGAGCCTACGTGTTGCTAGCTCGATACCAGGGGTGGCAACACCATTCAGATACTGCGGTGTGAGAAGATCTTTGGACCATTGGCGAGCGAGCTTCCAGTCTTCCGTTGTCTTCATGTTCAGATGAAAGCCACCAAAAAGAGGGAAGCGATCAATGATGTAAGAAGATCGGTCGAAGTCACTTCGTCCCAGCAGAACATCTCGAACGTTGCCAACATCTGCGACTAGAACAATGGGCTTTTGCACAAAGTCGGGCCCCATTAAGGCCTGGCATATAGGGGTTTCTAGCTTTTCAAGTTGTTTGCTGCACCATTGGGCCAGTCCATCGGGATCGGTTCTTAGGGCTGTTGTGTCACCAAGCAGTTTCCATGCAGCTTCTCGATTATATGGAATACCTGGAAGAGGACTTGGGAGGAGAACCCATCGATAGAGCACAAATAGCCCTAAGGAGAAAATGACTGCTGGGAACAAAATCTGTAAATCATGATTTGAAACGATATAATCTTTCACATTGAAAGGAGCCATGCTGATTATCGATGGTAGGAGAACTGTGTAAGAAAATTGACCTCGAACTCAGATAGTTACTTTATGATGGGAAGAGCAACGGTGAGAAGTAAACCGGCTTGTTTTGAGGCTGGGTGGTTTCGTCCGATAGATGTCGGCCGAATAAACTCAGGCGGGAAGCAAGGAAGGCCAAATCCTCGGAGATCTCGCCGAGAGGATTGCATAATGTAGAACTGCAAGTCTAATGAAAATTCCAAGGCTGATTCGGGCTAATTAACCTTGTTATATTCCTATATGGTATACTTTTCCAGGTATGGCCCAAGAATTCAAGAGGACGGTCTCCTTCGTCATAAGGTGCTTTTCTGGCTTCAGCTTCACAAAGTCTTTTTAAATAGACCGGGGGACGATTGTGTACAATGATTTATGGTGGTTCTCTGAATCATGATTATTGCTTTGAAGTGAGTCAAAAGTGAAGTCCATCGTCCTGGATATGAGAAACACCGTAGTCTAAGGAGTGACTTGTATAAGTTATTTCCTGGAGCTATTGGGCATTCATAATTCTCCTAACGTAGTGAATATAGAGTAAGATGCAAGAAGAGGGTTCTTTGAAAAGTTTGTCATTAAAGATAGCAATATAATGCTTATGGTACATTGGTACACGAAATTTTGGTTCCCTTTATCCCCAGATATACATTGACAATTTTAGCTCCCAACGTCTTTTTGTTTACTTCCCGCGAATAATCTAACCCATCGATCGTCTCAAAAAGTTTCTTGATGTCCACCGAATATGTAACAGTCTTTGTTGAAGTATTACGTCTGTTTCCGCCGCCTCAAGATGGGACACAAGACGATACAAACTGCTCCAGCGACAATGACGAGGATGTATACAGTATTAATGCTTTCAACCACAGCCCCAAGTACGGCCTTCTTGAGATCACCACTGAGAGTGTTGAAGAGCTTACTGCCTGTACCGGAGATCGCAGCCTGAACCTCTTTCAATGGCGTGTTTGGAAGCAAAATTTTGATTTTATCCGTGGCTAAATTCAGGAAAATAGCGTTTGCTACAGCAAGCATAATGGCAATACCCGCGACTTGACCGAATCCTATAAAAGCGGTAGCATCGGCAACGCGATCAGCAGGGAATAGTGATTGAACGACCGAGATAGGCCCTTGCGTAAAGAGACCAACTCCGAGAGCCATAAGAATGCTATAACCGTAGATAGCAGCTGCTTTGGTGTCCACTTCAACTAAAGCGTACATGAGTGAGCTACCGATGACCACGAGGATGCTACCGAAAAGAACCAACGGTATGAACGAAAAGTTCTTGCTCAATAAAGTACCAGTAGTGATACTGCCGAATATCATGAGGAAAATTGACGGCAGTAGTCGAATACCTGCATCGAGAGCCTGGTCGTTTTGAACAAATTGGAAATACAGCTAATCAGTTAGCAAAGACCAGTTCAACGAGATTCAGAGTTATTTACCGGAATGAAATAGATAAAAACGAGGCTGGAGCCCATGCCACAGGCAGTCTGTATAAACAAGACATCGGCCTCCCACTTCAAGACGATGTCGCATGGGAAAAGTCGGTCCTGCGGTGTCGTGAAGGTAGAGGAATATTGCTGCAGCCCGAACAAGATCCACAAAACCCCTGAACAAACAAAGCAACCAATGATCTTGCCGCTGCTCCAGGAGTAAAGTACACCCCCAAAGTTTATACCCATGATTCCTGACACAACGGCACCACAAATGAGCACGGTACCAACCCAGTCGACAGAGCGAATCCGGTCTAGTAGTTTTGTTGCCTTGAGGTGGGTATTTGTGGACGGAAGTAGCCAGATGTAAGATGGAGCTGCCACAGCACCGATGACAAGATTGATATAGAAAGACCAACGCCATGTAGCTGAGCTATCGGCAAAAGCACCGCCAACAACAGGTCCAAGTATAGTACCGGTTCCCCAGCAGATACCCATCAGACTAATGTAAACCGGGCGCTCCTTGCTGGTAGTTGTCACTGCTAGGATATTCAAAGCGCCCATGTAGATACCGATCCCTCCAACACCACATATTGCCCTTCCAATGATCATGGCGTTGATGTTCGGTGTGGCCCCACAGATGGCAGAGCCTATTTCGAAGATGGAGACAGTGGCCAAAAATAAGGACTTGCCATTGAACTTGCCAAAGAGCTTTCCCCTTTAACGAATAAAGTTAGCAGTCTAGAACGTCGTGCTTTAGAGCATGTGATCAATAAGCGTACCAAGTAAGATCGAGAGCTACAGATGTCGCTTGGTATCCGACCGAAACCCATGGTAGCTTCTCAATGTGTCCCAGATCTGCAATGATAGCGGGCTGGATTGTCGCAACTATGGTGTTGTCGAGAGCGTATAGGAAGACGGAGGAGTAGATAGATAGAACGCAGACAATCCACTTGATGCCTCTCAAGTTTCTGACGGGCTCATCTTCTTCGAGCGCCGGTGGTGAAGGGAGCTGTTCTGCTTCAGAATTCTCCTTTGCCGTCATATTTGATTCTAAAACTGTTGGAAAAGACGACTGGAGTGTACCATCTGTCGTTTGTGTTCCTCCTTCCCACTTCTCCTCCGAAGCAGGAGTTGAAGTTGACGTGGCGTCACGGTTCCGATCGCTTCTTTCCATCTTTGTGCAGAACTAAGTGAAAAGATTGAGAAAGTTTTTGAAGTGAGAGTCTGAAGGTCAACATTGTGTACAAATTTACCATGTTCTATCTCATGGCAATAGGAGTTATGGCAACTCAAACGCCGGCCCGTAAAATATCGGGTGACGCTAATTCCCCGCCCGAAAAATCTCGGGTTACGCTAATTCCTCGTCTGCAAGTGATCTGCTAGCCGCTCGGCCGACCCCCAGTGTTAGAAGCGAGAACATGGACCCTTTACTGTTCGCGTCTTTCGCAGTTGGCAGATGAAATGTACTTCGTATATGCAGTATGTTAGAGCAGCACCAATGACGACACAAAGAATGGTAGGTGTAGATTCTCGTAGTCCATTAACTTTTTACATCGAAACCCTCTTCTTGTTCGGATTTTAGCGGGGTTAATTTTATATCCTGGAGTTGCCACAAACAGTATGTCGCAGAGCCATCGTAGAAAACCGAACAAAGTCCCATGGATGATCTTTGTGTATACTTACAACTTTCAACCCAAAGCCACGATAGGTCGGATCGAATTTTTTTGATCGAGCTTTCACTTTGATAACCTACAATGTCTTCAGGCCTCCTGTCTTCAGGCCTCCTGTCTTCAGGCCTCCTGTCTTCAGTCCTCCTGATTGGCGGCAACGGCCAGCTCGCACGATGCATAACCAAACGATTTTCATGCAAGGGGATTAACGTCTACTCCGTTATCCGCAATCGAAACCAGGTTTCAGAGCTGAAAGCCATCGGCGCTTTACCTATCGTCCAATCGGTTGAAGATTCCACTGTCTCCGACTTCGTTGCGTTAATCAAGGATGTCAAGCCAGGTGTGGTGATCTGGAGTGCTGGTGCAGGTGCCGGTGGCGCTAGCAATGCAAGGCTCAAGCGGGTGGATAATGAGGGTGTCAGGAAATGCTTATGTAATACCGTAGTATTTATAGATCGTTCGGACATCTGGCCACTTTGAGTAATATCATCATAATTAATTACTACTATTAACCACCAAAATAATCGTTAAAATTATATACTAAACCGCTTCCATTCCAACTAATCAAGTTATAATCCTAACAGGTTATAAGCCCGGCTATAAACCGGGGTAATAAGGAAGAAATAGCCTTATTTTCATCAACGAAGCCTGATAAGAACAATAGCGATAGTACTAATATTATCTATAATAGTAATAACTACTTTGAGTTCGTTGAAGTATATATATCAGCCCTAATAGACAAAAGATACCTGAGAATCGTTCTAGATATAGAACTAGCTCTACTTATTCTATCTAATTAATCAATAGTATAATAGAACCTCTATATAGATTAGTAAGAGAGATAGATAAAAGCTATCGATATTATAAGTTCCAAGATCAATTTAATATAAAGATCAAGATTTATACCATTTATATAAGCGGAAGATCTAGTAAGTATATAGAATAAGCTCAAAAGAGATAACTCTGGAAATAATTCTATCTTCGTCGATTAGATCCGAAAACAGTTCGTCGATTTATCTTTCGATCTTAAAACTATAAAGTTTTACTAGTTCGTTGATAGTCTTATCTTATTCCAATCTCGAATAAAAGCTAATATAAAGAGTATTACAAATAAAGAGGTGGTTTTATAACTATTCGCCAAAATCCTATATAATACAAATTGGTAGATATCCAAAATATTTACTTTAAGTTCTAAAATAGATCTTGAAGTAATTATTATAGTTTTATAAATTAATGAGATTATTAACTCTATAGAATATATAAATATAATTTAAGAGGTAGTATATAAAGGAGGTTATAGAGATTATAGAGATAGAGAAAGAAATAGATATTATAGTTTAAAAAGAGGAAGAGGTAAATTATATAATTATAACTAATATAGTAAGGTAAGTTTAGATTTTATAGATTATAATAATAATTATAATAACCGAAATCGCGATTATAGTAGTAATAGAGGAAAATAAAAGAAGGAAACTAATTTAAATTAGTATTAATAGTATAAAAAAGAAGGATATTATTAAATAAATTACTATTTCTATTTAAAAGTTTGAGAGAAGAATAGTAATAGATATAATAGCTTATTAGAAGGTATAAAAGTTGCTATAATAAAGGAAGAATATTATAGTTCAGGATATTTTATAGAGTATATAAATATTATAACTATAAACTTAAAATAGATTCTAGATTTAGATATATCAAAATACTTCTTAGATATTCTAAACAATTTCTAATAATTAAAGAGATAAACTAAATCTTATAAAATATAACTAATTAATAGCTTCTATAACTAAATAGAAAGGATAGACTAGATCAAGTTCAATTATATTATACTAAATAATATCTAGTATATTCCAAACTTCGGAAGTATTCGATTACTTTTAGTAAAGTAGTTTATATTAAAAGAAAGATATAAAATCGTATTTAAGAAGTAGAAAGCAAAATTATAATTTAATAAGGAATTAAGATTTATAGTGATTTCTTAATATAGTATATATAATATATAGTTATTAGTAAACTTAAACTTTATTAAAGACCGAATTTAGAAACTATTTGAAAATAGTAGTAATTTTGCTTTATAGTACCACTATTTAAAATATCTAAATATCAAAATCTTAAAAATAATCGAAAAGAATATAATCAATATTAATATTAATATAGATATCGCGAAAGAATGAGAAATATATAAAATATATTTAGTAGATAAAATAAAAGAAAAGATAAATAAATAGATATAAAGTAGATCGGAATTAAAACTATATAGATTATATATAGATATTTCTAGAAAGATCGTTATCTCTATTAATAGCTTTAATTACTTCTTTAAGATTATCGACAATATAATATATTTTATCTAGTTCAAATTGATTATTAGTAAGAGCTTAGTAGAGTTTATACTAATACTAATATAATTGATTGAAGAAATCGAAAGAGAAGCTAATTTAAAGATCGTAGTAATAAAAACTAATAATAATAGAGAAGAATTTAATATAAACTTTCAAAATCAGATTAAATCTCGAGATATAGAATTCGAACCATTGTTATTATATAAATATATAATGAATAAAGTGATTAAGAGATCTATATAGAAGATTATATATATATCAAAAAGTATACTATTCGAAGTAGAACTTCTATAAAACTATTGGGAGTTTGTAGTATAATATATAATATAATTTAAAAATTATATATTTACAATAGTATTTCCTTTTAATATATTAAAAGTAATAAATCTCTATAAAGTATATATAAATTATTCCCTTAATTTGACAAAATTAAGAATATTTGGATATAAAGTATTTATTCTGAAGTATAGAGATAAATATCTAATCAAATTTAAATCAAAGATTATATTTAGAAGATATATTATTACAAATATTTATCTTCTAAATTATATAGAAGTAATTAAAATCTCGAATATTATTTATCGCGACGATTAATAATATTATTGTAGATTTATTATTGATAATAGTTATATAGAAAATCGATTATAATTATAATGATAAGTAAATAAATAGTAATTATTGTTAAGTATAAAGTTCTATATACTAAGGAAAACTATCTAATTATATAGATCTTTATATTCTATAAAGTAGTTTAATAGATTCTTTACTAGACTATTTCTAGAGAAACTAAAAGCTAGTCTCTCTTTCTATATTCCTATCTAAAGTTCTACTAAAGATATCTAAAAAGTAGTTATTCTTTAAGTTTAAAATTCTTAAATATCTATATAATCTAAGTTATAATATTATCCTCTTTCTAATTTAATATCATCTTAATACTTACTATAATAATATAAAGTATCTATTTGATTATTTAATAATTATCTCTTTCTTTCTCTTTATTATATCTATATTATATATTTAAAGAATAAAACAAATTGAATTAGGAAATTATATTGAAAGATTAGAATAGAAAATAGTTATTTATTCTTATTATAAAAAAGCTAACTATTCTGATAATTATATTAGGATAACTATTAGTTTTCCGAATTATTATTATACTAAATATTCTTAATAAAATAAGATTTGTAATTTTGTTTCTCGAAATCGGATATTGGAGTTATCTAATTAAGATTCTATAGATTCTTAATAAGAGTAATTGAAAAGAGAGAAAGAAGAGGTAATATCCAAAATTCTTTAGTTATAATAATAGTAATATTTCTTAGATAAATATAAAAGGAAAATAATCCAAGTAAATCTAAACTTACTAGATAAATTAGATAAGTTAGAAGAGAGAGAAAGGTTGGAAAAGGAATAAGTTAAATAAATTAAATAAGTTTCTTAAATATCTAGTTTTTTCGAGGTTGATCCTTCAATCTTCGAACTCCTTCTAATAAATAATTCTGAACTAACTATTTAGTTAGAAGTTAAAGATTCTTTAAATAGAATTTCTCTAAATTTTATAGATAGTTTAGATTCTTAACTAGTTCCTATATATTTTCTAAATATAGATATCCTTTCTATTTAATTAGATAATGAAGATTTCCTTTAATATATTTCTGGTCTAATATTTCTTCGACTTTATATTCAATATTTAGATTAACTAATTTAATTTCGGTATAAGGTATATTTAGTATTTCTGATAATACTGGTTTTAGAAGTGAAATATAAAATATAGAGTATATATTTATAATTCTTAGTAGTTCGAGGTGATAATTAATTAGTCTGATTACTTTACTAATTTTAAAGAGTTCTAACTTCTTATAATCCAGTTTATTATTTAGTTTTTTCGTATTAATATTTTATCTAAAGAGATAAACTTTATCCCTCTTCTTAAGTATTGATTCTATACTATACTTTGTATTATAATAATATACTATTCACTATATAATAAACTTGATATCAAGTAATAACTATTTATATAGATTTCTAAGATCTTTTACTTTTGTTATTTCTATATCTGATTTTGCTATATCTAGTAACTATATATTATATATTTTAGATTCGAAGCTAAAATTAATATATATTAATATTATATTTGTAATAACTGTTTTGATAGTATTATAAGCGAATTATATAAATAATAGTAGTTCTATCTAATTATCTTATCTATAATTGATATAATATCTTAAATATTATTTTATAATCTAGTTTAATTATTCTGTTTAACTATCTATTTATAGATAGAATATTATTAAGAGTTTTCTCTTGATTTCTAATAAGGTTATAAGTATTTATCAGAATTTCGAGATAAAAAGCTTATCTCTATTCAAGATAATTTCTATAAATATATTATATATATTAGTTATTATTCTTAGAAATATATAGATCAAATCTTCAGTTATATTACTCTCCTTATATAGAATTATATATCTAAACTTGGTTAATCGATCTATAATAATTAGAATAAAGTTATATATTACTTTTATTATTAGATCCTTTAAAGATAGTAACTTAATTATAAAGTTCTATATAATAAATTTCTATAACTAAATAGATATATCTGGAGTTTTGAGCTAGTTATATAAAGTATACTATAAGGTTTTGTTCTATATATAGATATTATAGTTTCCGATAACTTTTTCAATTATTTTTCTTATTTATAGGAAATATAAGTTCGTTTTAATTTTTATAAATATCTTTGTAATTTCTTGATATCTATAAACTGGTAATTTATACTATTTCTAAATAAACTATTTAGCTAAGATTGAAGGGATATATATCTTTCTATAGAAGTATATAATATTATCTTTAATTATAAATCCTTTATCTAATCGTTCTAATATTTGTTTTATAATAGAATTATTCTTATAATACTTCTATATTTGTTTTTCCAAATAGTTATTATAAAGTAATATTATTATAGCTAATTAAACTAAGTTGAATACCAACAAATCTCCATTCTAACAAAATATAATATATAATTTATATATTTTATTTTCTAGGTATTCTGATTTCTTACTAAATATATTAGTTCTAGTATTTTCGTTTCCTTTAATATATAATATCTTGAAATTATATATAACTAATATTTCTACCTATTATATTTATTATCTATTTAGAACTTTGGTTATTATAAAATATATCAAATTCTTATAATCTGAATAAATCTGAACTATATATTTAGATCCTTCAAGATAAACTTTCTATTCTCTGAAAGTATTAATAATAATAAATAGTTCCTTATTATATATTTTATAATTCAGCTTGGTTGGTTATAGTTTTTTTAAATAATATATTATTAGTTATAGTTTCTTATTCTTATTTAGTTAGCTAAAGATTATATCTAATATATAATCTGATATATCTATCTTAATAATAATTAGTTATTTGGGATCAAAGGTAATAAGAACTAATATCTATATAAAGATTTATTTAAAGATTTCAAATATCTATTATATTATACTATTTTATTTATACTTAATATCCTTCTTAGTTAACTTTATAAAAAGTATTATAATTTTTGAATAGTTTTTAATAAATCGTTTATAGAAGTTCACAAATTCTAAAAATAATTATATTTCTTTTATAATAATAAATTACTTCTACTTTAGAACTTCTTTTACTTTATTTGGGTTTATCTTAAGTTCTATTATATTAATAATATATTTTAGAAACTCGGTTTCGGTAATATAGAATTTATATTTCGAAGATTTCAGTAGGATATTTATATCTATTAAAATCTGAAATATTTCTTATATAATCTTGATATATTCTTCAAAGGTTTCGGTAAAGATCAGGATATTATCTAGATATATTATATAATAATTATCAAGATATTTTCTTAATAAGTTATTAACTAGATATATATATATTACTAGTATATTGGTAAGCTTAAAGAGTATAACTTAGTATTTATAGTATCTATATATTATAAATACTTGTTTTCTAAGTTATATAGAAGTAGTTAGGATCTCGAATACTGCTTATTATAATAATTAGTAATATTATCGTAGATTTATTATTGATAATAGTTATATAGAGAATCGATTGTAATTATAATGGTAGATAAATAAGTAGTAATTATTATTAAGTATAAAGCTTTATATATTAAGGAAAACTATCTAATTATATAGATCTTTATATTCTATAAAGTAACTTGGTAGATTCTCTACTAAACTATCTCTAGAGAGATTAAGAATTAGTTTCTCTTTTTATATTCCTATTTGAGGTTCTATTAAAAGTATTTATTAATTCTCTAGATATTATTCCTCTAATAAGTACTTTTTATTCTAGAGTATTATATCTACTAAAAGTATATTGATAATTGTAGATACCTTTCCTATCTTTATATTAGAAATAAGGATATCTAGATTTCTCTTTATTATATAATCTTTATATAATAGTTTTACTTTATTGAATAAGGGTAATTACTTTTTGAGTTTAAGGTCTTTAGATATCTATATAATCTAAGTTATAATACTATCCCCTTTCTAACCTAATATTATCCCGATACTTACTATAATAGTATAAAGTATCTACTTAGTTATTTGATAATTATTTCTTTCCTTCTTTTTATTATATCTGTATTATATATCTAAAGAACAAAACAAATTAAGTTAGGAAATTATATTAAAAGATTAGAATAGAAAATAATTATTTATTCTTATTACGAAAAAGCTAGTTATTCTGATAATTATATTAGGATAGTTGTTAGTTTTCCGAATTGTTATTATACTAAATACTCTTAATAAGGTAAGATTTGTGATTTTATTTCTCAAAATCGAATATCGGAGTTATTTAATTAGGATTTTATAAATTCTTAATAAAAGCGATTAAAATGAGAGAAGGAGGAGATAATAGTTAAAATTCTTTGATTATAATAGTAGTAATATTTCTTGGATAAATATAAAAGGAAAATGATTTAAGTAGATCTAAACTTACTAAATAAATTGGATAAGTTAGAAGAGAAAGAGAGATTGGAAAAGGAATAGACTAAATAGATTAATTAAGTTCTTTAAATATCTAGTTTTTCTAAAGTTGATCCTTCAATCTTTAAGTTCCTTCTGATAAATAATTCTAAATTAGCTATTTAGCTAGAAGCTAAGGATTCTTTAAATAGAATTTCTCTAAATCTTATAAATAATTCAGATTCTTGATTAGTTTCTATATATTTTCTAAATATAAATATCCTTTCTATTTAATTAAGTAATAAAATCTTCCTCTAATATATTTTTGATCTAATATCTCTTTAACTTTATATTCGGTGTTTAGATTAACTAATTCAATTTCGATATATAGTACTTTTAGTATTTCTAATAATACTAGTTCTAGAAGTGAGATATGAAATATAAAATATATATTTATTGTTTTTGATAGTTCGAGGTAGTAGTTAACTAGTTTAACTACTTTAACAATTTTGAAGAATTCTAATTTCTTATAATTTAGTTTATTACTCGGTCTTTTTATATTGATATTTTATCTAAAGAGGTAAACTTTATCCCTCTTTTTAAATATTAATTCTATATTATACTTTATATTATAATAGTATATTATTCGTTATATAATAAGCTTGATATTAAATAATAACTATTTATATAGATTCTTAAAATCCTCTACTTTTGTTATCTTTATATCTGATTTTGCTATATTTAGTAACTATATATTATATACTTTGGATTTGAAACTGAAATTAGTATATACTAATATTATATTTATAATAGTTACTTCTATAATATTATAAACAAACTATATAAATAATAGTAGTTTTATCTAATTATCTTATCTATAATTGATATAATATCTTAGATATTATTCTATAATCTGGTTTAATTATTTTATTTGATTATCTATTTATAGATGAAATATTATTAAGAGTTTTCTCTTAATTTCTAGTAAAGCTATAAATATTTGTTAGAATTTCGAGGTAAAAAGCTTATTTTTATTTAAGATAATTTCTATAGATATACTATATATACTAGTTACTATTCTTAGAAATATATAGACCAAATTTTCAATTATACTACTCTCTTTATATAGAATTATATATCCAAACTTGGTTAATCGATCGATAATAACTAGGATGAAGTTATATATTACTTCTATTATTAGATTTTTCGAGGGTGGTAGTTTAATTATAAAGTTCTATATAATAGATTTCTATAACTAAGTAGATATATCCGGAGTTTTGAACTAGCTATATAAAGTATATTATAAGGTTTTGTTTTATATATAGATATTATAGTTTCTAATAACTTCCTTTACTATCTTTCTTATTTATAGAAAGTACAAATTTGCTTTAATCCTTATAAATATTTTTATAATTCTTTGATATCTATAAGCTAGTAACTTATACTATTCCTAAATAAATTGTTTTGCTAGGGTCGAAGGGATATATATCTTCCTATAGAAGTATATAACTTTATTTTTGATTGTAAATTCTTTATCTAATTATTCTAATACTTATTTCATAGTGGAATTATTTTTATAATACTTTTATATCTATTTTTCCAAGTAGTTATTATAAAGTATTATTATTATAGTTAACTAGATTAAATTGAATATTAATAAATCTCCTTTTTATCTAAATATAGTATATAATTTATATATTTTATTCTCTAGGTATTCCGGTTTTCTATTAAGTATATTAGTTCTAGTATTTTTGTTTTCTTTAATATATAGTATTCTGAAATTATATATAATTAATATTTCTATTTATTATATCTATTATCTATTTAGAACTTTGGTTGTTATAAAGTAAATTAAATTCTTATAGTTTAAATAAATCTAAATTATATATTTAGATTCTTTGAGATAAACTCTCTATTCTCTAAAAATATCGATAATAATAAATAGTTCCTTATTATAAATCTTATAATTTAGTTTGGCTAGTTATAGCTTTCTTAAATGGTATATTATTAGTTATAATTTCTTATTCTTATCTAGTTGGTTTAGAACTATATCTAATATATAATCTAATATATCTATCTTAATAGTAATTAGTTGTTCGGGATTAAAGATAATAAGAATTAGTATCTATATAAAGATTTGTTTGAAGATATCAAATATTTATTATATTATACTATTCTATTTATACTCGATATTCTTCTTAGTTAACTTTATAAGAAGTATTATGATTTTCGAATAATCTTTGATAAATTGTTTATAGAAGTTTATAAATCTTAGAAAGAACTATATTTCCTTAATAGTAATAGATTATTTCTACTTTAGAACTTTTTTTACTTTATTTAAACTTATCTTAAATCCTGTTATATTAATAATATATCTTAGAAACTCGGTTTCGATAATATGGAATTTATATTTCGAAGGTTTTAATAGGATATCTATATCTATTAAAATCTGAAGTATCTTCTATATAATCTTGATATATTCTTCAAAGGTTTCGGTAAAGATCAAGATATTATCTAGATATATTATATAGTAATTATCAAGATACTTTCTTAATAAATTATTAACTAGATATATATATATTATTAGTATATTAGTGAATCTAAAGGATATAACTTGATATTTATAATATCTATATTATATATAAAATACCGTTTTCCATTTATCTTCTTCTTTGATTCGGATTAGATTGAATTCTATATACTAATCTAATTTTGTGAAATATTTAGTTTTCTCTATTCGATCTTATAACTTACTAGCTAATAGTAATATATATCAATCCTTAATAGTAATAGTATTTAGTTTATAATAATCAATAATTAATCTTAGCTTTATATTATAAGATTTGGATATAAAGAAGATTGATATATCTATAAATAAATAGGATTCTCTGATAAATCCTTTTACTAAATTTTCTATAATATATTCTTGAAGTATTCTGAGCTTCTCTTTTAATAATAATATAATTAGTAAGAATAATAGTTCCTTTCCTTTTTCCAATTTTATCTTATAATCCCAAAACTAATATTTTGGTAAAATATCCTTTTGAGACTTTTCCTTGAAGATCTCAATATATTTTATATACTATATTAATATTTCCTTCAATAAGGGATCCTGGGCTAAAGTATCCAACCTTAGTAAATTTATTACTTTCAACTTCTAACCGAGTATCGGTTTTGTAAAACTCTATATAATCTTCTTTTTATATTTATACTTATCGAGCTATATAGTCTTTATAATCTAGTTGATATATAGATTATAATCTTCTAATTATAATATTTCCAGAATTATCTAGTATCCTTCTAATAGAACTAAATCCATTTTTATCTATTTAGAATACTAATCTAGTTATATCTCAAATTCTTATATTTTATATTGAATTAATCCATCCTCTTTAGCTAATTATTTATTGGTAAGATAAAGCTTATATAGAATTAGTTTCTTAAGAATTCGCAATTTTGCTAATATTATAGTTTCTAGTATTATAAAATTTTCTATTACTCTCGAATCTATTATTACTCGGAGCTATTATCTATTTATATATATATTATAAAGGATTTATCCCGACTTTAGAATAGCTTTCAACTTTTTAGTTTATATTCTGAATAACTCGGCAAGTTATTCCTAATTAATATAGATTGTTTCATAATATAATTCTATAATAAATATATTCTATTATAACTTAACTTCTTCTTTAATCGATTTGATATAATAGATCTAGCCTTCTATTAGAAACTATCTTATTAGTTATTCTATATAAATATTTTCTTTTTTTCCGATTTATCTCTATAATTATATTATTTACAAATATCGAAATATTATTTAGTATTATCTAATTTGTAGTTTGCTATCCTCGAAGTTATCTCTCGAGAATTCCTAATAGATTTTATTTATTTTAAATTACTTCTAATTAAAGTATTTGTTATCTCTATATATAAGTTTGTAGATCTTATTTACTTTGGATTCAGAGGTTCTTATATAATTATAATATCGACTTATATAGTTCGGATAAATCCAGATTCTAACTTTCTAGATATTATATTTCTTAATAATCTATTCTTTATCTATATATAGTAATTTAGATATTATCTCTATTTATAGTATTTATAATTTCTCTAGAAAATAGTTGTTTATAAATTTCTCTTTATAATACTTTTTATATATACTATTATAATATATAAACTATCGGATATATTTATAATCTATATTTCCTTTAGTAATTAGTTCTTTATAGATAATGAAATCTTAGTTTATTATATTCAATTAATAGGATTTCTTTTTCTACTTTCTTTTTTTAGATTTCTTAGAATACTATCTTATATTATCTTTATCTGATTTATATATTAAGTATAAATTATTATAACAAGTTATCTATAATAATATTATATATTCCTATTTTGAAGTGAATTACTAACTGCTAATTATACTAATTTGGTATTTAGATATTTTCTGGTAACTATCCCGATCTATTATAATTGTAAGTTATTTCTTTTCTTTCTAATTTCCTTTCTTAGATTTATTTATCTGAGATTTCTTATAATAATTTCTAACTTGGTATTCTGGAAATTTATATTCGAAGTAAAGTTTCTTTTTATATTTATAGGTTTTTTCTTCTTAGAAAAGATTGTTTTTTAAATTTATAGTATCTAACTTTATAAAGTTATTATAAATCTCTTCTTTAATATATTTCTTTTTGAAGTAATATAGTTATTTCTTATTTAGTTGGTAATACTAATTTCTAATAGTGAATTATACTTCTTATTAGAACTTATATATTCGATTATTGATATAAATAGTTTCTTCAATTAAATTATTTATATTATTAATTGGATCTCTTCGAAATAATTCTAGTTTGATAAAGTTCTTTAACCCTAATATATAATAACTAAGTAATATAATATTTCTCTAATTAATCTAGTTATTATATTTATAGAATTCTGTAATATAGTTGATTATTAATCTTATTTATTGAAAACTAAGAAATTATCTTTCTATAATTCTTATAATATCAATATCTCTAAATACTTATTTTATTTTATATCGGAATCCATCGAAGTTTCTAAATATATCAATAATAATTATTATTATTATATTAGTATCTAGACTATTCTCGAAATAATTAGTTAGAAAGAGTTTGATTTATTTAACTATTTCGCCTTTAAGATAGGAAGTAATTTAGAGACTTTTTATATTTCTAATAGTAAATTTATTGATATTAAATCTAAAGTATATTTCTAATTATAGAAAGAAAACTTCTAATTCCTTTCTATTATTATTATATTTATCTAATAATATAACTTTTAATATTTCTTAAAATATCAATTCCCTTGGTTTATTATTATTACTATTATTATCTATACTATCTATATCTATATTAATATTATTAATAGGATCTAGTAGAGATATAGTTATAATTAGAGTTATAATAAGTACTTAGACCAGAAGTGGATTTATAGATCTAGTTACTATAATATTATTTATAACTATTTTCGATTCGGTATATAAAATAATAAAGATATTTAAAATATTATAAATACTTATCTTCTAAATTATATAGAAATAATCAGAATCTCGAATACTATTTATTATAATAACTAGTAGTATTATTATAAGTTTATTATTAATAATAGTTATATA
The DNA here is from genome assembly GCA_002946425.1 of Rutstroemia sp. NJR-2017a BBW. Taxonomy (NCBI): domain Eukaryota; kingdom Fungi; phylum Ascomycota; class Leotiomycetes; order Helotiales; family Rutstroemiaceae; genus Rutstroemia; species Rutstroemia sp. NJR-2017a BBW. The sequence continues at coordinate 109,704 of NJPT01000025.1, forward strand.
GAAAATCGATTATAATTATAATAGTAGGTAAATAAATAGTAATTATTGTTAAATACAAAGCTCTATATACTAAGGAAAATTATCTAATTATATAGATCTTTATATTCTATAGTATAACTTAGTAAACTTTCTACTAAACTATCTCTAGAAAGATTAAAAACTAATTTCTCTTTCTATATTCCTATTTAAAGTTCTATTAAGAATATTTATTAATTCTCCAGATATTATTCTTCTAATAAGTACTTTTTATTCTAAGGTATTATATCTATTAAAGGTATATTAATAATTATAGATACTTTTCTTATCTTTATATTAGAAATAAGGATATCTAGATTTCTCTTTATTATATAATCTTTATATAATAGTTTTACTTTATTGAATAAAGATAGTTATTCTTTAAATCTAAGGTTCTTAGATATCTATATAATCTAAGTTATAATATTATATTATATATAAAATACTATTTTCTATTTATCTCTTTCTTTAATTCGGATTAGGTTGAATTCTATATATTAATTCAATTTTGTGAAATATTTAATCTTCCCGATTCGGTCTTATAACTTACTAGCTAATAATAATATATATTAATCTTTGATAATAATAATATTTAGCTTTCGGTAATTAATAACTAGTCTTAGCTTTATATTATAGAGTTTAGATATAAAGAAGATTAGTATATCTATAGATAAATAGGATTCTCTGATAAATCCTTTTGCTAAATTTTCTATAATATATTTTTGAAGTATTCTGAATTTCTCTTCTAATAGTAATATAATTAATAAGAATGGTGATTTCTTTCCTTCTTCCAATTTTATTTTATAATCTCAAGATTAGTACTTTGATAAGATATCCTTTTAAAGTCTTTCTTTAAAGATTTTGGAATATTTCGTATATTATATTAATATATCCTTTAATAAAGGATTCTAGATTAAGATATCTAATTTTAATAAATTTATTATTTTCAGTTTCTAATTAGATATTAGTTTCGCAAGACTTTATATAAACTTCTTTTTATATTTATATTTATTATACTATATAATCCTTATAATCTAGTCGATATATAGATTATAGTTTTTTAATTATAATATTCTTAGAATTATTTAGTATCTTTCTAATAAAACCAAATCTATTTTTATCTATTTAGAATACTAATCTAGTTATATCTCAAATTTTTATATTTTATACTAAACCAATTTATCTCTTTTAATTAATTATTTATTGGTAAAGTAGAGTCTATATAAAACTAGTTTCTTAAGGGTTTATAATTTTACTAATACTATAACTTCTAATATTATAAAATTTTCTATTACTTCTAAATCTATTATAGTTTGGAATATTTGTTTGTTTATATATACTTTGTAAAGAATCTATTCTAATTTTAAAATGGTTTTCAACTTTCTAATTAATATTCTGAATAGTTCGGCTAGTTATTTCTAGTTGATATAGAATATTTTGTAATATAGTTCTATAATAAATATATTCTTATTACAAATATTTATCTTCTGAATTATATGGAAGTAGTTAGGATCTCGGATACTATTAGTCGCGATAATAGATAGTATTATTATAGGGTTTATTATTGATAATAGTTATATAAGGAATCGATTATAATTATAAAGATAGGTAAATAAATAGTAATTATTATTAAGTATAAAGCTCTATATACTATAGGAAAACTATTTATTTATATAGATCTTTATATTCTATAAGAGAGATAATAAGATATTCTATCTATCTATTTCTAGAGAGATAATAAGATATTCTACCTATCTATCTCTAGAGAGATAGTAAGATATTCTATCTATCTCTCTTACTATCTTCCTATCTAAGGTTCTATTAAAGATACTAACTAGCTACCCTCTGAATTTAAAATCCTCAGACTCTTATAACTTCGTTGTAATACTATCCTCTTTCTAGCCTAATATCATCCCGATACTTACTATAATAGTATAAAATACCTACTTAAGTTTCTATAATAAATATTTCTCTTCTTTCTACTTTATTATATCTATAGATTGTATTTAAAGAACTAAATAAATTGAACTTGGAAATTATATCGAAAGGTTAGAATAGAAAATAGTTGTTTATTCTTATTATAAAAGAGCTAGCTACTTTGATAATTATATTAGGATACCTTCTAATCTTTCTAATTATCATTATACTAAATACTTTTATTAAAATAAAACTTGTAATTTCGTTTCTCAGAATTAGATACTAGAGTTATCTGATTAGAATTCTATAAATCATTAATATAAATAGTTAAAAGAAGAGAAGGAAAAGGCTATTACTACCTTTTAGAAAGCTATAACGAAAATACTTCATCTAAGGAAGTAATAGTGGTTTTTGAATAAATATGAAAAGAAAATAATTCAATCTGGTTTCAACTTATTAGATAAGTTAGATAAGTTAGAAGAGAAAAAGAGATTAAAGAAAGAATAGATAGAGTAAACTAATTGAATTCCTTAACTTAGTTCTTTCTAAATTAATCCTTTGATCTTTAAACTCCTTCTAATAAACAATTCTAAGCTAACTATTTAGTTAGAAACTAAAGGTTCCTTAAATAGAATTTCTCTAGGTTAACTAGATAGTTTAAGTTCCTAATTAGTTTCTATATATTTTCTAAATATAGGTAATCTTTCTATTTAATTAAGTAATAAAACTTTCCTCTAATATATTTCTGATCTAATATTTCTTCAACTTTATATTCAGTGTTTAGATTAACTAGTTCAATTTCGGTATATAGTATATTTAGTATATCTAGTAATACTGGTTCTAGAAGCGAAATATAGAATACCGGATATATATTTATTGTTTTTGGTAGTTCGAGGTAGTGATTAACTAGTCTAACCACTTCAATAACCTTGAAAAGTTCTAGTTTTTTATAATCTAATTTATTACTTAGTCTTTTCGTATTAATATTTCGTTTAAGGAGGTAAACTTTATCTTCCTTCTTAAGTATTAATTCTATACTATACTTTATATTATAGTAGTATACTATTTATTATATAATGAACTTGATATTAAGTAATAATTATTTATATAAATTCCTAAGATCTTCTACTTTCGTTATTCCTATATCTGATTTTGCTATATCTAGTAACTATATATTATATACTTTGGATTCGAAGCCAAAATTAGTATATACTGATATTATATTTATAATAGCTACTTCTATAGTATTATAAGTGAACTATATAAATAATAGTAGTTCTATCTAATTATCTTATCTATAATTAATATAATATCTTAAGTATTGTTCTATAATCTAGTTCAATTATTCCGTTTAACTATCTATTTATAAATAGAATATTATTAAGAGTTTTCTCTTAATTCCTAGTAAAACTATAAGTATCTATTAGAATTTCGAGGTAAAAAGTTTATCCCTATCCGAGATAATTTCTATAAGTATATTATATATACTAGTTACTATTCTTAGAAATATATAGATTAGATCTTCTATTATATTACTCTCCTTATATAGAATTATATATCCAAACTTGGTTAATCGATCTATAATAATTAGAATGGAGTTATATATTATTTTTATTATTAGATCTTTTGAAAGTAATAGTTTAATTACGAAGTTTTATATAATGGACTTCTATAGCTAAGTAGATATATCTAGAGTTTTAAACTGATTATACAGAGTATACTATAAGGTTTTGTTCTATATATAGATATTATAGTTTCTGATAACTTCCTCAACTATCTTTCTTATTTATAGGAAATATAAGTTCGTTTTAATTCTTATAAATATTTTTATAATTCCTTGATATCTATAAACTAGTAGCTTATACTATTCCTAAGTAAACTATTTAGTTAATATCGAAGAGATATATATCTTCTTATAGAAATATATAATATTATCCCTGATTGTAAATCCTTTATCTAGTTGTTTTAGTACTTATTTCGTGGTGGAATTATTTCTATAGTACTCTTATATTTGTTTTTCTAAGTAGTTATCACGAAGTGATATTATTATAACTAACTGAATTGAGTTAAATACTAATAAATCTCCTTCTTATCTGAATATAATATATAATTTATATATCTTATTCTCAAAGTATTCTGGTTTCCTACTAAGTATATTAACTCTAGTATTTTCGTTTCCTTTAATATATAATATCTTGAAATTATATATAACTAATATTTCTACCTATTATACTTATCGTCTATTTAGAACTTTGGTTATTATGAAATATACCAAATTCTTATAGTTTAAATAAATCTAAACTATATATTTAGATCCTTCGAAGTAAACTCTCCATTCCTTAAAAGTATCGATAATAGTAAATAGCTTTTTATTATATATCTTATAATTCAGCTCGACTAACTATAACTTTCTTAAGTAATATATTACTAGTTATAACTTCTTATCCTTATCTAGTTAGCTAAGAACTATATCTAATATATAATCTAATATATCTATTTCAATAGTAATTAGTTGTTCAGGATCGAAGATAATAAGAACTAGTACTTATATAAAGGCTTGTTTAAAGGTTTCAAATACCTATTACACTATATTACTTTATTTGTATTTAATATTCTTCTTAGTTAACTCTATAAAAGATATTATGATTTTCGAATAATCTTTAATAAATCGTTTATAGAAGTTCGCAAATCTTAAGAATGATTATATTTCTTTCATAATAGTAGATTGCTTCTATTTTAGAACTTTTTTCACTTTATTTAAACTTATCTTAAGTTCTATTATACTAATAATATATTCTAGAAACTCGGTTTCGGTAATATGGAATTCATATTTCGAAGATTTCAGTAGGATATCTATATCTATTAAAATCTAAAGTATTTCTTATATAATCTTGATATATTCTTCGAGGGTTTCGGTGAAGATCAAGATATTATCTAGATATATTATATAGTAATTATCAAGATACTTTCTTAATAAGTTATTAACCAACTATATATATTGCTAGTATATTGATAAACCTAAAGGGTATAACTTGGTATTTATAGTATTTATATTATATATGAAATATTGTTTTCTATTTATCTCCTTCCTTAATTCGGATTAAATTGAATCTTATATACTGATCCAATTTGGTAAAATATTTAGCCTTTCCGATTCGATCTTATAGTTTACTAGCTAATAGTAATATATATCAGTTCTTGATAATAATAGTATTTAGCTTTCGATAATTGATAATTAGCCTCAGCTTTGTATTATAAAGTTTAGGTATAAAGAAGATTAGTATATTTGTAGATAAATAGAATTCTCTAATAAATCCTTTTACTAAATTTTCTATAATATATTCTTAAAGTATTCTAAGCTTCTCCTCTAATAATAGTATAATTGGTAAGAATAATAGTTTCTTTCCTTCTTCCAATTTTATCTTATAATCCTAAAACTAGTACTTTGATAAAACGTTCTCTTAAGATCTTTCCTTGAAGATCTCGGTATATTTCGCATATTATATTAATATATCCTTCAGTAAGGGATTCTAGGCTAGGATATCCAACCTCGATGAACTTGTTATCTTCAATTCCTAATCGGATATTAGTTTTGTAAAACCTTATATAAACTTCTTCTTATATTTATACTTATTATACTATATAGTCCTTATAACTTAGTTGATATATAGATTATAGTTTTCTAACTATAATATTCCCAGAATTATCTAGTATCCTCTTAGTAGAACTAAATTTATTCTTATCTACTTAGAATACTAATCTAGTTATATTTCGAATTCCTATATTTCGTACTAAACCAATCTATCCTCTTTAATTAATTACTTATTAATAAGATGAAGTCTATATAGAACTAGTTTCTTAAAAGTTCGTAATTTCACTAATATTACAACTTCTGATACTATAAAATTTTCTATTGCTTCTAAGTCTATTATAATTTGAAGTATCTACTTATTTATATATACTTTATAAAGGATCTATCCTAACTTTAGGATAGCTTTCAACTTTCTAGTTGATACTCTATATAGCTCGGCAAGTTATTTCTGATTGGTATAGAATATTTTGTAGTATAGTTCTATAATAAGTATATTCTATTATAGCCTAACTCCTTCCTTAATCGATTTGATATAATAAATCTAGCCTTCTACTAGAAATTATCTTATTAGTTGTTCTATATAAATATTTTCTTCCTTTCCGATTTATTACTATAATTATATTATTTATAAATATCAGAATATTATCTAGAATTACCTAATTTATAGTTCACTATCTTCAAAGTTATCTCTCGAGAATTCCCAATAGATTTTATTTATTTCAAGTTACTTCTATTCAAAGTACTTATTATCTTTATATATAAGTTTATAGGTTTTACTTACTCTAGATTCGAAAGTTTCTATATAGTTATAATATTAACTTTTGTAGTTCGGGTAAGTCCAGACTCTAATTCCCTAGATATTATATTCCTTAATAGTTCATTCTTTACTTATATTTAGTAATTCGAATACTATACTTATTTGTAGCATTTATAGTTTCTCCGGGAAATAGTTATTTATAGTTATTTATAAATTTCTCTTTATAGTACTTCTTATATATATTATTATAATATATAAACTATCAGATATACTTATAATCTGTTTTTTCCTTAGTAATCGATTTTCTGTAAATAGTAAGATTTCGGCTTATTATATTTATTTAGTAGGATCTCTTTTTCTACTCTTTATTCCTAGGCTTCTTAGAAAACTACTCTATACTATCCTTTTCTGATTTGTAGATTGTATATTGGTTGTTATAATATACTATTTATAATAGTATTATATATTTGTTGGGAACTTACTAGCTACTTATTATACTAATCTGATATCTTATTATATTCTTGAACTATTTCTTTCCCTTCTAGTTTCCTTTCTTAGACTTATCTACTTGGGATTTTTTATAATAATTCTTATTTTGATATCCTGGAAACCTATATTCGAAGTAAAACTTCTTTTTATATCTATAATTCCTTTCTTTCTAAGAAAGATTATTCTTAGAGTTTATAATATTTAACTTTATAAAGTTACTATAGATATTTACATTTTATTGTTTTTTCGATTAATTCGACTTATAGTATCCTTTGTTTTCCTAGAACTATTTAGATTGTTTATCTTACTAATATTTATATAATATATCATTAACTTGGATTGATTCTTTGATAAAAGAGTTCAGGTTATTATATTTAACTAATCTCTTTAGTTTGAGCTTAATATTTAGTTTGAGTTTTCTTTGATAGTAACTTATAACTACTTTATCTCTCTATTCTATAGTATCTATATAATATCTAAACTCTATAATATACTTTATAACTAATCTGGTTTATATTAATCTATAGAGTTTTTCTTCTATAACTCTCTTCTTATTAGTAATATTAAATATCTAATAGATCTCTATCTTGAATTCTTCGAAGGAACCGAAGATAATTCTAATAGATCGTATATAATCTATTAGTTAATCTTTATTATCAAAGAAGTCTTAAAGGTATAGCTAGATCTACTTAGCTACTTCTTCTCTAAGATATAATATAATCTAGCTACTAGCTATAGTTAGTTTATTGAACTTATCCTGGTTAAATATTATATATATTTCGATCTATAGTAGAAATATCTCAAATTTGTACTGATCGCCTTTATATTTATCTGGTAAGGTTATTCTAAGGGTTTTCGAGATAATAATCTTATATAATTTATCTATTTTTATATCACCTTTATTATCTTATTCGATATCTAGGATAGTAGATATCTGAGGAGTAGTTTAGATATTAGATATTGATCTAGATATAGTGAAGATATCGATTCAGTATATAAAGTAATAAAGGTATTTAAAATATTACAAATATTTATCTTCTAAGTTATATAGAAGTAGTTAGGATCTCGGATACTATCAGTCGCGATAATAAGTAATATTATTATAGGGTTTATTATTGATAATAATTATATAGAGAATCGATCGTAATTACAAAGATAAATAAATAAGTAGTAATTATTATTAAGTACAAAGCTCTATATACTATAGAAAAACTATTTACTTATATAGATCTTTATACTCTATAAAAGAGATAGCAAGATATTCTATCTATCTATCTCTAGAGAGATAATGAGATATTCTACCTATCTATCTCTAGAGAGATAGTAAAATATTCTATCTATCTCTCTTACTACCTTCCTACTTAAGGTTCTACTAAAGATACTAGCTAGCTACCCTCTAAATCTAAAGTCCTTAAGCTCTTATAACTTCGTTATAACAATTCTATTATAATTTAATTCCTTCTTTAATTGATTTGATATAATAAATTTAGTTTTCTATTAGAAACTGTTTTACTAATTATTCTATATAAATATTTTCTTTCTTTCTGATTTGTTTTTATAATTATATTGTTTATAAATATCAGAATATTACTTAATATTATCTAATTTATAATTCGCTATCTTCGAAGTTATCTCTCGAGAATTCCTAATAAATTTTATCTATCTTAAACTATTTCTAACTAAAGTATTTATTATCTTTATATATAAGTTTATAGATTTCGTTTATTTTAGATTTGGAGGTTTCTATATAGTTATAATATTGATTTATATAGTTTAGATAAGTCTAAATTCTAATTCTCTAGATATTATATTTCTTAATAATCTATTCTTTATCTATATATAATAATTCGAATATTATATTTGTTTATAATATTTCTAGTTTCTCTGGAAAATAGTTATTTATAAATTTCTCTTTATAATATTTTTCGTATATACTATTATAATATATAAACTATCGAATATATTTATAATCTATATTTTCTTTGGTAATTAGTTCTTTATAGATAGTAAAGTCTTGGTTTATTATATTTAATTAATAAGATTTCTTTCTTTATTCTTTTTCTTTGAGCTTTTTAGAATATTATTCTATATTATCTTTATCTGATTTATATACTAAATATAAATTATTATAACAAACTATCTATAATAATATTATATATTTCTATTCTGAAGTGAATGTTACGACCTGACAACATGTGACCGTAGGGACCTTAGGCTCAGAGATTGGGTTGACCAATCACAGTAGAACCCTGCGGGGAAGTCACATGTTGTCCAGTGGTACCAGTGGTACCAGCGATTTGGGATCGCTGGAACCACTGGAACAACTGGTACAGTGAGAACGAAGGTCTATATAAGCGGATAGTATTTCCTTAGTATATGG